>OY856414.1:622278303-622783303 GCA_963693085.1 Alisma plantago-aquatica
TTTTGATTTTCTTTTGTTGTTAATGAGGTAAGGTGTCTCGCAAGTTTTTCCTCACTTTTTGATAGTGCTCATAATGTAGAGAGGTAAAAGACACAAGACAAGGTGTATATGTTCACTATTTTATACGAGGAAGTTTCTCTCATGAAACAACAAACCTTGGCATGCAACACCGGCTGCCTCTATTCATGTGTTTCATGAGAGAGGTCCTCCTATGAAATCAACATCATGTATCATATGCATCACCGACAATTCTGTGTCTATTGTTATTCACGACCGTGGCTCTTTCCTAAAAGCAACAACACTTGGTTGAGAAGAATCAACTTGTTCTTGTTTTTTATTTTTTACAAGAGAGTTTCTCTCATGAAAATGATAATTTTGACACACAATTTTGTATTTTATTTTAGTTTGTATCAAGAGACAAGGCCTCTTGTATACTTAAAAAAGATTGATTTTTTATAAGAAGAGTCATGATTTTTTATCTTTGTGTCGGGAGAGGAGGTCTCTCATTTATTTTTGTGTTTTTCATATGTTAACAAACAAGTAACTTATTTATTTTTTGTTCAAGGTTGTTTCTTGACAGATCTCTCATGAACCTTTTTCAATTTAATTTTTTTTCAGTTTGTTTTGACGAGGGAAGGTGTCTTGTGGAATTTTTTTTGTTGATCATGAGGGAGGATGTTAATTATTTTTTTTATAACTTGATGGTTTCTTTCATTAAAGGGGGAGAGAAAAAAATCACAATAGAGGGTTTATTAGGAATTTTCTTAGAAGAAACTTTGTGAAGATCTTTCCAGTGTCACATGGGAAGGTCTCTCATGTAAAAGCTTTTTCATTTTGTTTTGTTATTTTAGAAGAAGACTTGTGACTATTTTTCAATCTTTCATCTACAAATACCAAATCAGGAGTGTCTATTTGATAAGGATGAAAGAAGATTTCATCATTATATAATATTGACTTTCTAGTCCCTAGGTCACACCCTATTTTCATGATTGACTTCCTCCTTTCCCTATTCTTCACAATGGAAATATTGTGAAATGAACAGTCTCTAGCGAGCATAATTGACTTTCCAATGACTTTTCTCTATTCATTATTCCTCATGAGGGAGGTTTGTACATGAACTTGATGGCTTCTGGCTAGAAACAACAAGTTTTCTCCTTTCAATATTGCTCATGAGAGACGTTGTCTTACAAACTTGGCATTATATGGCAAGCATCATCGATTTTTCTTCTTTCAAAACTATATATTAGCAAGGTTCACTCATGAATGTGATGACATGTGGCGAGAACTAACTTTTATCCTATCACTATTGTTTACTAGTGTTCTCTCGTGAACTCTCGACAATGTCTAGAAATCATAAATATTTTTTCTCCTTTCTATGTTATTCATGTGGAAGGTGCTCTTGTGAAGACAATGCATTAGTTCACAAAAGGTCATAGTGGAGATTTTGAACAGTGTCCTAGATCTGAAGGTGAGCTAAACCAACTTATTTATTGTGCTTAGGTGTGGCTAGAGGATTTAATGAATATGCACATTTACATGATCCAGAAGTGCTTGACGAATCCAGGATATATTTGTTATAAAAATGAATGTCATTGGTTTAGATTTGTCAAAAAATGATCTAGATATATAAGCATCACTTTGAGTGTACGGTGCAATTTGTACACTTGAGTCTATTCTACACACACACACACACACACACACACACACATATATATATATATATATATCAGTGTGTGTAGCCATGCTAGAATACACTCTGAGTGTACATATCATTCATATATATATATATATATATCTGTGTGTGTGTGTGTCTATATATATATATATATATATATATATATAGACACACACACACACACACACACACACATATATATATATATATATATATATATATATATATATATATATATATATATATATATATATATATATATATATAGTCATGCTAGAATACATTTGAGTGTACAAATCACATTGTACACTCAAGTGGTTTTTGCATATCTAGATAATTTTTTGATAAATTCAAACCACTGATATTCATTATTATAATAAGTACAAGATACATGAAAACTTTAAGCCAATTTAGAAATTTTAAGTCATTTTTCATGACCAACAAAAGCGACGCACAAGACTAGTTTGAATTATATAATTTTCTCACCTTTAGATGCATGACTTATAAGTGTCCGAATGAGTTCAAATTATATATGTAGTATATTCATATGATATTTCAGAAGATCATTAGTTTAGATTTTCAAAATAAACATTGCATGATGGAAGACGACTTGAGTGTATTCAGTTTTCAGTACATTTGAGTGTATTCTAATATATATATTTCAAGCGAGAAGAGGGCCCGTTGAAATTAGAATTTTTTCATGTTTGAGTTCAGCGAAAGAGCAGAACTACAATTTTTTTAACTTTGTTTTTTTTGACTTTTTTTCAATATGGAAGGTTTCTTGTTAGATTTTTATGTGTTGTTTTTTCTTGTCACTTTTATTGATGAAGGAAGCTAATCTTGTGAAGTTATAAAATTTTTTTATTTGATTTTCTTTTGTTGTTAATGAGGAAAGGTGTCTCGTAAGTTTTCCCTCACTTTTTGATAGTGCTCATAATAGAGAGAGAAAAAACACAAGACAAGGTGTATATGTTCATTATTTTACACGAGGAAGGTTCTCTCATGAAACAACAAACCTTGGCATGCAACACCAGCTTCCTCTATTCATGATTTTTCATGAGAGAGGTTCTCCTATGAAATCAACAACATGTATCATGCATCACCGACAATTCTATGTCTATTGTTATTCAGGACGGTGTCTCTTTCCTAAAAGCAACAACATTTGGTTGAGAAGATTCAACTTATTCTTATTTTTTATTTTTTACAAGAGAGGTTCTCTCATGAAAATGATAATTTTGACACCCAATTTTGTATTTTATTTTAGTTTGTATCAAGATACAAGGCCTCTTGTATACTTAAAAAAATATTTTTTTTATAAGAGGAGTCATGGTTTTTTTATTTTTGTGTTGGGAGAGGAGGTCTCTCATTTATTTTTGTGTTTTTGTATGTTAACAAACAAGTAATTTATTTATTTTTTGTTCAAGGTTGTTTCTTAAGAGATCTCTCATGAACCTTTTTCAATTTATTTTTTTTCAGTTTGTTTTGATGAGGGAATGTGTCTTGTGGGATTTTTTTTTTGATCACGAGGGAGGGTGTCAATTAGTTTTTGATTTTTTTTTAATTTGATGATTTCTTTCATTAAAGGGGGAGAGGAAAAACTCACAAAAAAAGGTGTATCAAGAATTTTCTTAGAAGAAACTTTGTGAAGATCTTTTCAGTGTCACATGGGAAGGTCTCTCATGTAAAAGTTTTTTTTATTTGTTTTGTTATTTTAGAAGAAGACTTGTGACTATTTTTCAATCTTTCATCTATAAATACCAAATCAGGGGTGTCTATTTGATAAGGAAGAAAGAAGAGTTCATCATTATATAATTGTGACTTTCTAGTCCCTAGGTCACACCCTATTTTCATGATTGACTTCCTCCTTTCCCTATTATTCACAAGGGAACTCTTGTGAAATCAATAGTGTCTGGCGAGCATCATTGACTTTTCACTAACTTTTATCTATTCATTATTCCTCATGAGGGAGGTTTGCACATGAACTTGATGACGTCTGGCTAGCAACATCAAGTTTTCTCCTTTCAATATTGCTCATGAGGGAGGTTGTCTTATGAACTTGGCATTATATGGTAAGCATAATTGATTTTCTTCTTTTAAAACTATATATTAGTGAGGTTCTCTTATGAATGTGATGACATTTGGAAAGAACTAACTTTTATCCAATAACTATTGTTTACTAGGGTTCTCTCGTGAACTTGCTAATGTCTAGAAAGCATCAATATTTTTTCTCCTTTCCATGTTATTCATGAGGAAGGTGCTCTTGTGAAGACAATGTATTAGTTCACAAAAGGTCATAGTGGAGATTTCAAACCGTGTCTTAGATCTGAAGGTGAGCTAAACCAACCTATTAATTGTTCTTAGGTGTGGCTAGAGGAGTTAATGAATATGCACATTTACATGATCCAGAAGTGCTTGACGAATCCAACATATATTTCAATAGCATGCGAGATGGTGTTTGTTGTTGTGCTAATTTGCAACAAACATAGCCATACATTCCATTTGGGGAATGTTCTTGTCATGCCTACACTTGCCGGAATTGAATTTATGACTCAATTGGAGTTGAATGACCAATAGACATAGATTTGTCAATGATACCAATGGCACATAGAGATGAGAAGACTTTGAGAGATGAAGAAGGTCACAAATAGGTTCATGGATTCTGAATATCAAAATATAAATATTATCTCATTGTACAAAAAGTTCAAACACCATATGGTAAACCAAAGAGATAAAAGGGTCATTCATGCTTTTCTTTTGGTCTTCTGTGGTGTGTTATTCTTTTGGGGAGATTATGGATGTCTACTAACATTGTGGACATGGATGCTGCCATCCAAATGAGTGACACCATCTTCATGCGGATATCATGTGAGATATATAGTTAACTCTAATATATCCATAGAAATTGGAAGAATCTTTGTACCCTTTCATGTAATGTAACCCAAACCATAATATTCCATGGAGCTATTTGGAGATTCATGACACAATCAATGCACCATTACAGAAGAGGGGTTGGTAGATATGTTGCTTTAAAATCTTAAAGACGTGGATGTTTAGTGGATATGGATGATCCTTGGGATATACATCGACTCACATGATCTCCATCTATGTCTTTAGAAATTTAGTTATTCTTCTTGGTGATGATCTTCACAATCTTCATCATTATCAATCTGGAAAATGATGAGGGAGATTGTCCCACGACATCCAATATGGTAAGGATGTGGAAGAGCTACAAAAGAATGTCTTTGGAAGAGTTACCTATTGGATATGGATGGACACCCAAGCACTAGATTCAATGGTAAGCTTTTAAGAGGGTACTAGTAACTTGAACCTTCAACGTGAAACTTTGTGATTAGGTGTAATACAATTATGTGCCTTTGTTTTTGCTCATTTGTTTATAAGATGGAGATAGTTATGTTAGAGGTGTTAATATTGTTGGTTTGATATCATTAGTGTGGTAGAGGAATGATTCAGATTCATATGATTTTTATTTGCAAGAGAAGATGTCTCATGAAATATACTTTTTATGATTCTTTTGTTGTTTTTTGTTATACTTTTCATTTCTTTGAGATAATAAACCGATTAAGATATGAGATTCATGATTTTGGCAATGTTATGAGAAAGTGTATATCAGATCATGTTTCAAGAGAATTAGGATTCAGAATCCATATTGATGTAATTTTACGATTGCCTTGGCATCTCTATCAAATTAGGTAACTAGAATTGGTCAATGTATGAAAAAAGAGAGGTTTGAATGTGGGTTTGGTGAAGAAAGATACATGAAAAAGGAGCCACTGATCTAGAAAACATCCCAATCATTCTAAGCACCATATGCTATCTTTTTCTACTCATAAGAGGATATTATCCTCTAGGACTTTTTGATTAGGGAAGCAATGGATATTCACTAAACCTAGGGGATAGGTGGGATTTATACCCATCTGTGTCTAGACATCATGCTACTATAGAGTTATCTATGTGACCTTATCCACACATAATTGTCATTATTTTTATATGCCAATCCGGGTGTCTTCATGCATTAGTTGATCTGATTGCATATCCTTTCATTCATTTCCACAAAATTATCTTAAAATCATTTCATATCAACAATCATAATTTTGCATGTATTTTCATTTTATTATTTTGTACCTTGTCTTTATGTGATGCATTTTCAATTTTAGGATGTTGAAATTTAATGTCAGGCTAGTAGCATCGACAACCCAGTTAGTGGAATGAGATGCTTGCTCCATCATCAGGCCCAGTAACATCGACCCACTTATTGGTTGAACCAACTTCATGCAATAGAACATAAGATATTAATGTTAGTACCACCGACCTTCTCAAAAGTGGAACCAAACCCCACATCTAGGAACCATTAGAATCCCATAATTTTAATTTCAGTAACACTGACACCCATATCGTGGCATCGACTCCTTTGTCAACACTCCTGATGATAAACATCGATACCACCAAGCTTAGTGTCAGTGGCAATGATGCAGTTAGGATCAAGAAAGGGAAATTTTATTTAGTAGCATCGAATTACCGCATATATGATCTATAATCTCAAGTGATTGATTTGATGATTGATATTTTAAGTTGGTGTTTTAATCCACTTATGACCTAATTCATGCATGTTGGGAAATTGGGGCGAAAAATAAGGCAGAGGAAATACAAATTTTAATGCTCGATTCCCTAATCAGAAACATCTTGTCAACAATGATGTATCTAGGAAAGTGCATAACAAGAGTTATATCTAGTCCTAGAGAAAATCCAACAACAGCTCTTGTTGCAGTAGCGTGCTTCTTCTCCAAGCAACACTCGATCACTCATCCACAACGACCTCCTGGTCTAACACCATAGACGATGGTTGATGGCATCCTCCTAGCGGTAGGTATAAGCCTCATCATCTCTAGATTAGTCCACACAGACCATTGGGAATTCCACGTTAAGCTACAAGAGCCAACAAGAAGAAGTTGTCCCTTTAAACATCAATCTTCTAGAATTGATTCACTCTCTCAATTGTCTCTCCCTTGCTATCCCTCCCTTTTACGGGTAGGACATGCTGGGCTCTATATTGGTTACCACAACTAGAGATGCCAACAATTGTCAGAGCTCTTATTGTTGTGTTTGAAAATTCCCCCAATACCCCACTATTTATAGGAGAGGCTAGGGTCAGGGTTTCCAATCCATCTAGGAGTTGAAGAGATGGCTTTTCATAATTTTTTGGAACCTACGAATAGTGAACTGGTCGGTTCACTGTCCATCCAGTCAATTCATGGGAGAACCGATCAGTTCACACCCTGAACTAGTCAGTTCAACATGTTTCCTATTTGCAAACATATTGGCTTTTAATATTTGATTAATGCACAATAATAACATCAACATCAATCCTTGATCCAATAGAATTGATCATTGAACTGGACATTCCAGATTATGAACCAGTCATTTCACTTCATAAAATGGTCATTGTATGTCTAAAATATTCGTTCTGCTATTGAAACTATCATTTCATTCATGAAATGGGTGTTTCATATGTCTAGTTTAGGCAAATATTCAACCAATATTATTTCCAATTAACCTGACACTCCAACCAATTGGTTCAAAACTCGAACTGGTCATTTTATAGTCCAATCACTCAATTTTGAACCTCATTTTTTCTAAACACTTTTAGTAATCAAGTTAAACATCATTCATGAATAAAATCCTATTCCAAGTGCATCCTATGTGTGTGACCATGTAGGTCCCAAATTACATTGGCATTGAATGTCCATAACCAATTTATGACATCACAAACAATGAGAGGTATCTAGCAACACATCATTGCTACCCAAGTAATTTAGAAAGTTGGATAACAACTTCAACCTACAATCCATGATCAATGTTACCGTGATTGTATAGTTCCTTTGTCTCTGATATCCAGATTGAACTCAAGGCATGGAATTGTCATCCTGTCAACGTTCATTCCATGTTTCTTGAACTAGAGAAAAATGCCTAAGATGCATGGGAGTTCACATATCATATATTGAATCACATGAATATGGCCATACATTTCTCAATCTCACTTATCAAGTGTCTTGGATACCAAATTCCTATAGGAGGGACAAATCCTATCTACATCACTCACACTCAATCCTCATGTGTCATAGAGTACCCGAGCATCTCCTTTATTGAAACCCTTATTCAAGGTCACATTGGATGAATTTGAAGTACAATTAACGACATGTGCTAAGTGTAGTGACTTCAGGTCTAAGAACTACAATCACCACTATTACTATGCGAGATGATTCTGACTACCATTCCATGATTTCCATGTATCAGTCTCAAGGTGGGTTTGTTCGATACACTATTCTCTAATATGTACCTGTGTTCTTGACTTGATATCACCTATAATGACTAATGAAACTCTGTCATAAGTCAACATATACTCTAGTCTTATGTATTACTATTTCCTATTTTGCTTCCACAGTAATATCTGACTAGGGAGATAACAACAATGTATGTACGCTTATCATACACATGATCTCATTGTCCAGGTCCTAAACATGAAGAAATCTCATACACATGGTCTCACTGTCTAGGTTCTAAACCTGAAGAAATATATCATTGAGCAACATCATTCTTTAGACATCTATTATATCTCTATCATCATCTCATGATTGAGACAAACATAATAGACAAAATTACCTTTATAGTTATCAAGTCAACTTTATTATGCCCCATCACAATAACCATATGATTGGATCTATTGGCATACATATTAACAGACTCCCACTTGCACTTAGATCCAATCACTTATGAATCTTCTTCCAAGTGGTCTTTAATGTCCATCATGTTTCTATTGTGTTGGTGCATTTATAGACAGTTTGCAATTTTACTTCTAGTCAATATTTTGCAAGTTTCACATTTCCTCGCTGTATGACTTTTCATATGAGATGGAAGTACCGTAGTATGCTATCTGAGATTCCTTTGCCTAACCAATAGATCCATTGTTGTTACAATATTTCTACTATGCCATCAATGGTTGGAACCTATCACAAGTTCATCTATATGAATTCCTTAATCCATACAATATCTTTTACTTTGTTCATAACATCACGATACTTGGTTTCTATTATAGAATTAAACAACTATCTCTAGCTTGGAACTTTTCTAGCTTTACAACTCTCATTTTAAGGTCAAACACAAAATATTAGATTGCGATCGTTAATTTTATGTATCATTTTGGAAGCTTGCATTGGTGTAACCCTTTACACCCAATTTTCCCTTATGACCATAACCATGGAGCTGATCCTTTTAGTGTTTCTCAAGTACTTAAGGATGTTCTTTATGGCAGTACAATGACTTTAACTAGGATCTGATAGATATCCACTCGTCATGTCGAATACATACGGGATAATAAGATGATTACACATAATTTCATTCATTATAGATCCAATTGCAAATGCGCATGGCATCTATCCATGTGTTCCAATTCTTCACAAGAACTAGGACTCTAGGATCCTGAGAGATTAACTTCATGGAACATGGATAAGTTCTCTCTCATTAAGTCCTGCATGATGAACCCTTTCAACATCTTAAGATGTGTAATCATCTCAATAACATACATGTTCTCATGTTGTCTCTGCAACTCATAGTTCATTGAGCACAACATCAAGCACTTGACATCCACGACATCTTCAGAGTACTTCTTGTAAGCATCCCTGTCAGCCTTAGGCACAGTGGGAGGAGGTTCATCTGGCTCTGATGTCTCTTGGACATAGCACTTGTGCTCTTGAGTGAGAACGATTCTCAACATCCTGAACTAGTCATGGAAGTTGTTCATGTTGAGCTTGTTCTTCTCAAGGACCAATCATAATAAAAATGTGATTGTGTTTGCCATTATATTCTATGAAATATATTGCAACTTTAGTCAAACACTTTTTATTAATTTGATTTGATAAGTTTGATGATATTAATTAGGCCTTTAATTAATTATCACTTCCAATATTTTTCTCAAACTCATAGCCCTCACTACTAATTCGGAAGATTACAACGTACAACCTTCTAATGAGACAAGATCCATATTTCATCAAGTCATGAATCACTTTTGGATAATCGTCCACAACTTGACTATTTAGGTAGACAATGGTTGTTAATTGCATCATATGCAACTCTTGGATAAATGGTGTGCTAGTTGCACAATCCATTTCCATGCTTCTAGGTACAATAGAGTATGTACCCTACTTTGGTAGATCTACATACCTACCATAACACTTTTATGAGATAGACGGTGTACCATGCTTTGGCGTAACCTACGCTTGGTCGATCAATCTTTTCATGTGTGTCGTTTATGGAAAGCATCTTAGACTTAATATTTATTGAGGGATTTTATATATAAGTACATAAATATCCAATCACCACATACTAATAGTATGTATCATATACATACTACAACTACAATAAAAACATGCAATCAGAAATATACGAGTGACAGTTATGGCCATACTACTGTAATTACTTAGAGACACAAGGAATTACTACCACCTAAGGTCCACATGATATGTAGCAACCTATTGTTGATGAAGATATGTGCTGGAACCAATCTGGGTTGATGAGTTCAACTCTTGAATCGATTGGCTCACCTCCTGGTTGGTCAGTTGGTTACTTGAGATAATCATCTGGTTCTCCAGTTCAAGTGATGTATGGATTCCTCTAGATGATCTATTGGACCACCATTGATCGATTCATCTCCTCCTATTGCTTGGCCTCCTCATTCCTCAAGTCAATCGGTTCATCTCATGAGCCGATAAATTCATCAAGTGCATAATGTCTTCTCACGATGAAACATAAATTAAAACTATCCTATTTCATATTAATTGTAAAAGGAAAAACCTGGGGTTACATTCAAGGGGAAATCGGATGAAGAGCATTAATTCACATTTGAAAAGGAGGAGAGAGGCTCGGTATGCAAACTGAATAACAACAAGAAATAATCCAAACAACCAAGCACACAATCCACAAGGATTTTCACCATAACCATGCTCACATCCACCATCAAAACACTTTTAGGGAAACACCTATTGATTCCATATATATCATATATATATTTATGGAACCATATGAGGTTTTAGTCAGATTTAAACATCAACCAATTTAATATTCACATTGTATGCACTAAAAAATCTGATGACATCGATTTGAATCCCTGATACACTGTAAATTGACGTGGTTGCGATACCACTATTGGGAAATTAGGGCGACATATAAGGCATCAGAAATAAATTTTTTAATGTCTGATTCTCTAATAAATAAGATTTTTCAACAACTATATATCTAGGAAAGAGGGTAACAAGAGTTATACTTGGTCCTAGAGCAAGTCCAACAATATCTCTAGTTTCAATAGTGTGCTTCTTCTCCAAGCAGGACACGATCAGTCGTCAACAACAACCTCCTGGTCTGACACCATAGATGACAGTTGACAACATCCTCCTAGTGGAAGGAAAAATCCTCCTCACCTCTAGAGTAGTCCACGCAGACCATTGGGAACTCCACGTTGTGCTACCAGAGCCAACATGAAGGAATTGATCCTTTAAATGTTAGTCTACTAGGTTTGATTTGCTCTCCCAATTGTCTCTCCTTGCTATCTCTCTCTTTTACGGGTATGACTTGTTCAGGCTCTCTATTAGTTACTACAAGCAGAGAGTACAATAATTTTTAGAACTTATTATTGTGTCTAGGAATCCCCCAATACCCCTCTACTTATATAAGAGGCTAGGGTCATGGTTTCCAGTCCATTTGGGAGTCGAAGAGACCACTTTTCATGAATTTTCCAAAATTTGTGAATAGTGAACCGGTCGGTTCACCATCCAACCGATTAGTTCAACATGTTTCCTATTTGTAAACATATTGGATTTTAATATTTGATTAATTCACAATCATCACATCAACATCAATTCGTGATACAATCAAATTGATCATTTAACCGGACGTTTCGGATGATGAACCAGTCATTTCACTTCATGAAACTATCATTTCATGTCATGAAATAGTAATTTCACTATTGAGACGATCCTTTCATATGTGAAATGGTAATTTCATAAGTCCAGTTTAGGCAAATATTCAACCAATATTGTTTTGAATCTATCTAACACTCCAACCGATGGGTTCAACACTTGAACCAACCATTTCATAGTCCAATCAGTCAATTTTGAACCTCAATTATTGAATTGAATACCTAAACACTTTTAGTAATCAAGTTAAACATCATTAATGAATAAACTTCTATTCCAAGTGCATCCTATGTATGTGACCCTATAGGTCCCAAATTACATTGGCAATGAATGTCCTAACCAATTTATGACATCACAAGCAATTAGTGGTATCTAGAAACACATCATTGCTATCCAAGTAATTCAGAAAGTTGGAGAACAACTTCAACCTACAATCCATGTTCAGTGTTACCCTGATCATAGAGTTCCTTTGTCTCTGATATTTAGATTGAACTCGAGGCATGGAATCCTCCTCCTCTCAATATTTAATCCACGCTCCTTGAACTAGTGCAGACAATATGAGATGCACGTGAGTTCATATATCATATATTGAATCACATGAGTATGGCCATATATTTCTCAGTCTCTCTTATCAAATGGCATGGATATCAAACTCCTGTAGGAGGGGCAAATCCTCAATCCCATGTGTCAAAGAGTACCCGAGCATCACCTTTATAGAAACCCTTATTTAAAGGTCACGTTAGATTATGTCAAAGTAAAACAAACAAAATTTGATGAGTGTAGTGACTTTAGGTCTAAGAACCACAATCACCACTATCACTATGAGAGTTGATTCTGACTACCATTCCATGGTCTCCATGTATCACTCTCAAGGTGGGTCTATGCGATACGTCGTTCTTTAACATGTACATGTGTGCTTGACTTGATATCACATATCATGACTAATGTTACTCTGTCACCAGTCAACACACACTCTAGTCTTATGCATTACTGTTGTCTATTTTGCTTCCACAATAATATCTGACTAGGGACATAACAAGAATGTATGTACTCTTATTATACATATGATCTCATTATTCAAGTCCTAAACATGAATACATATGTCATTGAGTAACATTATTATTTAGATATCTATTATACATGTGTCATCATCTCATAATTGAGACAAACATAATAGAAAAAATTACCTTTATAATTATCAAATCAACATTATGATGCCCCATCACAATCATTATTTGATTGGCTCTATGGGGATACATACCAACAATGCCAACCATCATCTCCATCATGGTATTTGTGTTTTGATGGTCAAGAGCATAGGTGAAGAAGAAGAAAATAGAGACAAATTTTTTTTGGATATATTTGAGGGCAATTTACCAGTGGAATCGACGATAGATGGCAACCGAATTTGCAGACATATTTGTTATTTTTTTATCAATGGTTCTATTTATTTTATTCGATGTTCTATTCCTCTCCATTTTAAGAGGCATACCATGTTAGCCATGTCAAAATTATTTTTCTTTTCTCTAGGACCTAGGAGTAGCCATGTGTGACTCTGTATTGAATGATACAATCTTGATAATAAATTTTCATTGCACAATTTTTGTGAAATTTCTATTTGTGCTCATTATCTTTTCTTGATAAATTTTGACAATGTTTCAGACAATTTACTACTTCAAAAGAGGAATTTATTGCTAGAGAAATTTTACAAATTTATATAATAGTACACTACAAAAGTGGTCGAACAACTAAGAATGAATGATTAAAAGATCACACTTCATAATTCAACTTGGAACAAGAAGTACTACGGAAGTATGATTTCAACCAAATTGAACATGGTACCATGCTTCAAAAGAGGGTGTTAATAAATTCAGATCCTTAATAATAAGAAACAATGTTTTGTTAATAATTGAATTGAATCAATACATATACAATGTGGTGGAATTGGTAATCCTATAATTTTTCTTCTTCTTTATTTACAATTCATTTTGATCTCTTTCTCTTTAAACTACTTTCTTAGTTGTAATTCATAATGATAATCTAAAGAAAGAATCATTTTATCTCATCTAGATAATTGGAATTAGTTAGAAGTAGTCTGTAGTGTTCACTATTCCCCGAGTTCGACAACTTAAAGCTTGTGTTCCTATATTACATCGATAGGTACATTTGCATTTTATACATACGATTTTGTCTTGTCAAGTTTTTGGTGCCACTGCTAGGGAATTGACAACTAACAATATGAGTGCTAGATCTGGACACTTTAGGACAATTTTATTTATTTATCTAAATTATTCTATATCATTTGGGTATGATTGCTAGTATTATGTGGTGTTGACATTTTTTTATCATTAGTAAGTACTAGTGCATGGTACAAATTCTTACTGCAAACTATGTTGATCATTCATCATTATCCTTAACACTCATTCCCTTCTTGCCTCCACCAGAAAAAGAAGAATGTATGAAATCAAGGATACTAATGTAAATCAAGGAGGTGGTGGTGATCCAACGCTAATGCACGACATGAGAAGGAGCCAACTATTTGGGGGAGGATTTAGGCTTCTTCTATCACAACATAACAAGGCCCTATTGTAAGATAGATAATGACTATTGGTAGCTACAAGGTTGATCCAAGTCATAAAGAATGAGACCTGACAATGAGTCACTCACTTACTCAATTGAACAAAAGTAAATATACCCAATGAAAGATGCCATCATACAACTTTGCATAGGGAAACTATCCAATTTATTCAGTCCATATGTTCAAAAAGAACAAAAAAATTAGCAGCAGAATATAAAAATATTTGAATGCTACATTTCTCAATGTAAACAAAGTTCTTCACCACACATGGTGTCTACAAAGGAAAAATAAAGCAAACAACTAATTTCTAATGAGATGTAAAGGGAAACCTTTCTATTTCATCCTATCTCCAGACCCAACTCTTCTTAGACAAGACGAGATTTGGGCTCAAATTCACCAATGTGTTATCCACCTAAGGGGTTGGGATCGACCCCACAAGAGAACAACATATGGAAATTTTATCAGCAAAAAGTCGATATGCACATAAAATAAGGATCGTACAATATATGAGTAAAAAAATCAAAGATAAGTATAAAGGTTCCCAATACAAAGAGTGAAGTTGATATGTCTAGTTGGATTTTAAGAGAACCTCATATAATATGATAAAAAGTTATATGAAGAAATAATAAAGTTATTATTGCCTTATATCAACTGTAGATAACAATATTAAATTAATCAATTTATTCCAATTGCATGCATATTATATAACAAACTATAATCATTTAAATGTAGGACCAATACACTTCCACATTTCTTTCTTACGAAGGAGGTGAGAGCATCTATGATCCTCTATATAATGGTATATAAAGTAGGTGAGAGAACTTGGGGCTATGTGAGAGCACCAATCACCCATACAAGGGAAATGTTTTTACATTGGGCCCACCCTCAAAATGTACTGCTACAACTTGATCACAATAGTCTAATAAATCAAACATGAATTTAAAAGGGGAAAAAGATAAGTTCAGTCCAAATTAGATCAATAATTCAATGTTTCCACAATAAAATGGAATAATGTAAGGGAATAATGAAATTAGATGCAAATCAAATAAATATAGTCACGGGACATAAAACTAAGGATTTAAATTATGCTTATTAATAATTTGGAGACGAATTAATACTAATTTCAATATAGTATTTCAATGTAGACCAATATAATAGGTCAAGGGCACTTTCAAAGATAAATACACCAATCATATCAAGAGATAAAGAAGATATAAATAATTGTTCTATATGACTTAAGAAGTATGGAACATACCTCAACTATGTGTGTCAACTATCCAAGTCACAACCCTAGGTCCAACCAGGGTATCTTTTACTTAAAATTACATGGAATATATGAATCACTAACTAGTGATTATTAATAAGCCCCTAAAAGTGTAGACTCTTATTGATAATGGATTTGGGTTATAGTTAATATCTAGTTAGGTAGTACCTTTTTTATTTCATGTATAAATTTCCAATTAACATGTAATTAGTTATGAATTATCCAAGTTCTACAAATTTATTGACTTATTAAATAGAAATGCATTAAGAAAATAGTATTATACCCGCACATATGATTTACAATCTTGTGTGACTGGGTATAAAGTCCATCACCACCAATTGAGAGTTGCATGATTAAATCAAGAACAAATGAAAAAATGAATGATCTTCCCTTGCCTTGCACGAAGAAAATGAAATCAACATAAGGGCATTATAGGGAGAACATCGACACTCATTTATTCATTCAACTACGCATACATAGATCTAATGAAGATCTCAAAAGTAAGATAATTTTTTTAAGCATGGGGAATCATCATGCAAACAATTTAACCCCTCAAGTTCACATATCTTTCTGCTCACAGTGACTTATATCTCAACCTGGGAGGAGGACAAAAAACCCCACATACTTCCACCATGGAAGCTCATGGATGAACATTGGAACCAAACATTAACTAAAAATGATCAAAAAAGAGATGTTGGGATAATATGCTAGACCAAAACATAACAAGGAAGCAATAAATCAAAGAAAATGATGGCTAAACAACTAAGATTGATAACGAGGTGCAACAAGGCTCCACATTATTGTGCACAATGTGGTGCCCCCATGTACGTGGCTGATTCTGGGGTTTATCCTGCTGGGGTAGGTCCAATAGTGGCCCTGCCTAGGAGGGGCTCCACATTTAAAAAGCAATTGATAATGGGGACATCAGTCATTAATAAGAGGGAAGAAAAAAGGGGAAAAGAGACTCACATCCATATACCCCAAAATTTCTAGGGCTTCAAAGCTTCATAGTGATGTAATGATGTGACTATGGCATTTTCCAATGACTATGAGGGTGAGCAACCTGTTGGAAACCTTTGATGGTGTAGATGGTAGAGAAGATTCAAGGGTATATGTGTAGTGCAAACAAGTGAGCAGAAGAAGTGCGTAATTCTTTCATGGAGCATGGTTGAGGCTATTATATGGATCTATATATGCAAAGGTCAAGGTTGTGGAGAGTCCTAATTGAGATTGAAAGAAAGGAACAAAAGAGGCCAAAGATGGTTGAAAACTCAAGGCTACCAACCTTTATTAGATAGGGATTTACCTAAATATGGTAGTTGAGAGAAATGGAGTGGAGAGGAATGTTGGTATGTACTCCCAAAGAGCCAATCATATTATGATTATGATGGCATATCTTGTAAATGATTTGATTAATAATAAAGGCAATCTTTCAATTTATTCTATTTATTCAGTTATGAGATAATGTCTAATGAATGATATTACTAATGAAGTATGTCTTTGGGTTGAGGACCTAAATGATGAGATCATATGGATATCAAGAGTATATTCATTCTTGTTGTGTCCCTAGTCAGATGTTATTGTGGAAGGCTAATAGACAACAATGACACTTAAGACTAGAATGTGGTTTGGTTTATGACATAGTCTCATTAGTCATGATATGTGATATCAAACCAAGCACATAGATACTTGTTAGAGAATAGTGTATCAGACAGACCCACCTTGAGAGTGACACATAAAAACCATGATTGGTAGTCAGAGTCATCTCTCGTAGTGATGGTGGTGATTGTGGTTCTTAGACTTGAAATCACTACACTCATCACATGTCGTTCGGTGTGTTTTGACATCATCCACTGTGATCCTGAATAAGGGTTTCCATAAAGGTGGGGCTCGGATGCACTATGACACACTTGGATGATTGTGAGTGATGTAGATGGGATTTGTCCCTCCTATAGGAGTATGATATCTTGGCTACTTGATAAGCGAGATTGAGAAATGCATGATCATGCTGGTGTGAGTAAATATGTGATATTGAGCTTACAATATCTCAGACAATCTGCTCTAGTTTAAGAAACATGGATTGAACATTAAAGAAGACGATGATTCCATGCCTCGAGTTCAATCCGGATATCAGAGACAAAGGAACTATACAATCAATGCAACACCGATCATAGATGATAGGTTAAGTTGTTCTCTAACTTCTCCAATTACTTGGGCAACAATGAAGTCTTGTTAGATACCAATCATTGCTTGTGAATCATAATATGATTATGAATACCATTACTAACGTAATGTGGAGCCTATTAGGTCACACACATAGGATGTGATTGGAATTGGAGTATAATTGCAGACGTAATTGGAAATGTTCTGAATCAAGTTGATTATTAAAACAATTAGATAATCTACTAGATTACTATTAGAATATAATCAATTAGTATGATTGATTGGTTGATTCCAAAATATTCATTTAGTAGTCTTTGAGCATCTTGTTTTAATTATAGTCACAACCTTTTATTTTCCAGAGGGTTTTGTGAAACCTCACTTCCTTTTGTCTGCTGTTTATAGGGGCATGGCGGCTGAACTTTGAGATATATTCTCACGCCGAGGTTACACTCTTATACGTCAAACCTAGCTGTCATAATCCCTAAGAAAGAGAGAAGGAGAGCAACCAATGCTATCACGCCATCAAGTAGAAGGCTGCTCCTTCCCACCAGCTTAAGGAAGCGTGATGTGGAGTTCCAGTCCATCTTCTTGGACGAAGTAGAAGCACAAACATTGAGTTTCCTGCATTCGGAGGACGGTTGAGGACCATCAGTGCACGCTGAGAGTGACACACATCACCATGCCAAGGGACGTCACTGGACTTGCTCCTGGATGTGGTATATCCATGCACCCTCTTTCTGAATACGCTATTATCAATGAGATCCTCTGACAGGGTATGCATGGTGAAAATTTTAATGCTTCCATTGCGCATGTCGCCTCCACAAAACCCAACAAGGAAACTAAGAGTTGATAAGGAAAGAAGAGGAAGATAATAGAGGAGAACCACCCACATACCAGAGCCTATCTTGTGGTCTCCTACACAAATTGGAGATGATACAATGAGTCTTGGATGAAAAATCTAACGAATCATGAAATAGATTGCATAAGCAAATGTGAGAAAACAAAGACAAACGAGCATGACTTATTTAACTTTGGATACATATTCTAACTTAATTTATGTTATTTCTAGGATTATCCTCATCTACATGTTTCTTTCCTACCTAAATCAGGTCTAATTAATTGGAAACTTGGTATCTTAACCTATTAACACCCAAAGAATATGACTTTTAGGTTAGATTTAACTTCTAAGACATTCTTATATGAGTTATAATTGAACTAGGGATCCAACTCATTATAATAATGTCTTATTATTTCACGCCATTATCATCATCACTTATATTTGGAGTTCCATTATCCTAAGACTGTTACCATCTACGTCAATTAGATTATCATGAACTAAATTTGATTTATAATTTAGTTTTTCATTGTTTCCTTTAGTTTAATATTTAATTTCATAAATCACATCAATTACCTCCACTTACACTAAGTGTCTAAATTATTTTATTATACATATTAATCCCACACTCAACATTTATTCATATTCACCCACATTGATTATTAAATTTATCACATTTGGGTATTATGTGTGTATCGGTGGATAATGTATCATGTATGTTATATTCAATTGGCTCACTTACATATTAAGACATTATTAGGTTATTAAATCAATCTTATGTGTACTAATATACGTTATGTGCATATAACACCTAATGACACTTATAAATCTTATGTCGTAGCATTCACAAATATGTTAGGGTTCGTTATTTTCAACTTAAGGTTTAGGTCATCATGACTACTAATAATATGATTCACATCATCCTCATCTATGAAATCAATAGTTAGGTTTCATGTGCTCAATATTTCATCATATTGGGGTTTATTGATCCAAAACATGAGTAAGGTCACATGTATCCACATTCATGATTTATATTTGTGATATATATTGTATGTGCGATATATGTTCATTAAGGTACAAGCAAGTGTGTTGGGGTATATTTTTAACCTTGTTTGGTCATTTCTAAAGATCTAATATCTAACTAATTTGTGGGATTGGGGTTTCTATAGTCAGGGTAGGTAGATTTCAGTATATTAGACAATTTCACCCCTTAAAGAGGATGTGTCCTTGAAGTTAGCATATCCATATACTACCAATCTACTACACTCCAACCCTTAAAATGGTTTAACCTAATAAGTCAAACAAAATTAAAGGCACTAATATCAGTCTATCTAAACCATATAACAATATATGTACCATCACCCAGTCTTGATCATGATATCAAGAAAAATATCACAATGAAGCATAACTATACACTATTAACTAAAAGCATAAGTATTACATTCATCATTATCTTCATAAAATCTTTGCAATCAATGGCATTGAGATGTCCCACAAGATTTCATTAGGTCTTTCCTCATGTTTTTTAGGGCATCAAGGCTTAATATGATAGTCTCTCCACAATGATGACATATGAGCGAACCTTCTAGTTTTTGGATGACATCTTCCAAGGAGATGCTTATTCTGGCATCTAGAAAATCTATTACTCTCTGAGTCTTCACCATAGATCTTCCTCTTATTTTTGTTATTAGCTTGAAAACTTGGGGTATGATTATATAGAACGATCCTTATTCACCATCTGTGAGAAGATCTGTGGTAACTGAGGGACCAACCTTCATCCATTGCTCTAGCACAAACCATCTAAAAAAATTGTAGCTTGTTTCTCTTAAGTAAAACCCTTAACATATCACTCAAGCTAAAGAAAGTTCTGCATGTACTCCACCACAGTCTTTGCACTTTGACATAAGTTTTAAAAATCTTATTCCTTATTTTCCAAAGAGGACTAAGATATGTACTTCTCTCTAATGAAAACTAGGGTCCATTCCCACATCAAGGTAGAAACGATACATGACTTGGCCATACTGTACCATAAGTAACGAGAAGCTTCACGAAGGATAGATAAAGTAAAAAAAATTGATTGTAAGGATAAGCCATACCATAAGAGGTCCATTGGTGATGAATCCAATCATCTACTTTGGTGCAACATGTGATCTTCATTATCGTCATAAAAGTACATAGGGCATATCTTTAGGAATTCTATGAGAAAACACTCCTTAGGCTTATTAAGATCTTATAGAGAAGAAACACCCCTCATTAGGGATGAGAAAAGTAGTATTAGGAGAAAAATAAGCTCATGGTCAGGGGAAATCTCCAAACTTGTAACTAAAAGATTTAGTGTCCGGGTAGATTGCACCACTATGGGTTAACCCTTAGTTGTCTGGGGAGATTGAGTCACTAGAGTCATAATAGGAAGACTGAACCTTGACATCATATACTTTGACACCTAAGGTGTCTTGAATCTTGGTTTCTTATCCACAACATAATTAGCTCCAAAAATATTGACACACATACATAAGGAAAGGGTACAAGGCATAACAAACATATGGGAGAGGTAAACAACCTAAGGGATATACAAATGAAATAGTTATATTAATCAACCATCTAAGATCTAATATCATACTTGTAAGGAGTGTGACCCAATAGTGGACCCACTTGTAGGTATATATGTCCAGAGAGCCAATCGTGTGATGATTGTAATGGGGCATAATATACTTGATTTCATACTTATAAAGGTAATTTTGTCTATTATGTTTGTCTCAATTATGAGACGATGAAACAGACATAGTAGATGTCTAAAGAATGATGTTAATTGATGATACATGTCCTCAGGATTAGGACATGAATAATGAGAACATATGTATGATAAGAGTACATACATTATTGTTATGTCCCTAGTCGAATTTTAGTATGCAAGCAAACTAGTCAACAATAATACAAAAGATTAGAGTGTGTGTTGACTAATGACAAGGTCTCACTAGTCATGATATGGGATATCTAGTCAAACACATAGGTATATGTTAGAGAACAATGTATCAGACAGACCCACCTTGAGAGTGATACATGGAGACCATGGAATGGTAGTCACAATCATCTATCATAGTGATAGTGGTGATTGTGGTTCTTAGACCTAAAGTGACTACACTCATCAAATGTCGTTTGATGTATTTTGACATCATCCAACCTAACCTTGAATAAGGGTTGCCATAAATGTGATGATTGGGTGCGCTGTGACACATGGGGATTGATTATGAGTAATTTAGATGGATTTGTACATCCTACAAGAGATTGATATACTGACCACTTGATGAGCGAGACTGAGAAATGTATGGCCATAATCATGTGACTCAATATAAGATATGTGAACTCACATCCATCTCACACAATCTACTCTAGTTCAAGGAATAAGGGTTGAACATTGAGAGGATGATGATTCCATGCCTCGAGTTTAATCCATATATCAGAGACAAAGGGACTATACGATTATAATAACATCAATCAATGATTGTAGGTTGAAGTTGTTCTCCAACTTTCTAATTATTTGGATAGCAGTGATGTGTTGCTAGATACCAATCACTGCTTATGATGTCATAAATTAATTATGGACATTCATTGCTAACGTAACTTGGGACCTACACACATAGGATGCACATGTAATAGGAGTTTACTCATGAATAAGGTTTGACTTAATTACTAAAGTGTTTAGGTATTCAATTTAAACCACATTGGTTGAAAATTGATTGACTGAGAATGTGAATCGACCGACTCAAGTGTCAAGTCAATTTAAATAATATTGGTTGTACATTGGCTGAATTGGATTGTGAATCGACTAGTTCTAAAAGTGAACTAAATAGTTTAGAATGTGAGTGGACCGATTTAGATTTTGAATCAACCAATTCAGGTTGTGAATAGATAAGTTGAGAGATCAGTAAGACTGGATCTAGGATTGATGCTGACGTCATGTTATGCATTAATCGTCACATTGAAAGCCAATGCATTTTTGAATAGGAAATATAATGAACCGACCAATTCAAGTTTTGAATTAAACAATTCACATGAAAACCAGACAATGTAAATCTGAACCTACTGATTTGTGTCCGTAGTAGGCAGAGATTTGTGAAAATTTGTGTCTTTGACTACCAATTGATTTGGAAACTCTGATCTTGGCCCTCCTACAAATAGAGGGATAGTCAAGGCTTTTAGAGTACACAACTAACACTGACAAATGTTATCCTCTCAAAATTGTAGTAACATGAGATCCCAAAGCAAGCCTTACCTATAAAAGTTAGGGACAACTAGGGAAAACAAGTCAATGCTTGCACATTAACATCGAATGGACAATTCCTCTATGGCTCTAGTAGCGCAATGTGGAGTTCTCGATGGTCCAAGTGGACAACATAGAGGTGTGGATGCCATCACCATCACATTAAGAGAATGTTGTCAACCATCGTCTGTGGTGCTACACCAAGACGTCATCACCGACGATTGTTCACATGCTACTTGAAGAAGAAGCACAAGATGTTGCAAGGATTATCTCTGGACTTGGTCCAGGACTAGGTATATACCTTAAAAACTCTTTCCCTAGATACATCATTGTTAACCCAATCTGCTGATTCAAAATTTGGGGATAATTTTTTTATTTCCATTGCCTTATCTGCTTCCCCAATTTTCTAATAGTGGTATCAAAGTCATGCCAATCTATGATGTATCAAGATTTTGAATCGATGCGACCTAATTTACTTTATTACATACATTTGAATATTTAAAATGATTAATGTGCATATACGATTATGTATCACATATGATCACTATATAATATATGTACAATCGATACACATCACATTAAAATCATTTTGATGATGGATGAATTTATGGTTATGGCCAAAATCTCATGTGGATGTGTGTACTTGGTTGTTTGGTTTCTTTCCTACTATTACTCAGTTTGCATAACGAGCCTCTCTTCTTCTTGTAAAATGTAAATTAATGTTCACCTTCATGTACCCTCCTCGAATGTAACTCAAAGTCTCCCTTTTACAATGTAATAAGTTAAAAGGAATAGGTTGGGAAAGAGAAGATGTTCTGCACCTAGCGGGTTGACCGACTAGGAAGTCTAGTCAATCAACTAGAGGACTAAGGAGGAAAGCCGATAAGAGGAGCTAATCTATTGACTGAAGACCCAACAGACCGACTGGAGGAGTCCAGTCAATCACGTGAGCATAAGACAATCGACCAACCGAAGGAAGTCAATCGATTGGTCGGGAAGTCCAACCGATCTATTGGAAGGTCCATTCGATCAATCAGTCTATCTAGCAATATATTTTCCAATACAGATTGCTACATGTGACGTGGACCTTAGATGGTAACAATTCTTTTTTTCTTCAGAGAATTGTATTAGTATGGCCATAACCATCGCTCACATATTTTGTAATTCATGTTTTGTCTGTGTATATAGCATGTATATGGTACATATTATAAGTATGTGGTGATCATATATATATATATTTATATACAAATTGCTCAATAAATATTAAGTCTAAGATGCTTTCCATAATCTACCAAGCGTAAGCTATGCCAAAACATGGTGCATCACCTATCTCGTGGAAGTGTGATGGTAGATGATGTGGGTCTTCTAAACTAGGGTGCATATTCTATCGTGTTGTCTTTTGGGTCAGGCCTAACTATGTGGCCTTAATGAGATTAAGTGCCTAGAAGCATAGGGAAGGACTATGGCAAGGAGTTGTACATACCATCTATCCAACAATTACATAAGATATAATTGGAAAATGTTTCCTACCTTAATAATTGGTTGCGAGTTCTAGCATTGGCTGGGTAATAACTTAATTATTTTAGATCTTAGCTCACTAGAATATTGTTTGCTACAATCTTTCAAATCGATAGTGAGGGAGGTCAATTTGAACAAAATAGTGGGAGTGGTAACTAATTAAAGTCCTAATTAATATCACTAATATTATCAAATTAAATCAAAAGTGTTTTGCCAAAAAATGCAATTGATTTTCTAGAAACTTATGGTAGACACAAACACATTTGCATTATGATTGGTTCTTGAGTAGGACAAGCTGAATGAAAATAAATGCTACATCTAGTTCAGGACGTTGAGAATCATTCTCACTGAAGAGTGTAATCTTGTTATAGAGTGCTCTTTTGAATCCTTTAATCTCCAATAACATATTAGAACTCATATGTTGGGTCATCTTGAGAGTTCCAAGTATTTTGGTAAAGTTTGAGTGGTAATGGATGTTAATATTATGATTAAAATCTCTATGTTTATACCTTTTTGAAGTATTTATTTGACAAGTCAAATAGTTGAGTTTTAGCACAAAAATGAAATGGAATGTAGCTTAAGTGATGATAGAGCTATGGTTAAAATTTGGTGGCAATTGGAGTATCCAATAGGGAGTTATTTAGGTTTGAAATTTGGGAAATAATGCACATCTTTGGTGTTTATTAGACCTAAGTTTGGTTGTCACACCCATGGATCCTAGACTGGGCTGCATGGACATTTACGGGCCTTAGATATTTTATCCAGTGGCTAGGGTGCTTGATAAGGTGAAGCCACAGATTGGCTTAAGTGGATGCTGGCCATTAATCCTTGGATGTGATCTAAACAGATGTATGTTTGTCTCCTGCCTTGCGATTAGAGCAAGGTAGTGGGAGGATGATGCTACGGCCAACCCCATCACCACTCACCCAAAATGTGGGACATAAAGGGAAACAAATTGGGAGGTTGGACTTGACTCATCAAGATGAATACCATGACTGGTCACTAGTGGTTAGTGAGTTAGTGAGTAGTGAGAACGAGCCAATGTTCCTCACTGACTCTCCACCACATAGAGTAGGCAATAGTTGGGAGCAGAATGGAGGATAGAAGGGATTAGAGGGGAACTTTGAGAAAGATGAATATGGGGAAACTAAGAGCGAGTCATAGGGAGTTGATTGCACAAGTTTCGTGTTGTGCGATGGATGCTTCCAGGGCCGCCGAAGCCAAGGATGGAAGGAGACAAGCTCAGAGCTAGGGTGGTGCTTCATGCTGTCTCAACATCACCTATGAGTTTTTTTCGATCTCTGGTAGTCACTTGGAGCTACTCAAACCAGAAACGGGTCAAGAAAGGGGTCCAGCGGCAAGATCCCTCTCTTGCTCCACTGCAGAAGAGCTTCATGGCGGTGAGCTTGCGGATGTAAGGGTCTGGGGACGAAGCACCAAAATCTGGTAGCCGTAGAGGCACCAAAATGGATGGCAAGTCGAATCATCTTGCTAGAAACATGCAACGAGCACCGTGCGTTAGCCTTCTGCTCGTTGGAGGAGAACCAGGCGATGGCAGATCTGTGCAGAAGAACAAGTCCCGCTTGGGATGAATCATGTGAGAAAGAAAGATAAATCAGGTCCAGAGGCTAAGAACCAAACCCAGTTCCAGACTGGCGCAAACAGGCTGGGTTGAATCTGAACCAGACGGTCAGATCAAGTGAACAACGCCCTTCCTTGGGCTACATGGTGGCTACTGATTGACCGTAAAAGGTACATTCCTCAGAAAATTCTAGATCATAGATAATTCATAGAAAATAGCTTGTTTATCAGAAAATTACAAACAAGGTACCAAAATGTTCAAAAAAATGACTAGAACAACACGGAACCATCATATTAGTCTTTTTATGCTTAAATAACATTGATATAATGTAAAATGTTATACACTTGTTTTATGGATAATAAATATCAAACGATGGTCTAAAATTGTGATAAAATGTCAATGAATCCATAATCATGTTTATAATGCATATGAGGTCAATGATTACGATGTTGATGCACAAAATCATGTAATTTTCTCCATATGGCTAATTATGGCTAATAACCCTAATTAATGCGCAATAATGGCAAAGATGCTCAAGAAACCCTAAAAATTGCACAGCAAGATGATATCAATAACTGGAAGCTAATAAATAATTATGAGATCATAATTGAGCATATAAATAAGGTTACATGTTTAAGGATCATATAATGATGAGAAAATCCTAATTGGATTAATGTATATATTCTAGAATTAATACAGGCGAACAATGATATGGAAACTAATTTTCACACAACTGATTATAATATGGAATACAACATCAATAACATCAATCCTAGATAACAAGACGAGTAAGATAAGATTACAAGTAATTATGAGAATATCCTAATGACATAAGATTAACCCTAAAGTTGGACATATGAGGGTTAAGATGAGACGTAAGATGATGGAGAATCTAATGTTAGAACATGGTCTTGTCTTTATCAGGGTTTGATAAGGATATAGATGACATCATGAATATGGTTTAGAATGTCTCTTTTCAAGGTACACCATTACCTCTTACTTGGCGTATTATATGTATGCTTGCATTATATGTGTAGTAAACACTTGGCATATTATATTGGATGAAATGGTTGTTCTTGTATGATATCTTGCCTGATTTTCCATCCTTATTGCTATGAATACATGAAACGTAATATATCTATTCCATTATATGAAAGCACTATATCTCTTTGGTAAGCATAGTGCTAGTGAGTGATCTATCTCTTTGGTAAGTAGATCACAAGTACAATGATCTATCTCTTTGGTAAGCATATCATAAGTCTTGAATGCATCTATATCATTAGTAGGCATATGCACGAGCATATAATGGAAAATGTGTCTAAAATATGTGTTCTCTTTTGTTAATGAATATCTTTGTGCAAGTATATGCTTTTTCTTATATTTTTATTATTGCCAAGTTCTAGTTTTATCTTATTGCCAAGTCTTAGTAATGAGGGGTATATAAAAGACACGTAGGCATACTCAGTACAATATTCTTGAATATTGTGCTGACGTGTACCACATGTAATCTTTTGTATAGGTTGTGGACACATGTCTTGAAGAACCTTCAGAGTTGAGAGTTGTGTGGCGAGATGATGTATAGGAAGACCTGTTGTCTTAAGATCATGTTATTTAGTGGTAGTGCATGTATATGTAATAGTTTTCTATTTAATATGTAATATCAAATATTGTAAAAATTCATTATGTAATTATATGTTGAATGGTGAACATGTGTTGTATGGTTTTATTATTATTCATGTACATGTGATGTTGATGGTTTCCTTATGAACTCTAATTTTCTTCTTCTTAGCCTAGTGTGGGGTGTTTAAATTGGGATTTTCACTGAGATGAGGTTTCAATTTAGGCGTCACACATCAGATTAAGTTTTAGAAAATCTGGGGACGTCACAAATCTCTATGTCCTGGAGAAACCAGAGTGGGATGAACCTACTCCTATTGTGGGAAAGGCTGACATGATGCTTACAAGAAGAACTCTGAAGATTTTGTGGATGTCAAGTTCCTGATGTGGTGCTTAATAAACTATTAGTTGCAGAGACAACATGCGAACATGGAAGTTATTAGGATGGTAACACATCTTAAGAACATGTACCAAGATCAAGCAAGACAAGAGAGATATGATGTCTCAAAGGTGTTATTCAAGTGAATAGGGTTGAAGGAGATCCAATAGGTCCTCATGTAATCAAATTGATTGGATATGTGGAGAACCTTGTTAGATTGGGATTTCCCCTAGGTCAAAAGTTGGCCACATATGTGATTTTATAGTCACTTCTAGAATCATACAACCAGTTTGTCATGAACTACAACATGAACAATTTTAACAAGCCAATGCCATAATTACTTGGTGTGTTGAGGATAGTTGAAGTGCAGATTAAGAAGAACAAATCCAAATATGCAATGATGATTAGTAGAGTGAAGTCCAAGGGCAAAGGCAAATCTAAGAAGAGTTATAATGATAGCCAGTATCCAAAGTCTTTTGCACTGAAAGGGGAGGAGTGAATAAGTGACCGGCCTAAATCGTGCGTCCTAAATTTTTAGGCGGATTTGAGGTAGTCGAGCTTTTACATTTATAAACCCGAATCCTTCTAGGCCCCCGCAACTTTGTTTACAGGGTCGAAGTAGATATACGGGGTCGAATACAGGGACAAGGGGGTAGTGTTGAGAACCCATAATCAACACGCTACACTCCGATAGGTAAAAAGAGATTGTAAATTCCCCAGAAGGGAAGCATAAAGATGTCACAAACAAAACAAGAAAACTATCTCCAAGTGGAGTTACTAGAAAGATTTAAGGTTTTAGTCATTTAGCAAATTTTAGGGGTTTTCATGCAACAGAAACAGAAAGATAACACTAGAGCTAGAGCAAAGTACGAAGGATAGAACTGTGGTAAAACAAGCGGCGGTAGAACCAATCCTGTACCCCTCCTCTCGAAGCGGGCACCTCTAACAAGGCATCAGTTCCACTCTCGGGGTCACCGGACTCAAATTAGAGTGGAAAGGTCACTAAAGTAACTCCGTTCCAGGCACTCTCGTACTCCAGAATCGGACCAAACACTAGAGCCACAACACAACTCTCGAAGTTGTTGCGACAGGAAAATACGATTCGGTAGCTAAGCGAAACGCGATCCAAAACATGCAAGCTAGAGTTCAGATATCAAATCATAGCAGTCATCCAACATATTGCACCAAGCATAGATCAGAAAGTAATTAAGCATTTCTATTTCTATAAGCATTAAAGGTCTTAATTATAATGCATAAGTAAAGGAATTTAAATAACAGAATTAAAGATATGTGTCGCCTTCTTGATGTATAAGGACAACAGGCTACAATAACCATCCCGCCCGATATCGGACAGGGACCTAGCCCGATACAGCCATGTCGGGTGGCACGCTCTCTCAAGCGGCACACCATGACGTGAGACTGCATCGCTCAAGGGCCTGGCCGATACGCTCAAGTCGGGCGGCACACCCTCTCGGGCGGCACGCATGACGGGCGGAGCGTATCAGGTTCGATATCGTGTTGGGCGTGGAGCTGCGTATCCTACTGTCAGGCACTGGTGTCGGGCACTCATGTCGCGCATCTACATCGGCCGACATCGGCTCCTAGTGTCGCCCAATACAGTCCTAGGTGAACCAGTCCCCTCCCTCTCGGGATGAGGAAGAGCTCACCTAGTGTCGCCCAGTACAAAAACTGGAGCACGATACGCCTGCTCTCGCAGCCTCCTCTGAAGATCACTCGACTATCCGAAACCTGAAGTGACCAAGCTTGTTCGAACTGTCTAAGCCGTCTTTTCGACTCCCTGTAGCTACTATTTATAGGCAGCTGGTCGTGAGAAGATATGGTGCTCGAAACGCCACGTGTCCTACTTTCCGCCGTTCAGTTGGTGGTCAGCTGACGCGGGTATCGCTCGGTATCGCTCGGCACAAGGAGGTCGGCTGTCAGGCATCGAGGCGAGAGGCGCCTGCCGGTGGGTGGCTGATATCGCGCGACACCTAGAGTAGTTGCGGCATGCTCGGCTCCCTGTCGGGTAAAGAGGCGTGTCGTCGATCGGTACCCTATCGCGTGACATTCTTGCATCGCGCGTCGTCGTATCGCACATCCCCGCCGGTCAGCGTGTGTATCGGGCGTCAAGGGGGCCGGGACAATCTTGGACTTATTTGCGGGCTGGAATGGCCTTATTGGTGCTAAATGGGCCAAAATAGGAGGAAACTCTGCAAAAGATAGAAATGTTGGACTGAGAGCATTGCTTGGCTAATTATTGCGGAAATGCATATAAAAGAGAGGAAAAAGGTAGAAAAGGGCAGTTTTGATAACAGAAAAACAGTCTAAAACATCATAAAAATTGGTTTTATCAACTCCCCCAAACTTAGCTTTTTGATTGTCCTCAATCAATATTTAAACTTTATTTGGCGATGCTTCTTCTTGCGTAGTATGCTTCTCAGGCTAAGATGTAAAACAAGTATCGTAATGCCTTTAGAGATAATGCTGCCTCATTACGAACAAAAGACTTCGTCTTTCTTGCCTTATTGTTTAAGTAAGATTATTCTCTATAGCTTCGGCGAGACATTGTTGTATTCCAAAGTTAGCTTCCACACCAAACCGCTTTATTTTCGGGGCAGAAAGTTGTGTATAGGGTAGGCTAAGGCTTTTTGGGTTTTCTTCTTGTTTCCCATCGGTCCATCCAGGTAAGGGTCCGTTAACGGGAAAGTGGTCCCTGCAGTCCAAGCCAGTTGGCTTTAGAGCAGTGATTTCACATCCTACGTACCACAGCCCCGGATCTACCATGCCTAAAGATGGGTACTTTTGGGAAACAAGTGTGTGTAAATTTTTTTTTTCTTTTATTGGGCACAACTCTCATGCTTTTATTCACGCTCATAAGGTTTCTCTCTCTTTTTAGGATTTTTGTCTGGTAAGGGGAAACAAAGAGATTCTTGATGTTTGGGCAGCTTTTTCCTTCTCCATACTCGTCTCTTAGCTGTTTGCGAGATTATTATATTTTTCGAAATTTTTGGCATGGCAAAACATATTCTTTTGTTCATTTGAATCAGCACTATCAAAAAGATATAACAGGACTTGCGTCATATTTAGCATAAAGAAAATAAACTTGGCAAGCAGTTGCATCAGGGTTTTTACTAATATAGCGACTTTGTACATATGCATGGGAACAAAATAAGCAAAATTTTCAAAAAATTTCAAAATTTTATATGAACATGTATATGTATCAAGATGAACAAAGGAATCAAAATATTAAGTTAGAAAATTTGACAGAATTTTGTACCTCCCTCACTGGTACCATGGTACCCCCCAAACTTACTCCACACTCTGTCCCAGAGTTGTGAAGTAGATTAGGCAAGGTAATGCTAATCCAGTGAGGGTTAGCCGACGAGCGCGCCTTCGTCAGATAGAAGCTCCCACACATATTCTCCTCTTTTGCTGTGGTAATCGATGTGATGGAGCTGGTTAGGCATCTCTTTATTCGCTATCTATTCCAGGACGTGGATGCCGCAGTCGTTGGATAATGGGATCTGTTGTGGGCTGCGATGGCAGAACTGAAGTTCGTGCCATTTGTTTGCTTGTGTGTCCAGGAATGGTTGTATCATCTTTGTCACCCCGTCGTAGTATTTCCGAGTTAAGCGTTTGACGGATGATAGCGGTTCTGATGTACACGGCACTGGATGGTTCTTGTTGCCGTCCGAGCTGTTGTAAAAGATTCCTGCTCATTGCCGGGTGTACACCGTCAGGAGCGTCCAGTGGTTATAATGAAGAATTGGCAGGAAGATTTGTCTAGGGACTCCGCTTTCCAACTCTTCCAGGAAAAGCTTCTGTGCTCCTGATTCGTCGGCTAGGCAAACGTCGTTAAACATCATAGGATGGGCTATATATGCGTGATCGAACTTTGGTTGTAAAATTTGGACGCAAGCGGTTAATACCGATACCGACAAACATCCTCCTTCTTTAACCACGTCCCTTAGCTCATCAATTGGGACTACGACATTGTCCGCCTTGTAAATGACATCCCTCGGGGTAGCATCTGCTAACTTCAGAAGGATTACATCTACTTGCTCCTACGTGAGCATAGCGCATAAGAAACGGTCGATGTTTTTGATCATCCCTTCTGTGGATTTAGGCAAAGCAGTTTCTTCCATCCTGTGCACTTTCTTAAGGACCATCAGCTCCTTGCCTGCCCCATGTTTGACGGTCGCCACTTCTTCTTCTTTTTCTAAGGGGCTACTGGACTGAGAAGAGTCTTCATCTAGGTCACTGTCCAGCAGCTGCTCCGGTACCCCGACGTCCCGGAAATAGTGCTTGTCCTTAATCAGCAACATGGCGTAGGTGCCTCTGCGTTGATAGAAACAATGGCCCCTAAGGGCCCTCAAGTTGCCAAATATACTGAGCACCTCAATGGCACTTAAGATGACTAAGGCGCTGTTTGCGCTTCCCTCTTCAGCCTGAACGGGGAAGTTGTGAATAGAAAAGAAGTTCCAAATGCCGCCATGGCGTTTGGCTCCTCGCTTGATAACTCTTTGAAGACACACCGGTAGAAGCCTCATGTTTTTGTCTTCCGGGCGGCTGAAGGTGATCCATGAGTGCGGCACCTCGTTGTGGCTGCAATTTAGGAGCCGGACTTCGTGGTTCCTTAGGTCTGCTACGCAGAGGAACCATATGTTGTGGTGCTTGTACGGTGCCAACACGAGGTTAGGGTCGTGCTCGTCAATGTGTTGTACCATGTTCGACACTGCAGAGGAGTCTAGTTCTCTGCACATCAACCTTCTCGTCAAGGTCGGGGTGGCGCAGTATATTTTCTTCCGACCTGTCCTACTATCGATATTTTCTATAATGGCATTCTCGAGGACCCTGAATAGCCTTTTTTCAACGACGGCCGACGAGCGGAACATGTTGCGGAGAGTTCCCCGTCGTACAGAGAAGTAGCCATTGCTCCAGAAGACGTCTTTTTCATCTGCCTTCGATCTTAGGACCCTGTCTAGCAGTTTTTGGTCTCTGATCGATAGGTAGCTGATGGCCCTTCTGTCGAAGTCGGCCATTTCGAAGGACGGTATCTCTGATGGCTCACGGAACCTGTCTGCCATCGATCATCTACCTCGGGGGAAGTGTCTTTCATTGGCTGCGTACACGTCCCCCTTTTCTCCCTCCGACTCGTCTGAAGAGTCTGTCCCGATGCTGACATCTCCGTTATCATCTTCAATATCATCCAGGGGAATTGCGGGATTTTCTTCCTCGAGACCTACGGAGCTCGCCTGTCCTGCTGGAGCTCCGTCGGTGGACTTCGGTTGCATCCCCTCCTCGGGCGTTGAGGATCGCCCGCTGGAGGAGGAGGGTGATGCTGATGTCGAGGGAGATGCTGACGAAGATGATGGAGAGCCATGACTCAGAGGTGACGATGACCGTCTCGGCTGCCTTCGGTGTGGATGGTCGTCCCCTCTATCCAGCCTCTCCTCAATTTTGTCGAGGCATTGGAGAACTTGCTGCATTATTGAATTTACGGCCTCTAGTCCGCTCAGCAGCTCTCTCTCTTGGTTGCTCAGCCTGTCTAGAACAGACGCATATTTGTGGGTTAGGGAAATACAAATTTCAGAGTTGGTATCTGTTACCTCCCGCAACCTGTCGAGCTCGTGCCTGAGCGTCATTCCGAGCGACCGAGAAGCTCCGGTGGATCTTCCTTCCGTCCTCGCGACCTCTTTCTCATGCGATGGCTTACCAGGCGTGGTAGACTTTACGTAAACAGTTTGCGTTGCTGATGCCGCCAGGCGGGGCGATGGCACTACTTCAGCAGCAATCGCCTTGCCTTTTCGTCGGTGAGGGGACGGCTGTGGTGCGGGCGAACTTCGGTTCACCTCTGCACTATCGGCGACCTCCTCTCCTGCTATAAAAGGCGACACAGGTTGCGGTGTAGGTGTCAGCTGAGCTCCCTCAAGCTCCATCCTCAGGGTCTCAGCGAACACCGCATTGCTGGTGTTCGACTCAGGTTCTTCATCTGCCCCTACAGACATTTCGAGGATGACAGGGGCTACGACCATCTCTTCTGCGACAGCTCCCGAAGTTTCTGTCTCAGTGACCCCAACGATCACCGGTTCTTTGTCAGCTACCACCCTTCTTGTTGAGGCGGCGGCTGATATAGCTGGAGAGACTACAACCATACTGGCAGTTGTAGCTGGTAGCTCTGGAACTGCCCCTTCTCAGGCTTTGGTGGCTGTGGTGGGGGCTGCGCCTTTTGCTACAGCTTCAATCTCAGCTGTAGTGAACACCAACTTGTCTAAGTCATAGTTGGCGCAGCGAGGAAGCGGGAGGAGTGTATTTGTCCTTGCGAACTTATAGAAATAGTCTCCTCCTCCTTCCTAATGATGCTGGTCCTCATCATGTACTTGCTGTCGAACACCTCATCCCCTTGCGTCCTTGAAAGACTGCGCGGCTCCTTTGGGTACCCGAGTCCTACTGCGATTAGGTTTACGATGCCACCCATGTAGTATTCCTTGGTGGCTTCCTTCATCAGATGTAGCATGTTCATCAAAAATCGTCCGAGGTTGATCACTCAGCCCTCCATTATGTGCCACATAACCTGGAGCTCCTACGTGTATATGTTGCTGGATTCATACTTGCTGAACAAGAGGCATGCCACCAGTTTGTGCACTATCCTCCAGAAGCATGAGTGCACAGCAGCTACCTTCTTTCCCGGCTTGAACGAAGATTCGCCGGTTAACTGGTTCCAGAGCTTCACAGGATCAAACCCGTCTCCTTCGGTGATTGTCTCACCGTTGTCCATCAGGTTCCTCTCCTCCTCGCTTGAAGAGAAGATCTGGTTCAGGAACTTTTCAGAGATTGTGCACTCCGAGTTGTAGAGTCGGGCCTGGATTCTGTCTGGCCCTCTGAATTCCTTTCTCTCCGTCAGTGAATTTCTTACCCGGTGGAGGGAAGACATGAACTCCATTGTCAGCCTAGTGTACGAGGAAGACCTGCTGAAGTAGAATTTCTTCAGACCCACCGCAGTGAGGACGTCCTTCAGCCTCTTCTTGATTCCCAGATCAGCAAATGGGGCTTCATGGCAGAACCTGCTGGGGCGGTAGATTTTGGGCACCAGCTCAGTGTACCGGAGAATATGCTCGTCGTTCCTTGGCTCAAAACTCACCGCCAAGGCTTCCGGGATTGATGCTGCCGCTGGGGGCATTGGAGTTGCCGTTTCTCCAACCCTGGCCCTCTTTTCTGTTGTAGAGGCCTTGACTGGTCTTGGGTTCGGGTGCTTCCGCCCGGCGTTGGAGGGTTCAGCTGCAGTCTCGGGGTAGATCCTCCTATCCTGAGAGTCAACTGGGACAGCAATCATCTTGGTGCGGGCCATCTCTATAGGACAACAAAAGAAATACTTTGATTAAATATGTTGGCCTTCGAAAGAAGTATATAATAAAGAATAAATATGTGGCCCGGGTTGTACAGAGATTGCCTGGCCCCCGCCCCCTCAGTATCGGGTGACACACAAGGTCCTGAGGTGAAGTCATGTGGCCGATACTAGGGACGGGTATCGCCCCGATACGACAAGGTGATAGGGCGACAAACGCGCGGCCGTGTCGGGCGATAAAAGATGCCCGATACGACTCGTATATAAAAGGGAAAAAGCGTGTTGCCCGACACAAAACCTTCGGTACGATACAAAAATGGACGACACGACTATCGCCTGACATGGCATATCGGGCAATAGATACTAAAAGATATGTTGCGTGATATGCGTGTCGGGCGATACGAAACCGTTCAGTTAATAAGGTCGATAATCTATACATGTTAACAGAGAACGTGCCGGGCAGCATAGACTGGCGCGCGATAGGTCTACCGGGCGATATCTACCAGGCGATAGGTCTGTCGGGATGTACCTTACAGAGCTCGGGACTTCCGCGCGTTACGAAGGCAAAAGGGGGGGTGTCACGCGACACGAGAGCAAAAAGCACAAAGTTCTTTGCACGATACGGGAGTACGAACACAGTAATTCAGGTAGCCCGACACGGTAAAACATGTTCGTATATATATAGCAAACTCAACCTTGGTTTTTCGGTACAGTGAAAACACGGCAAGCAGTCCTGGGCATGCATCGGCCGATTGGGCATTCGCGAGACGGGCAGTCCATCCGTCGGCCTAAGGGTGATCAGTCCTTTGGCACGATCGTCACAGGCTCATGCCGTCCAGGAGCGTCTTTTGTCATGGCTTTAGCGATGCCCGAAAACACTATTTGAATGATGTTGCGCATATCCTGCCGGAAGGTGGCTTTCCGTTTTGACCCTCGGAGCAGAGTCTATAAGAAAGAAAAAGGGAAACTTGAAAGCAAAAAGGGGTAACAAAAGCGGTTGAGGAGTAAAACATCACTGGCCCGAAACTAAGGTTCTGATCAGCTAGCATTACCCATCCCGTCCTATAGAATACTTCGGTGACCCACAAAACAGAGTCAGCGCATGTGGCGCATGAACTGACTCGGGCCTTATTACATCCCAAAATGTTTGTAATGTTTTTCTTGCAGGAAAGTAAAAACGTCATATTCTAGGAATAAAAAAGACAACTCGGGTTGCCTCCCGAGAAGTGCTGCGTTTCACGTCTTCAGCTGGACACTCAAAGTTTCTTCGTCTTGCATCTTCATCCCTGCTTCTGCGGTCATTGCCATGTTCTTTTCGCCGGTTCGGTATTGGACGGAATCCTTCCCGATGGGTTCTTCACAATTTCAGCCAATTGAGCTAGCTGTTGGTCGATCTGGCGTTGATGTGTCTGCATGTCCGCCAGTTGTACCTGCAATGAGTTCAAGACACCAGAATTTGATAATGCACTCTGTGCCAGTTGATTGTTGATCATATCTTGCTTCTTAACAAAATCAAATAACTGGCCAATCACGTCTGCCTGGCCCGTGCCCTTGCTTTGCTCTCGGTTAGGCCCTTGATACTTCCCCTGTGCTTGGAAGTTCCCTTTGTTTGATGGGAAATTAGTGTTTTTGGGGTATTGGCTTGGTCCTCCCCTTTGCTCAAAAGCCTGAGGTTGCTTGGAGGCGCTTTGCAACTGATGCGAATTTTCAGCTGCGTCCTTGTTGCCATAGTTGAAACCAGGATGGTCCGGCCTTTTGAAATTCACAAAAGCCACCTTCTCAGTTTCCTCGTCATCAGATTCGGTATTGCTTGATGCGTCTGGTTGGGTGTAGATGCAATTGTCTACCCCGTGTCCGCCTTCTCCACATGTTACACATTTCATTACCTTTTCGACCTGTTTCTTACCCTTTCCACTAGATTCCTTCAGCTGCTTTACATCCGTAGCTATCCTTTGGATCTGAGAAGTGATTTTCTCCAGTGCCTTGGATTCAAAAGAAGGTCCCTCACTAACCTTCTTAGCTTGGCCCCAGTTAGATCTGTCATAGTCAGTGCCTGCTTGCAACTCGGCCATGTTCTTGATGATCTTCTCGGACCTGCTCGGCTTCTTCCCCAGGAAGTCACTTCCGGCTGCTGCGTTCAATGAAACCCTTTCTTCGGGAGTTAGGCCGTTATAGAAGGTAGTGATCAAGAACCCTTTCTGGTAGTTATGGTGAGGGCAGTCCCTCTGATATTCTTGATACCGCTCCCAGGCGTCATGGAGATTCTCATTAGGCTTTTACATGAATGAAGTTATCCTTTGTCTGTTTCTCACAGTCTTCTCAGTTGGGTAGAATTTATTTACAAATGCGTTCGCCAATGCCCCCCATCCGTTCAAAGATTGGTGGGGTAACCCAAGATACCAGGACAGGGCCTTATCTTCTAGGGAGAAGATGAAGCCTTTGCAATAGATCACCTCTTGGGGAACCCCCCACATCTTGATAGTATCACAAATGTTCTTAAAAGCATACAAGTGGTGATAGGGATTGTCATTTTTAGAGCTCCCTCTAAAGCTTTTGTTCTGAATCATAGAGATAACAGACGGCTTGAGTTCGAAGTTTGCGGCGTTGAATCGTGGAACGACGACAGGGCATCTGGAATTGTTTGCCTTAGTGGAGGCTAGCTCCCTTAAAGTCTTTTCTTCTTCGCCTGAATCGTCATTGTTGCTGCCTCCCTGTTGTTCTTGGTTCTGTGTCGCCTGTGTTGATGACGGTGACGACGCCTGACATGGGGGTGGCCTTCCTCGGAGTGCTCTGATTCCTGATCTTCCTGTTGATCATTTTCGTCATAGAGATTGTTGTCACTTGGCAGAGGTGATTCATCCCTAGGCCTTCCCTGCTGTTGACCTTCAACCTGTTGCGGGTTGACACGGGGAGGCATGATGTCGATGACTATGCTCGGTCGATCGGTTGAATGGTGTCGGATCTTGGTGGTACATGGATCTTTCTTTCAGGGTTCCTGAGAGAAAGACACGAAAAATCAAGTCAAAAAATTGAATTATTTAGCTTAGGCAAAGAATAAGTTGTATTAAAAGGAAGCAAAAGAAGAGAAAAAGGGTGCTATCAAGCTCGTTTCTAAGCTTGAGGCACGGGAGTGTAGTTAGTGGAATCAGATTCGTCTACAATACCGTTTTTGCCTTGTCCCTGACAACGGCGCCAAAAAGTTGACCGGCCTAAATCGCGCGTCCTAAAATTTTAAGCGGATTTGAGGTAGTCGAGCTTTTACATTTATAAACCCGAATCCTTCTAGGCCCCCGCAACTTTGTTTACGGGGTCGAAGTAGATATACGGGGTCGAACATAGGGACAAGGGGGGTAGTGTTGAGAACCCATAATCGACACGCTACACTCCGGCAGGTAAAAAGAGATTGTAAATTCCCCAGAAGGGAAGCGTAAAGATGTCACAAACAAAACAAGAAAACTATCTCCAAGTGGAGTTACTAGAAAGATTTAAGGTTTTAGTCATTTAGCAGTTTTTAGGGGTTTTCATGCAACAGAAACATAAAGATAACACTAGAGCTAGAGCAAAGTACGAAGGATAGAACTGCGGTAAAACAAGTGGCGGTAGAACCAATCCTGTACCCCTCCTCTCGAAGCGGGCACCTCTAACAAGGCATCGGTTCCACTCTCGGGGTCACCGAACTCAAATTAGAGTGGAAAGGTCACTAAAGCAACTCTGTTCCGGGCACTCTCGTACTCCAGAATCGGACCAAACACTAGAGCGACAACACAACTCTCAAAGTTGTTGCGACGGGAAAACACGATTCGTTAGCTAAGCGAAACGCGATCCAAAATATGCAAGCTAGAGTTCAGATATCAAATAATAGCAGTCATCCAACATATTGCACCAAGCATAGAGCAGCAAGTAATTAAGCATTTCTATTTCTATAAGCATTAAAGGTCTTAATTACAATGCATAAGTAAAGGAATTTAAATAAAAAAATTAAAGATAGGTGTCGCCTTCTTGATGTAGAAGGACGACATGCTACAGTAACCATCCCCGCCCGATATCGTACAGGGACCTAGCCCGATACAGCCGTGTCGGGCGACATGCTCTCTCAAGTGGCACACCGCGACGGGTGATTGCATCACTCAAGGGCCTGGATGATACGCTCAAGTCGGGCGGCACACCCTCTCGGGCGGCACGCATGACGGGCGGAGCGTATCGAGTTCGATATCGTGTCGGGCGTGGAGCTGCGTATCCTACTGTCGGGCACTGGTGTCGGGCACTCGTGTCGCGCATCTACATCGGCCGATATCGGCTCCTAGTGTCGCTCGGTACAGTCCTAGGTGAACCAGTCCCCTCCCTCTCGGTATGAGGAAGAGCTCACCTAGTGTCGCCTGGTACGAACACTGGAGCACGATACGCCTGCTCTCGCAGCCTTCTCTGAAGATCACTCGACTATCCGAAACCTGAAGTGACCAAGCTTGTCCGAACTGTCTAAGCCGTCTTTTCGGCTCCCTGTAGCTGCTATTTATAGGCAGCTGGTCGTGAGAAGATATGGTGCTCGAAACGCCATGTGTCCTACTTTCCGCCGTTCAGTTGGTGGTCGGCTGACGCGGGTATCGCCCGGTATCGCTCGGCACAAGGAGGTCGGCTGTAAGGCATCGAGGCGAGAGGCACCTACCGGTGGGTGGCTGATATCGCGTGGCACCTAGAGTAGTTGCGGCGTGCTCAGCTCCCTGTCGGGTAAAGAGGCGTGTCGTCCATTGGTACCCTATCGAGCGGCATTCTTGCATCGCGCGTCGTCGTATCGCGCAGCCCTGCCGGTCAACGTGTGTATCGGGCGTCAGGGGGCCGGGACAGTCTTGGACTTATTTGCGGGCCGGAATGGCCTTATTGGTGCTAAATGGGCCAAAATAGGAGGAAACTCTGCAAAAGATAGAAATGTTGGACTGAGAGCATTGCTTGGCTAATTATTGCGGAAATGCATATAAAAGAGAGGAAAAAGGTAGAAAAGGGCAGTTTTGATAACAGAAAAACAGTCTAAAACATCACAAAAATTGGTGTTATCAATAAGGAATAAAAGTACCAACATTGTCAACAGCCTCGACACTGGAGAAGGAATTGTCCTCTTCATAAAGAGGAACTCATGAAATATAAGGATATAGAGATCTCTACTTCAGGACCTGAGAAGAAGTAGGCTAGAACTATGCGAAGCAAGACTTGCTACCAATACAGTTGGAATCTAGCATTCATCTAATGTGCATCTTATAGAATTGGTGAATTGCTATTATGTACTTGCCATTAATGGAAAACATCATCTTCTATAGACAAGAGTATTATGAATAACTGGTGTTTGATTTAAAGATAAGATCTTATATGGAAGTTCCCTATGTCTCAAAGTCTATACTCGATAGTTTGAAAGACATATATATATATATATATATATATATATATATATATATATATGAGACATGTACTAAATGACTCGATGACTCAAATAATGAATACCTATAGCATTGTCATATAGAGCACATAAAAGAGAAATGTATTTTCTAGAATCCATAATGATATTCGTCTAGACTCTTTTGATTTTATATCACAATAAACTCCACCTAAAACATAATGGTGTATCAAAAAGAAGAAATCACACCCTATTAGTCATGGTGCAATCATTAATAAATCTAGTTGATCATCCAATTACCTTTTGGCACATGTTTTACACTAAACAATGTGCCATATAAATTGGCTCAATCGGCACTATTTGAGATATGACATGGGAAGTGTCCCGATGTGTCTTCTATAAGGAATGAAATCTTATATAAGAAAATAGTTTCTGGAGATTATTTGTCCATAAATATTATTTTTTTTAATACTACTTTTATATTCCAATCCAACAACAGAAGTATTTGTTGCCAGGATGGTTGTATTCCTAAAGGGAATTTAACTCCAATGGAATCAATGGGAGAAAAGTAGAACTCTAAAAGTTCGAGACCCACAAGAAAACATTGAATGTAAATAGGTACAATACGAATAAGGAGAATCACACATTGTTGCAGAATCTCAAGTTCCTTATGTAACACAAAACCCCATAGATATAGTAGAACAAGCCTTGAGCTTTGAAGATTATGATGACTTATAACTCAAGAGGGCGGTGAGCTGGTCATAGAGGATGATCCAACAATCTACTTAAAAGCTATTGAGGGACCATAGTATGAGAAATGGCTTGAAGCCATGTATCCAAGATGGACTCCATGTACACCAACAAGGTATGACCTTGGTGGATCCACCTAAAGGGGTAAAACCCATAGGGTGAAATTAGGTCTTCAATAAGAAGACCGACATGAATGGTAGTGTACAAACCTATAGGGACAAATTGGTTGCAAAAGGTTTCAAACAAGTTCAAGATGTTGAACATGACAAAGTCTTATCACCAGTTGCCATGGTTAAACCCATCAGGATCATGCTTTCCATTTCATCTTAGTATGACTATGAGATTTGGAAAAAGAATGTTAGAATGCATTCCTTAACATGAATTTTGTAGAGGGTGTGTAATTGAAACAACTTGAAGGTTTTATAAATCCAGTTAGTGTAAATAAAGTTTTTAAGCTACAAAAGTTAATCTATGCATTAAAGAAAACATCTCGAAGCTATAATCTTTAGTTTGACAAGACAATCAATGAGTTTAACTTTAGTCAAAATGAAGATGAAATACGTGATCACAAGAAGTTAGTGGGAGAATATTTATATTCTACATAATGATGGGAAATGACGGCCTTATCCTATAATAAAATATGAATGGGAAGTACCTTCTCTATGAAGAAACTTGGTGAAGCATCCTATACCTTAGGAATCAAGATCTATAGGGATAGATATAGAAAGCTTTTTGACCTAGGTAAGAGCATGTATATTGGCAAAATACTGAAGGGGTTCAATATACATAATTCAATGAGAGAGAAAATTTTGATGTTCCATAGAATTAGTCTCTCAAGATCCTAGTATCTCAGTTCTTGTGAAGAACATGAACTGTTACAACCCCAATTTTGGGTTCATCTGATGAGAAATGTAATCTCTCATATTGGAAAAATAGTTATGTAATTTCATTTACAATAGCCTTGATGATTGTGTTGTGGGCTTTATTGGCTATTGGGCCCAATAACAAGGAAATTCAATTAATTAATGAATAATTGAGAATAGAGGAAAGAAAAGTGTGGAAACCTCTAGACGGAAAATCCAAAGAGGGATTTCATTCCTCTTGGGTTCCTTGGGTTCCAAGGAGTCCAAAGTTGCATAGAGAGTGCAATAAGAAAAGAAAAGAACAATTAAGTATTTCTTTATTAAGAAAGAAATTGAAAACAATGATACAATGTGGAAAATAAGTGGAAAGAAGTGTAATTGAGTTATCCTTAGTGGAATTTCGTATCCTAAGGATTCCGAATGATAAAAGGAATACAAATGAGGAAAATAAAAGAGAAATAAAGAGAAATCCTCAAAAATAACTATTTTAATAAGAAATAAACAAGATAATGAGAAATAATGAAGAATAATGCATTTAGATGCATCTAGAAGGATAATGAGTATCCAATAAAAAGAATTTCGAAATAATAGAGTTTCTTGGGATCCAAGGAGTCACAATGAAGAAAGAGGAAAGAAAAAATACCTATAAAAGAAATAGGAATATAATGTGAATACATTATTAATGGATTATGTGGTATTGTTAAAAAGGAAGTAGTTTCTACTAATGGAAAATAGAAATTTGTGCCAATGGTTTAAAAAACGAGAATAAAGAGAATAAATGAGAAGAATTTCAAATTCCTAACTATTTGAGAAATAAGAATATCAAAAAGATGTTTAGGAGAGAGAGAATCTTGCTTCTCAATATAGGAATTGGATTCCTATTGGGAAAGAACCATGTTGCTTCGTGGGAAAGCATCTTAGGGCATCAATACCCTCCCCTATATAAGGGGTAGGGCTTTTGGCTTGAGATTGAGAGATCCCACACCTTTCACTCTCTTCTCCTCCTTCTTCTTCAAACCATAGACCTTGTTAGCCGATCTTCTCTCTTTCTCTCACATTCAAGAAGTATACAGGAAGGCATGGGGGTCTTCGAGTGGGAGAAACGAACACAGAACCCCTACTGGGGTGGCAAACCGTGCGGGAACCAGAGGTATCCCTAAGGACGCCGACAACACGCACCTTCATCTTCACAGTGAATTGAGTTCGCACAAGGGAGTCTCGTTGGCCCAGAGCCTGGGAAGGATGTGGAAAGATTCCTACAGGTCTCCCTTACCTAACCAGAGTGTGAAGGCACTTGGAGAAGGGTCTGTAGTGGACCTGTAGGTGTGCCTTCCTCTTTCACAACCTGCGGGCATGGAAGGTGAATCTGGGTCACCGCTGACCACCAGTCGCAAGGCAGTAGTTCTGTTCAACTCTGGTGAGGAGGAGGGGCCTTCTTGGCCATGCGAAGGACCCAGGAGGGCGAGGGCCAGTGGGGCGGGGAGCAATCCCGCACCCATCAGCGTAACAGACCGACGGAAGCCCTGCATTGCAGGGAAGAAGAAGATAGGACGAAAAGATGAGGAAGCCCCTAGAGCATGTGCATTAAGGGAGGGGCAGGGAAGTATTTCACTCCTTTAAAGCACCGACCAAACTTAGTGAATTAAGAACCTAGGTTTTGCTGACGTGTCCAACCTTCATTGGTCGAAAGGTACTTTTCTTTGCAAAATTCATAGAATCTGCTAGGAAACTCAGATGACAAAAGTTTATACAAGAAAGTTTCTTAGAAAAATACGAGTAACACATTAAAATGGTTTGAGAACCTGATTTCGTTCATATTTGCAAAAGTGTGCTAAGTTAATGAAAAGTGCTTTGAAATTATGTTAGAAACCCTAATTGTAATTAATGACTAGGTTCATGATGCGTAATTGGCGAAATTAAGTAATAGTAACATGATGAAACATTAATGATGAACTTGAACCTGATCTCGATGATTTATTACATGATTTAGGGTTTTGCACCAATTATGAATAATTAAGCACTTAGAAACCCTAATTCAGGGTAAAAGAGGATAAGATCATATTTAATTCAAAAAATATGATAATATGTTGGTTCTAAGATATTTGGAATATAAAAAGTTCCTAATCATGGATAGACACCCTTCACATGATAATTAGGGTTTCCTAGTAGATGAAAGGTAGAATTAATGATAAATAACGTTCATATGTGAATTAGACCATAATGAATTATGAGTCGTTAATCAAAAAGAAACTAAAGGTGATATTTGAGTCTAATGACCTTGAAATAACTTAAAAGGATAAAAATGGTAGTTTTGGTATAAAAGAGAAATAATCGACTTTAATTGGGCTTATGATGTTGAAATTAGGGTTTATGAACTAAGAGAGCATTAAATATGATAAAAGCATTATGGAGGCAAAAACCCTAATAAAACCCTAAAGTGATCTAGAAAGCCTAAGGTGGAATCCAAGTCTAGCTTTAGAATGTTCTGGATAAACTATAACACTTGGATCCCATGCATTCATTTCAAGATATTGTTGATTGCTTATTATTTGTTCTTTATCCTTATTGCTTGGACAATCAAGTTGTTATGGATCAGGTATGTGGTTAATTATGAATAACCGCCTTAGTTTCTTGAGGATTTTCTGAATGTTTCCTCGCATTAAATGCAATCTAAACAGTTGGATGTTCATACTCGCAAAATCATAAAGTCACTATGATTATCACATTAATAATAGAAGTATGTATTCTCGCACCTACATGCCACCCTAATGGATGATGCCAATGGCCAGGCCCAGATGGGTAGACCAATGGGCACCATGAGTGGTGACCCCAAGCACCAAGCTCGAGAATGAGAAGGTGGCCTATGATATTGCATGGCTAGTGGGCACCATGAGTGGTGACCCCCAGGCACCAAGCTCAGGATTGAGAAGGTGGCCTTAAGTCATTGGCAAAAGAAACCCTAAGGTGGGTATGCCAGGGTTAGGGAAAAAGCAGTGGAGAATGTCATACTGAAAAGTGTAAATTGGCTGGTTAATTAACTTGATTGTGATAATTATATTGTTATCCATATGTGCAAACTTTTGGTTGTCCCCACATACCAGTATATTTCGATATGCTGACCGACGTTTTGTTTGTCGGCGTTTTAGGTACAAGTTTGAAAATCACAAACAGTAAAGTGACACATCGTGAAAATAAGAAGTAAAGTACAAGGAGGATTATATAGAATAATTCAAGTGGTGGATAGATAGTTTTCTAAAGTTTTTAAAAGGTATGAAATTTTTTATTTTATACCAGTTTTCAATTTAGTTGGTAAAATTTGTTAATTGTTATTGATTATTTGTCGAACCTTTGATCCGGGTTATTGGATAACGGCTCTGACCTTTTGGTCTCCCTTAATTGGGGTTTCTGGGAGGCGGGGTCAATAAATTTGGTATCAGAGCATAGGTTCTTCACTTAATCTTTAATAATTATTAAATTTTACAAACTCCATAGAACCCAAGGGAATTATTAGAGGATTATCTGAAAGACGGAGGTGTCTAGAAAAGGATCACGACCGGGGGCTGGCAATATTTTCCTCCACACCACTAGTCGGAATACAAGGACTTCCAGATCTGTGTGACTTCCTGGCCAAAGTCTTAGGGTATGATTCGAAATAAGATCCCTTTAGGACTCTCTCATCTTGTTCATCCCTTCTCAACTCAAATTCTATTAAGGACCTTAAGGATTAGGGTTTCCTCTCTTCTCCTCACCCTCTTGAGGTATGGGTAAGGTTGATAAGGATTAAGGAATCCTCTGCCAAATTAATAAAAAGCATGTAAATAAGATGTCATGGACATAAGCTTAATAGAGTAAGCGTAAAGGAATAGATACATGCTTAGGTCGTATGACACAAGTTGTCATTGCCCTCAAGAGAGACCTGAAGATATACTTCCTTGTCAGGAGGATGAGTAGAGAGAGTTAGTCTTAAAAGTAGAGACCTAGCCCATCCTTTGAGGATGATGTTAACCCTAACCCTAAGTGAAGGTTAGAGAGAGATGACATGATGAGTTAGATGTCATGGTTGACTAAGTGTTTGGTTGGACATGACTTTGGGATGCCATAAGAGGTTAGATGACCTAGTACTTTTGGCGACCCAACCCTGGAGAGGGTCGTGCATGTTATAATGAAGGACATCTCTTTCATGGATGAGGTTAGAGGAGAACCTATGGAAACCCCATGAGCTTATATGAGCATGGCATAGTATGCACCCAGAGCACATCATGTAGTACAGGCAGTAGGTCAAAACCCTAGCCAAGGGAGCATGTTGGGTAGATGATGAGATAATCATAAGGAATAATGGATAACATTGAGTAAACATAAGCGTGAACATAGGGTTCACCAGGTAGGGTTATGCTTGTGAGCTTGATCCAACTTCATGGAGAGAGGACCTCTAGTTGTAAGGCTGGATGTGGAGTTAGCTCTGGAGAGAGAAAGCAGGACCTGAGCAAAAAGGTTGGAAACTTAGATTCCAAGACACGAGGAACAATGGGGAGTTGAGGATGATGTGACCTAAGCGGATGATAGTGGTTGCCTCACGCTGGACCCATGGAGGCTGATGATATATTGGTTTCCTTTAGAGGAACCAAACCCTAGAGAGAGAATGATGCTTCTGGTACCTATGTGCCTATGGTATAAGTGGTTACCTACTGAGATGAGACAAAGAGTGCCTTAGATCCCGTAGAGGGGTAAGTAACCAGTTGAGAGGCTCTATACCTAGTTGGTTGTCCTTGAGGAGGACTAAACTCTAAGGTGTTGCTCATATAAAAGGATCATGGGAGTATATGACATACCTTGGACATGTTTGATTCATGGTTAAGAGATTGAGCATGTGGTTGGACACCCAAAGGTGAACCTAGGGTTCCTAGACCTAAGAGGGGAAGTAGTGTACCTAGTACTCATGATGAGATTTGGGAATCGAGCATGGAACCCTTCATGATTAGAGGAAACAGAAACCCCTTAAGTTAAGGGTATGTTTGATGAACCCCTCACAACTAAGTTGGTCTAATGTTGAGTATGAGAACAAGTACAACCTAGTATGGTTTAGTAGGTGGTCTGCATGTACCTTAGTGGGGGCTGGGTTAAGCATGCTCATGTGAATGTAAACCCTAAGGACAGTTGTGACCTTATTGTCAAGAGTTGTAGTTTCCTCCCATCCTGGGAGAGGGACCCTTTAGTTGGGTGTATACCAGTTTTGTTGGTGTTGAGGTAACATAAAGAGTTTTCATAGGATCTTGAGAGAGCTAAGTGAAAAGTACATGGTATGAGATTGAACCTGTAGACCCATAGTTAACCATCTCTAAGTGCATATGGATGTGTTACCATGGAGGTAATCGGTATGGGGCCTGACCAAGGTAGACATGTCACCATGATCCCTGAGAAAGGATGAAAGACAGCCCAAGAATGCAGAGAGAGATGATGAAGGACTGGGTAAGGTTCTAAGTTGGACATGTACTAGGGCCAGGTAGGGATAAGACCAATGGAAGAAGGAGTTGCCTAATTCCCTAGTTGCACATGACCATAGGGTCGGGAGGTAACAACTATCATTGTCTGAGGGCCATGGGTTAGGAGATTGATCACCTTCATGAACTCATGGGACCCAAAGGGCAGATGAGTAGGGCACTCTCTGGATGCATAAGGGAAGAGGGATGACCCCAAAAGTGCTGACACCCTACAGACTTAGAGGAGACGACCAAGGATTGTGTTTGGACCAAGTAGGTTCGAGACCAGTTTTCCATGGAAGTAATTTTTGATATTGTGATGTTTGTAGATGTAAAGGTGTACTGGCAAGGTGGGATGTACCATCTCTATTCTTGGAACAGGAAGAACTCTGTATTTGGACTACAACCAAATGCTTATTTCCTCTTGTTATGGGAGTGAGAGATAGGACAATACGCATGTCATACACCAAAGATAAAAATGATATGATTTGGAACATTGCTACAAGGTATGAGGATAGAGATGATAACATACCCTTATGGAGTGAAGGATACATGGATGGTTTACAAACACTAAGAGTATTAAGGAGATCATCTTGTGAGGATGTGATACCATGAGCTATCTAGAATTTGCAAGATATGCAAGGTGGAGTTTGATCACCATGAAGAGGATCTTAGAGTTTCTTAATGAAGACAAACTTAGAGATGAGATGATAAGTAGAATACATGGAGGTGTATGTCTTCAAATTTACCTAACCCCTAAGGAGGTGAAGTGTTAATGAATGCTCAGGTTGAGATATAGATGCCTAGTTTAGATAGAGGGTATAAGAAGTTGAGGTTGTTAGGCTAACCTTAAGTTGATAAAAAGAGATAAATTTGGCTAACACCCAGATGTATCAATAGCGGTTAATCAAGTAAATGATTGTTTGGTTAGCCAGCCTAGTCTGTGATATAATGAAAGGATGGTTGTAGAACCTCAGATGTACTTCTTTGGAAAGGAAAGTGATGAAACCTTGATGAGAGTGGTTTAGGGTTTCTGAGGTATCAGCTTGAGGAATCATGACATACAGGAGATCATGGTTTTAAGATCACCAAATACTGTGATACTACAAAGATAATAAGTGATAGTAGGACTTTGGTTGCTTGATGTAAAGTTGCATGTAGCATGTGTCCATGCAAGCCAAGGGTGAAGGAAGAACAACTGTAACCCAATGCTTTGACTTAGAGGTTAAAGAGTTCCTGAGAGGGAATGAGAGTTCATCACTATGAATGTTGTGAGTCTCCCCTAGACCATGGAAGGTTAAGATGTAATATGGGTTATGGTAGATCACCTTACCTAGATGAAATGAAAAAGAAAGATTACTATCATGGGACAAATTCGTTTGAACTACTTATAAGAGAGAGATGGTTCAACTACACCATGATGCGAGTTCAAAAGTTCTTGAGTATGACCAAGGTTCACTTCCATGAGGTGGAAGTAGAAACATGCAAAACTCGATGTTAGTACCATTTGTCACCCCTAACTAATGGCTAGTATGATCCAGACTAGAGGGTCTGATGAGAGCATGTGTGCTCATTCAGGGTGATATATAGAGACAGTTCTTAAGATGTGATGTTAACCACCATGGCCTTTATCGGGATGAAAGAAATTCTAGAAGGAGGTTGTGTCGGTCACCACTTCATTAAGATGATGTTGGTGAAGGAGGCCTCGTGAAGGTCAGAAAAGAACCACAGTGTGTGAAGATGAAGTCGCTTTGATCATGCAATGGCTGAGAGAGAGCCCAGAGACGACATGGGTCGTGAGCTGATGCAAAGCAGACTGACATGCAGTTCACTGTAGGAAAGTATGTGATGTTAAAATCTGACCCCTCTAAGCTACAGCTGAGAAAGTTGAGTCCCCGATATATGGGTCCATTGGAGATGGATTGGTGGAGATGGTTAGGTTTAACCTTACCCCTCGGGATAACATGATGTATAATGTGTTCCATGAGTCTGATCTAGAGCACCATGTGAGGTACCCAAGCCATATGTTGAGCCTTGAACCTATTCAACTTTTGAGAGGCTGAAATGTCCTGAGTCACCTATGAGGGTACGATATACCAAGGTAAGAAAGAACTCAGATGGAAGAATATGAGATGATGAAGGTTCTTGGGAAGCACCATGGAAAGGGTAAAATCACATGCGAGTCCTGATGGACATAAGAAAGGCTTATCCTGTTGTTTGTTTGCTTGAGGGAATTTTGAGGGAAAAATTCCTATAAGAGGGGAAGGATGTTACAACCCCAATTTTGGGTTCATCTGATGAGAAATGTAATCTATCATATTGGACAAATAATTATGTAATTTCGTTTACAATAGCCTTGATGATTGTGTTGTGGGCTTTATTGGCTATTGGGCCCAATAACAAGGAAATTCAATTAATTAATGAATAATTGAGAATAGAGGAAAGAAAAGTGTGGAAACCTCTAGAAGGCAAATCCAAATAGGGATTTCATGCCTCTTGGGTTCCCTGGGTTCTAAGGAGTCCAAAGTTGCATAGAGAGTGCAATAAGAAAAGAAAAGAATAATTAAGTATTTCTTTATTAAGAAAGAAATTGAAAACAATGATACAATGTGGAAAATAAGTGGAAAGAGGTGTAATTGAGTTATCCTTAGTGGAATTTCGTATCCCAAGGATTCCGAATGATAAAAGGAATACCAATGAAGAAAATAAAAGAGAAATAAAGATAAATGCTCAAAAAGAACTATTTTAATAAGAAATAAACAAGATAATGAGAAATAACGAAGAATAATGCATTTAGATGCATCTAGAAGGATAATGAGTATCCAATAGAAAGGATTTCAAAATAACAAAGTTTCTTGGGATCCAAGGAGTCCCAATGAAGAAAGAGGAAAGAGAAAATACCTATAAAAGAAAATAAGAATATAATGTGAATAAATTATTAATGTATTATGTGGTATTGTTAAAAAGGAAATAGTTTCTACTAAAGGAAAATAGAAATTCGTGCCAATGGTTTAAAAAGAGAGAATAAAGAGAATAAATGAGAAGAATTTCGAATTCCTAACTATTCGAGAAATAAGAAAATAAAAAAGATGTTTAGTAGAGAGAGAATCTTGCTTCTCAATATAGGAATTGGATTCCTATTGGGAAAGAACCATGTTGCTTCGTGGGCAAGCATCTTAGGGCATCAATACCCTCCCCTATATAAGGGGTAGGGCTTTTGGATCAAGCTTGAGAGATCCCACATGTTTCACTCTCTTCTCCTTCTTCTTATTCAAACCCTAGACCTTGTTAGCCGATCTTCTCTCTTTCTCTCGCATTCAAGAAGTATACAGGAAGGCATGAGGGTCTTCAAGTGGGAGAAATGAACACAGAACTCCTACTGGGGTGGAAAACCGTACGAGAACCAGAGGTATGCGTGAGGACGTCGACAACACGCACCTTCATATTCACGGTGAAGTTAGTTCGCACAAGGGAGTCTCTTCGGCCCAGAGCCTGGGAAGGATGTGGAAAGATTCCTACAGGTCTCCCTTACCTAACCAAAGTGTGAAGGCACTTGGAGAAGGGTCTGTAGTGGACCTGTAGGTGCACCTTCCTCTGTCTCAACCAGTGGGCATGGAAGGTGAATATGGGTCGCCGCTGACCACCAGTCGCAAGGCGGTAGTTCTGTTCAACTTTGATGAGGAGGAGGGGCCTTCTTGGCCATGCGAAGGACCCAGGAGGGCGAGGGCCAGTGGGGCGGGGAGCAATCCCGCGCCCATCAGTGTAACAGACCGACGGAAGCCCTGCATCGTAGGGAAGAAGAAGATAGGACGAAAGATGAGGAAGCCCCTAGAGCATGTGCATTAAGGGAGGGGCAGGGAAGTCTTTCACTCCTTTAAAGCACCGACCAAACTTAGTCAATTAAGAAACTAGGTTTTGCTGACGTGTCCAACCTTCATTGGTCGAAAGGTACTTTTCTTTGCAAAATTCATAGAATCTGCTAGGAAACTCATATGACAAAAGTTTATACAAGAAAGTTTCATAGAAAAATACGAGTAACACATTAAAATGGTTTGAGAACCTGATTTCGTTCATATTTGCAAAAGTGTGCTAAGTTAATGAAAAGTGCTTTGAAATTATGTTAGAAACCCTAATTGTAATTAATGACTAGGTTCATGATGCTTAATTGGCGAAATTAAGTAATAGTAACATGATGAAACATTAATGATGAACTTGAACCTGATCTCGATGATTTATTACATGATTTAGGGTTTTGCACCAATTATGAATAATTAAGCACTTAGAAACCCTAATTCAGGGTAAAAGAGGATAAGATCATATTTAATTCGAAAAATATGATAATATGTTGGTTCTAAGATATTTGGAATATAAAAAGTTCCTAATCATGGATAGACACCCTTCACATGATAATTAGGGTTTCCTAGTAGATGAAAGGTAGAATTAATGATAAATAACGTTCATATGTGAATTAGACCATAATGAATTATGAGTTGTTAATCCGAAAGAAACTAAAGGTGATATTTGAGTCTAATGACCTTGAAATAACTTAAAAGGATAAAAATGGTAGTTTTGGTATAAAAGAGAAATAATTGACTTTAATTGGGCTTATGATGTTGAAATTAGGGTTTATGAACTAAGAGAGCATTAAATATGATAAAAGCATTATGGAGGCAAAAACCCTAATAAAACCCTAAAGTGATCTAGAAAGCCTAAGGTGGAATCCAAGTCTAGCTTTAGAATGTTCTGGATAAACTATAACACTTGGATCCCATGCATTAATTTCAGGATATTGTTGATTGCTTGTTGCTTGTTCTTTATCCTTATTGCTTGGACAATCAAGTTGCTATGGATCAGATATGTGGTTATGAATAACCACCTTAGTTTCCCGAGGATTTTCCGAATGTTTCCTCACATTAAATGCAATCTAAACAGTTGGATGTTCATACTTGCAAAATCATAAAGTCACCATGATTATCACATTAATAATAGAAGTATGTACTCTCACACCTACATGCCACCCTAATGGATGATGCCAAAGGTCAGGCCCAGATGGGTAGACCAATGGGCACCAAGCTCGGGAATGAGAAGGTGGCCTATGATATTGCATGGCTGGTGGGCACCATGAGTGGTGACCCCCAGGCACCAAGCTCGGGATTGAGAAGGTGGCCTTAAGTCATTGGCAAAAGAAACCCTAAGGTGGGTATGCCAGGGTTAGGGCAAAAGCGGTGGAGAATGTCATACTGAAAAGTGTAAATTGGCTGGTTAATTAACTTGATTATGATAATTAGATTGTTATCCATATGTGCAAACTTTTGGTAGTCCCCACATACCAGTATATTTCGATATGCTGACCGGCATTTTGTTTGTCGGAGTTTTAGGTACAAGTTTGAAAAGCACAAACAGTAAAGTGACACATCGTGAAAATATGAAGTAAAGTACAAGGGAGGATTATATAGAATAATTCAAGTGGTGGATATATAGTTTATCAAAGTTTTTAAAAGGTATGCAAAATTTTATTTTATACCAGTTTTCAGTTTAGTTGGTAAAATTTGTTAATTGTTATTGATTATTTGTCGAACCTTTGATCCGGGTTATTGGATAACAGCTCTGACCTTTCGGTCTCCCTTAATTGGGGTTTCCGGGAGGCGGGTCGTTACATGAACACATGAGTAAGATGTCGTATGCATTTGCAATTGGATCTATCATGGATGAAATGTTATGTACTCATCTCATTGTCTCATTTGTATTGGACATGATGAGCAGATATCAGTCAATGTCCAGTGGAAGGCACTGGACTGCCATAAAGAACATCCTTAAGTACTTGAGAAGAACTAAAACATTTAGTTCCTTGTTAATGGTAATAAGGAAGAGTTGGGTGCAAAGGGTTACACCAATGCAAGCTTCCAAAATGACACATAAGATTAACTATCACAATCTAGATTTATTTTTTACCTTAAGATTGAACGGTAAGCTGGAAATGTTTCGAGCATGAAAAAGTTGTTAATTTTACAACAAAATCCAAATGTGTTGTTGGATTGAACATAAAAGAGGATATTGTATGGATGAAGGAGTTCATTTAGATGAACTTGTGGGAGGTTCCAAACCACTGATGACACAGTAGAGACACTATGACAACAATGGAGCTACTGGATAGGTTAGGAGTCCCAGATAGCATATTGCATCATTTCCATCTCATGTGAGAGATCGTATAGTGAGGAGATGTGAATACTTGCAAAGTATTAACTAGAAGCAAATATATATTTCTAACCCTCTACAAAGCACTTGTCTGGATGAAACATGATGGACATGTTAAGATCAATTGGAATAAGATTTGTAGATATTGGCTCTAAGTGTAAGTGGGAGTCTGTCTGTATGTATTCCAGAGAGCCAATCACGTGACGATTGTAATGGGGCATCATATACTTGATTTGATAATTATAAAGGTAATTTTGTCTATTGTGTTTGTCTCAATCATGAAGTGGAGACACATACTTAGTATATGTCTAAAGAATGATGTTACTCGATGACACATGGCTTCAAGTTTAGGACCCGAACAATGAGATAATATGTATGAGAGTACATGAATTCTTATTATGTCCCTACCCAGATATTACTATGGAAGCAAAATATATGACAATAACACATACGACTAGAGTGTGTGTTGACTGATGACAAAGTCTCATTAGTCATTGTATGGGATATCGAGTCAAGCACATAGGCATATGTTAGAAAATAGTGTATCAGACATACCCACCTTGAGAGTGATACAAAAGACCATGGAATGGTAGTCAGAATAAACTCTCATAGTGATAGTGATGTTTGTGGTTCTTAGACCTAAAATCACTACACTCATCACATGTCATTTGATGTACTTTTACATCATATAGTGTGACATTGATTAAGGGTTGCGATGAAGGTGATGCTTGGGTATATTGTGACTCATGGAGATTGATTGTGAGTGATGTAGATGAGATTTGTCCTTCCTATAAGAGATTGATATCCTGACCACTTGATAAGTGAGACTAAGTAATGTATGGCCATATTCATGTGAGTCAATATAACATATGTAAACTCACACACATCTCATATAGTCTAATCTAGTTCATGGAATATGGATTGAAAGCTGAGAGGATGCTGATTCCATGCTTCGAGTTCAACCTGGATATCAGTGACAAAGGGACTATACGATCATAGTAACACTACTCACAGATTGTAGGCTGAAGTTGTTCTGCAACTTTCTAATTACTTGGTAGCAATGATGTGCTATTTGATACTGCTAATTGTTTCTAATGTCATAAATTAGTTATGGACAAATATTGCTAACATAACTTGGGGCCTATAGGGTCACACACATAAGATGCACCTGAAATAGGAGTTTACCCATGAATAAGTTTTAGCTTTATTGGTCAAGTATTTAGGTATTCAATTTAAACAACATTGGCTAAAAATTGACTAATAGGAAATGTGAGTCGACAACTCAAGTGTTAAGTCGACTAATTCAAGTGTCGAGTCAATTTAAACAACATTCGTTATACATTGGCTAAACTGGAATGTGAATCAACAGTTCAGAAAGTGAACTAATTGGTTTAGAATGTGATTTGACCAGTTTATATTATGGATCGACTGATTGAGCGATCAGTATGGCTGGATCAAGGATTGATGTTGACGTCATGTTGTGTAATAATCATTGCAGTGAAAGCCAATATATTTGTGAATGGGAAATATAGTGAACTGATCGGTTTAAGTGTTGAATTGATCGATTTAAATGTGAACCGACCAATTTGTGATCCGTAGTAGACAAAATATATAAAAATTCATCTCTTGGACTCCCAGTTGATTTGAAAACTAATATCCTATCCTTCCTATAAAGAGAGAGATAGTCAAGGCTTTTATAAGACACAACTAGCGCTAACAAACACTGTCCTCTCACAATTATGGTAACATTAGAGCTCAAAGTAAATCTTACCCATAAAAGGGACAAACAACTAGGGAGAACAAGTCAGCGCTAGTACATTGACATCAAAGGGACAACTCCTTTCCGTTGACTCTGGTAGCCAGTGTTGAGTTCCCGGTGGTCCACGTGGATTACGTAGAGGTGTGGAGGTCATTGTCATCACACTAGGAGAACACCGTTAATCACCATCTATGGTGTTGCAACAGGAAGCCGTTGCTGACGAGTGTTTGTGTGCTACTTTAAGAAGAAGTAAGAGACATTACCAGAATTGTTGCTACACTTGCTCCAGGACCAGGTATATACATTGCAAACCCTTTTCCTAGATACATCATTGATGACGCGATCTGATGGTTTGAAATTTGGGCATAGTTTTTTTTTAATTTCCACTGTCTTATTTGTTGTCCTGATTTCCTACTCCATTCACTTACTCAACCACAAAACGAAATATACCTATTGTCGAACACCACCATAAGATTTTGCATAGAGAAAAAATCTAATCCATTCAATTAGTGTGTTCAAACCAAAAATGTTTCGTATTGGAAAATAAAATATATGACTTTCATATTTATTAATCTAAACATAGTTCTTCATCATACATGATGTATGTAAGAGAAAATTAAACCGACTAACTAACTGCTAATGATCTACAGAATGCAAAACTTATACTTCAAGCTATCTCCATGATCTGGCTCCTGTTATGCAAGTTGAGGTTTGAGTTCTGATGCACCAATGACTTCTCCGCCTAAGGGGTTGGGAACGCTCCCACAAGAGAAGAGATGGCAATCCTATGTATAATGGTATATAATTCTAGTGAGAACGCCAATCTCCCATATAGACGAATATTTTGTACACTGGGCCCACCCCCAAAATGTACCACCACAACTAAATAATCATAGTCTACCAAATCAAACATGCATTTAATGGGATGCATGATAAGTTTTGTTCCAAATGAAATTATAATATATACTTTCCATTATAAAATAGAACAATGTAACTACGGTTGTATATTTGTCGAAACCTGAATCGAACCGGTTTGGACCAGAACGAACTGAGAGCTGATTAATGAAAAATATTTGAATCGAGCACTAGACTGAATAGGATCCAGTGCGGTCTGAACTGGACTGACAATATCATGGTCTGGACTGAGTTACTTTACTTTTTCTACTTCGTATTGTAAAAATGGAGCCAAAAATATTTATTTAATTTTCCCATGTGTTATAAGGCTACAAAAAACCATATGAAACAGTAATAAAAAATCACAAACTCAAATGCCATAGGCTTGCAATACGTGAGTGGACACTCTAAGTGGTGGATGGTTTGACAATTAGTCTAATGGACATGACCAAATAAAGTTGTATGTTACTTAAAGTGAAATCATAAAGGTATGACATGAGATACTCATTTTCTTATATACAAAAAATCTCTTTACACAAATAAAATAACAACAGCTCTTTCCGGGTCCTTTTTTATTTCATCACTCATTGTAACAAATATTTGTTCAAACAAGTTATAGGTTCGTAATAAATTATGGAAAACAACGGGGGTTGTAACATTATCTTCAAGATATAAATAATTAAGATGTCTTATCGGAAAATTTTAGGAAAATAGTATAGTCCACTTATGCATACTATTGGTATATATTGAACTTAACAAATACATTCAACCAAATTTTATACATTACTCAATCTATCCGGTACGGACCGGTTTTTACCGACTTTGGACCGGACTGGACCGGACCAAGGCCCCGGTATCAAGAAAAACATAGGATCATGGACCGGTCCAAAAATCAAGTAAATCCAAGATTGACCTGACTGAATAGTCAATCTCATCTGGTCCACCAGTCTGAACTGATATATGTACAATCCTAAATGTAATCATGTAGAAATTAAATAACGATATGCATGGTACATAAAATTAGGATTTATTGCACTAAATATTAGTTCAAAATACGATTCAATATCAATTTTAATATATGATTCTCAATCAAGATCAATTTAATATATCAAGGTCACTTTGAAGGAGAAACACATCAATCATATTAATAGAGAGAGAGAGAGTTTTTATAAATTCTTGTCCAATATAAATGAATAGATATGCAACATGCCTCAACATAACTCAAGAAATACTCAACATACCTCAACTACATGTGTCAACTGTCCAAGTCACAAACCTAGGTCCAACCAGGGTATCTTTCACCAAATATTACATGAAATATATAAATCATTAATGAATGAGTATTTAAAATGTTAAAATCATCAACTCTTGTTGGCATTGGATTGAGTTAATAAATTATATCCCATTAGGTAAAGAATGTTTCTCTGACTCCAATGAGTACTTATTTGTAATTTGCTGATAAAATAATTAGTTATAAATAATCAAAGGTAAATGAATAAACTAACTTATACAAAAATGAAATGGGAAAATATTAATATGCCCTCGCATATGCTTTACAATAATATAGCATATTAGGGTATAATTACCACATATTAAAAGCTTCATAATTAAAATTAAGAGAAAAATGCAACGTGATGGATCTATCATGCCTTGCATGATAAAGATAAAATCAAAATAAGGGCATTATAGGGAAAACATGTGTATACACAACTTTGCAGTAGAACTCAAAGGCAAGACTCACAATTTTTAATCACTGGGAATCATCATGCATAATTGAACCCCACAAGTTTCTCATATCTAACTAATCCTAATGACCTAGATCTCATCTTATGAGGAGGCCAATTGTGACGACCGCCTCCCCAGTTATCCAACATTGAACGTAGACCATAGGGACATGGACCATCATGTTGTTATTATGTGATCCAAACTTATGAAATAAAAAACAATAACCAATAATTCTAAAAACATAGCTTTGATTACATTGTAAAAGATGTTAATTGCTCCTCAAAAAGGATTTAAATACATTTTCAAAATGAAAGTAATACATGATACAAAACACTATTCTATATACATGTCTAATCCTCCTTGTGACATTAAATTTTTTATCTTAAATGTAATTCTTAGAGCTTTGTATCTTCATATCTTTGTATAAGCAAGTTGGCTACCTAAAATGTTGACAAACAAATATGTATCACCAGATTGCCAGACTGTATATGTGGATGCATGAAAAGTGTGCATGTATGATGTAACAACTTATACTACTCAATAATAATATATGTAAACTTGCACTTTCATTTATATATTAAAATCCATGCTTGTTATGCCACCATAGGTGTATTCACTTCTCTCTCAATCGCAGTCTTGAAACATGGGTTGTTATAAAGGTGATGATTGGGTGGTTGTGACACATGAGATAGACTATGAGTGATAGAAATGGGGTTTGTCCCTCCTAAGGGAGTATGATGTTTAGGCCACTTGATAATCAAGACTAAGAATAGCATGTGCAAGCACATGTGAATCAATATATGATATTGAGTTCACATATATCTCAGACAGGTTGCTCTAGTTCAAGAAACATGAATGAACGTTGAAAGGATGACAACTCCATGCCTTGAGTTCATTCAGGATATCAGAGATAAAGGAATTATACATTTACTAGAACACCAATCACAGACTGTAGGTTGAAGTTTGTTCTCCAACTTTCCATTCACTTGGGTAGCATTGATGTGCGACTAGGCACCTATCTTTGCTTGTGATGTCATAAGCTATTATGGACATTCACTACCAATGTGATATGGGACCTATAGGGTCTCACACATAGGATTTACCTGGAAGAGGAGTTTATCCATGAATGATGTTTGGATTGATTAATAAAATGTTTAGGTACTCGATGAAACATTAAATCAAGAGACTTGACTTAGAATCATCAAGTTCAAGTGTTGAACCAATTGATTAGAGTGTCAGATTGATTGAGAACTGAATTGACTGAGTTCTGCATAATCTGGATCACCAACTGACTGGTTCACTGGGTGAACTGATCGAATCATGGTTAGTGGGATGACCGGTTCACTCTAGTGGACTGATCATTTCACTTGGACTGAACGAGCATGTGTTGGGTTTCTCAGTTCATGAGAAAAGTTTCCCATTTCACTTGTTCATTTCGATTGGGACAAGAATTAATCTTTGCATTAATTAGAAATGAATTAGGAAAGTCAATTGCAAGCATGTCTAGCTTGTGAATTTCTCGGTTCACTAAGTGAACTAACTGGTTCACTATGCCAACCAACCGATTTACTAGTGAAACGATCGGTTCACCTACCGTAGTGCAAATTATTCATGGAAAATCTGGACCCTTCTACTCTCACATAGACTGGGAACCCTGACCCCGCCCTCTATTATAAATAGAGGAGTATTGGGGGCTTCTCCAAACACACAACAGACACAACTCAGAACATCAGTTGCTCTGCAAAGTTGTTGTTCTCTCTTGTTTTGGTAACCGAGAGAGCCCAAGCAAGTTCTACCCATCTAGGGAGGAGCAATGAGGGAAAGACAACTATAGAAAAGTAACTGGTTGTGGGAGAGTGTGTTGGTGACTAGTATGCCAACAGAAGGGGAAACCTCCTTCTAGTATGTTCTTTAGGATGACTAGAGCTTTTGGTAGTCTATGTGGACTATCTATAGAGGTGGGAGACTTCTGTCGCTCAGGAGGATGATAGTCAACCACAGTCCAGGTCAAGACCAGGAATTACACATATGTCGTTGAAGATAGGTTGTTGAAGACCGCACTTACTGTGAGGTATAGTCACTTAGAAAGCCTTGAGACCAGTTATAACTCACTAAAACCATCCTTCCTATTACATAGATGTTGGTGCGATCTGCTGGTTATGGGTTTATAGTCAACTAAATTTTTGTTTTTGCTTCCTACTCTGACCACGTAAAACCCAACAGTGGTATCAGAGCCACATCAATATTCTATGTTTTAGGATAATCGATATGATTGGATTTTGGTTTTACCGTCTATCATTTATTGCATATGACGTGAATATTTAAATGACTAATGTGAATATCTGATTAATACCACATGATCCCAAACTAAAATATACATAGATGATATGGTATATATGAAATCGATACACATCACCCTAAAATGATTTTAATGGTGGATGTGTAGCATGGTTATGGCCTATAAACTCTATGTGCATGTGTGTGGTTGGTTATGGTTGTTTGCATCTCAGTCTGCGCACCGAGCCCTCTTCTTCTATTCTAAATGTAACTCGAGATTCTCTTCTACCTTTGCTCCCCTCGAATGTAACTTAAGGTTTCACAAAGATCATGTAAAATAGGATTACATTTATTTCTTAATATGACAAAGACTGAAGATGACCGCTTGATGCACCAAGATGACCGACTGAGGAGAAATTGGTGGACTGATGAGAAGCCTAGATGATCAGACGAGCCAACCATCTGGAGGATCCAGATGACTAGCTCGAGGAGACCAACCGACCAGCCAAGAGGTGAGTCGACAGGTTCAAAGGTTGAACCAGTCAACCTGGATTGGCAAGCACATATCTTCATCAATAACAGGTTGCATGTGATGTAGACCCTAGATGACCATAGTTCCTTGTGGCTCCAAGGAACTATAATAGGATGGCCATAATCATCGCTTTATCATTATTGCATTTTTTCATTTGTGGGATATAGCATGTATACGATGTGTACTATATATGTGGTGACTGGATACATATATACATATATAAGCATATTAAAACCCCTCAACAAACATATTAAGTTGAAGATGTCTTCCAAAAGAATTACACATGAAAAGCTTGATTGACAAGTGTGGGCATGCCTTCACGTGGTGCACTGTCTATCTCGTGGAAGTGTGATGGTGAATATGTGGGTCTACCTTCACAGGGTGCATATTCATTGTGTTGACTTTTGGGTTGGACTTAACAAGGTGACCTTGATCAGATCAAGCACCTTGAGGCATAAATATGAACATGGGAAAGAGTTGCACATGACATCTATCAAGAGTTGCATATGATGCAATTGGCAAAGGTTGCCTACCTGAAAGACTCTAGTTGTGGATGACATCCCTAGTTAGTCTGTGGCTTAGATGAAATCAGGATCTTGCTCACTAGAAGGTTGTACGCTACAATCATCCAAATTGATAATGTCGGTTATCAATTTGAGATAAAATAGTGAGAAGCAAACATTAATTAAATACCTAATTAAACATCGTCAATTTTCAAATCAAATCAAATCTAAAGAGTTTTGGACTAAAATTGCAAATTTCCTTTTTGTAGAATAAATGGCTACCAACAACAATCACTTTTCATTACGATCGGTCCTTGAGAAGGAAAAGCTAAATGGGAACAAATTCCATGATTGGTTTAGGACGTTGAGAATTGTTCTCACTCAAGGGTGAAAGCTCTATGTCCTAGATACATCAAAGCCAGAAGAACCCGCTCCCACCGCACCAAAGGTTGAAAGGGATGCTTACAGGAAGCATACTAAGGATGACATTGATGTGAAGTGCTTGATGTTGTACTCAACGAACTATGAGTTGTAGAGACAACATGTACATTATTGAGATTGTTCAATATCTCAAGAACATGTATCAAGACCAGGCAAGGCAAGAGAGATGTGATGTCTCCAAGGCACTGTACAAGTGCATCATAACATAAGGAGATCCAGTAGGCCCTCAACACACTCAAGATGATTGGGTATGTAGAGAACCTGACTCGAGTGGGATTCCCTCTGAGCCAAGAGTTGTCTACTGATGTGATATTATAATCGTTGCCATAATCATATAGTCTGTTTGTGATGAACTACAATATGAACAACTTTGACAGGTCATTGACAGAGTTGTTGGGCATGTTGAGGATAGCCGAGGCATAGATGAAGAAAGACAAAACCAAATCTGTGATGATGATCATCAGAAAGAAGGGAAATTCTAAAGGCAAGGGCAAGGGCAAAGAAAAGAAAGGTTCTAATACTAGCCAGCAGCCCAAGTCATCTTCAACACTCAAAGCCAAGGGAGGCAAATGTCACCATTGTCATGAGCCAGGACATTGGAAGAGATATTGCCTTCTTTACATAGATGAACTAAAGAATAAGAAGGAGGTGATGGAAGTATCCACCTCAAGTATTATGAAATAAACTTAAAATACTTATTTAACTTAGGTATATGATACCAAGATATAGATCTGACATATATGATGTGCAAAATCTGAAAAGAAGTTAACGGCTTTATGAAAGGAACAAGAAGGAACACTCGTCAAGAATGGAGCAAGTGTAGCTTCCATAGATAGAAGTACCTTTTAGTGTATTTCAGCCCAAAGGGCGTGTAATAGAGTTATGAACTGCTATTTCATTTTTCTAATAAATAGAAACATTTTATTTCTGCATCTTGTAATGACAAGGATGTCTATCAATAAAATGTATGTTTCAATTTCAAAGATATGATCTTTTATGGTGATGCCTTATTTATCTTGTTGTACTTGGTATGCATGAGATAAAATAATAATACCTAAAAGTTATTGATGACTCAAACAATAAATTAGCATTATCATCTAAACAAATGAATGAGAAATTCATCTCTAGGTTCCATGTTGATGGATAAACTAGACTCTCTTAGTTAATGAACCGTCAAGAGATATGAATGTTTTATTTATTTGGCATGATGACAAGTCAATCTTCACCATATGTAGTGGGAGAATGGCTATTCTATTAGGTATAATACATATTGATGTATATAAATACCAATTGGAATAAATGATAATACTACAGATATGGTATTATATTAAATACGAATATGAATATCTTGAAGTGTTCAAGAATATCATAAATGAAGAACAAACTTGGTAAAAGATGAATTCTTTGATATGATCAATGTATGAGATACTTAAACCAAATGTTTAAGGACCTTGTGAGTAACTATGATAGTGTCTCATAGAGAACTCATGATTAAGGCATAATAATGTCTAAATCAAAGAAGGAATCATAATCTAAATAGTAAGAGCATGATCATCAAACAAATAACTAATCTTCTAGAATTCTTCTAAAGAACATGTTTTAAACTAAATAAATGTACCATTCAAAAGGTATAAAAGACACCATATGAGATATGGTATTGGAAATGTTCCAATATGTCTTTTAGTGATTGAATACTCATATAAGAAACCTAGCTTCTTAGAAACAACTTCATTCACAAATCACATAATGTTAGTTGAATACTAATATCAATCCAATAACAAAGTGTTTGTTATGAGGATATCTGAGTTCCAAAAGAATCAGTGGGAGAGAAGTAGAACTTGAAATGTTTGAGATCAACATAATAACATTGAAACCAAATAAGGTACAAAAGGAGATTAAGAATCACAAGTGTTGTGGAATATCAAATTCCTTATGTAATAGATACACCTCATATATCTAGTAGAAAACACCTTGAGCTTGATGGATAATGTTATTCTACAAACTCAGAGGTGATGAATTGGTCATATGATGATGAGCCAATAATCTATCTAGATGATGTTGAGGAACCATATTTTGAGTTATGGCTTGAAGCCATAAGATCCAAAAATAACTTCCATGTGAACCAAAGGTATGACCTAAATGGTACCACTTATAGGGATAAAACCCATAAGTGCAATTGGATCTTAAGAGTTAAGATTGACATGGATGACATTTGAAGAGTTGATTGGTTGAGATGAATTCAAGTGAGTTCAAGGTGTTGAACCTGATGATTTATTTAACCAATAGCAGTGGCTATAGGCCATAAAGGATCATGCTTGCTATTGGAACTTGAAGACTATGAAATTTTGCATATGAATATTAAAACTGCATTCCGAGAAGGAATAACATGAGGTTGTGTAAGTGACGTAGCCTGAAGGGTTTTATAATTCTGTTAATGCAAATGCAGTCTATAAGTTACAAGAAATTAATCAATATGATTGATTAAATACAAGCACCTCAGAATTGTAGTCTTTACTTTGATTATTTAGTCAAAATGTTTGACTAATATATCGAAATAAAGAAGGGATCTATGATTACAAAGATTTAGTGGGTGTGTATAGATGAGGAATGAAACATTCTAAGAATAGAAACTGGTGTGGAAATACCTTCTTTAAAGGAATAAAGAGGAATGTCCTATGTGATAGGAATAGATACCTATAGAGATAGTTCTTGAAAACCTCTTAACTTGATAAAAGATAACATACATTAGTAGTCTATGCTGAAGGATTCAGTAGGCAAAGATTCATTGGGAGAAAACTTGTCCATGTTGCATGGAGTTAGTCTCTCAGATGCCTAGTGTCCCAAATTCTTATCAAGTATAGGAACACATAGATGGATGCCTTATGCATTCGAAATTGGATCTATCATGTATGTAATCATCCCATTATCTTGTATGTATCAAACATGACAAGAAAATATACATGCATTCATCATCTTGTATGTATTGGACATGACAATATGATATGCTCATCCAATTATCTCGTATGTAATGGACATGACGAGTGGATGTATGTCTACTTCCAGTGAGATTCATTGGAATGCCATAAAGAACTTATTTAAGTACTTATGAAGTATTAAAGGATTAGTTCTATGGTAATAAAAGGAAGAGTTGAGTGTAAATTAGTTACAGTGATGCAAGCTTCTGAAATGATAGAAATTGATTGCAAAATACAAAAGGGAATATGTGTTGATAAATGGAAATGTTCTGAGTAAAATTAAAAGCCATTTAATTCTCAAAGGAATGTCAAGTATCATTGTGTTTTGAACACCAGAGGATACGATATGGATCTATAAGTTCATACAGATGAACTTATAGATATTCCAACCATTGATGACAAAGTAGAAATACTAAGTCAAACTATGGAGATGATTGTTAGGTAAGGAATATCAAATAGCATATTACGGCAACTCCATCTCATATGAAATGTCGTACAACGAGGAGATGTGAAACATTCAATATACTGACTAAAGAAAAATGTTGCTAACTCACTGGATTAGCACTAGTGCAATAGAAACATGATTAAACATGTTTAGATATCACTAAGAATATGATTCAAAGGTGATTGGCATTAAGTTCAAGTGGGATTCTATTGGTATGTATGACCTAAGACCAATCATATGATGATTGGATTGGCATACGTCATGATTGATTTGATAAATATCAAAGGTAAGCTTCCAAATTATTCTAGTTCAATCAATTATGAGATAAATGATGGAGCAGAATGAATGTCTAAAGAATGACAATACTCAATAATGTATGTCTTCGGGTTAAGGACTTGAACAATGAGATCATACAGATGTTAAGAGTATATACATTCTTGTTATGTCCCTAGTCGGATGTCATTGTGGAAGGTTGATAGAAAACAATGACACATCAAGACTAGAGTGTGTGTTGGTTGATGATAGTGTATCATTACTCATGATATATGTTATCAAACCAAGTACATAGATACATGTTAGAGAATAATGTATCGGCCAGACCCACCATGAGAGTGACACATGGAACCATGACATGGTAGTAAAAATCATCTCTCATAGTGATGGTAGTGATTGTGATTCTTAGACCTAAAATCACTGCACTCGTCGAATGTGGTTGGGTACACTTTTACATCAACAAACACAGTCATGAAACATGGGTTGTTATAAAGGTGATAATTGGGTGGCTTTGACACATGAGATAGATTGTGAGTGATAACAATGGGATTTGTCCCTCCTAAAGGAGTATGATGTCCAGGACACTTGATAAGTGAGACTGAGAATAGCATGTGCATGCACATGTGAATCAATATATGATATTGAATTCACATATATCTCAGACAGACTGCTCTAGTTCAAGAAACATGAATGAGCATTGAAAGGATGACAACTCCATGCCTTGAGTTCATTCAGGATATCAAAGACAAAGGAATTATACATTCACTAGAACACCAATCACATATTATAGGTTGAAGGTTGTTCTCCAACTTTCCTAGAACTGACGTGCAAGTAGGCACCTATCTTTGCTTGTGATGTCATAAGCTAGTTATGGACATTCACTTCCAATGTGATATGGGACCTATAGGGTCACACACATAGGATTCACCTAGAAGAGGAGTTTATCCATGAATGATGTTTGGATTGATTAATAAAATGTTTAGGTACTCAATCAAACATTCAATCAATAGACTTGACTCATAATCATCAAGTTCAAGTGTTGAACCAACTGATTAAAGTGTCAAATTGATTGAGAACTGAATTGACTGAGTTCTGCACAATCTAGACCACTAACTGACTGGTTCACTAGGTGAACTGATCAGCTCATGGTCAGTGGGACGATCGGTTCATTCGAGTGAACTGATTGGTTCACTTGGACCAAACGAGCATGTGTTGGGTTTCCCAGTTCGTGAGAAAAAGTTTCCCGTTTCACTTGTTCAATTCGATTGGGACAAGAATTAATCTTTGCATTAATTAGAAACAAATTAGGAAAGTCAATTGCAAGTAGGTATGGCTTGTGAACTTCCTGGTTCACTAAGTGAACTGACTGGTTCACTATGCCAACTGACTGGTTTACTAGTGAAACAATTGGTTTGCCTTCCGCAGTGCAAATTATTCATGGAAAATTTGAGCCCTTCTGCTCCCGCACAGACTGGGAACCCTGACCCTACCCTCTACTATAAATAGAGGGGTATAGGGGGTTTCTCCAAACACACAACAGACATAACTCAAAACATCAGTTGCTCTGCAAAGTTGTTGTTGTCTCTAGTTTTAGTAGCTGAGAGAGCCCAAGCAAGTTCTACCCGTCTAGGGAGGAACAACAAGGGAAAGACAACTGTAGAAAAGCAATTGGTTGTAGGAGAGTGTGTTGGTGACTAGTACGCCAATAGAAGGGGACAACTCCTTCTAGTCTATTCTTTAGGATGACTAGAGTTCCCGGTAGTCCGTGTGGACTATCTATAGAGGCAGGAGACTTCTGCCGCTCAGGAGGACGATAGTCAACCATAGTCCAAGTCAAGACCAAGAGCTGCACAGATGTCGTCGAAGATCAGTGGTTGAAGACCACACTTGATGTGAGGTATAGTCACTGAGAAAGCCTCATGACCAGGTATAACTCGCTAAAACCATCCTTCCCATTACATAGATGTTGATGTGATATGTTGGTTATGGATTTTTGGTCAAGTAAATTTTTGTTTATGCTGCCTACTCTGACCACATAAAACCCAACACCATGCATGTCCTAGTACGAACCATACTTCTTTAACTATGGACAGAGGTATAAGTATTGCAATGACATCTATGTTTGTTCTATCACTGCAATACCCTTGTTACTGACCCAATATCCCAATGATATGTCCTCCTTCACCATGAAGTGCCATTTTTTCCAATTGAACTTCAAGTGTGCTTCTTCACATAATTCAAGTACCAGGGACAGGTAATGTCATCATGTGTCAAAAGAGTCCTTATATATGGAGAAGACATCCATAAGACACTTAGACATGCCCATGTTTTGATTTTTGGATGGGTCGAAGGAAAACATGCATGTGTAGATCTGACCTGAGTTTCTCCACTAGTAGGATTGAGGAGTGGATCTTTTACAGCAGGACATGCTGCCCTTAAAGTTTCTTCAACCAAAGTTGTTAAGCATGAGAAAGCTTGTATTGAGAATCAACACACGTTCATCCCTTTTGGATTTGATACTTTTGAATTCTTAGCACCAGAAGATGTGGATCTTTTGAAGAGGGTCCAAAGAGTAATGAATAGTAATGGTATGGATCCCAAGTGTATGTATGTAGTGTTTCAGAGGATTGGTTTTGCAATCTAGAAAGTAATGGCAGTGCAATTTGTTGCCTACTTGTCTTCTACTTCAATGTAAATTTATTCTAATCTATTAACAAGGTAATAGTTTCTGTCAAGCTAGAAAAGATGGATGTATACATTAAATAAAGGTGTCAGGTGCATTGCAAATCCCTAACGGTGTGCTCCTGAAACATATATAGGACTTACCCATTGTGAGACAAAATGGGATAGATGATCCTAGAAAATTGACAATTTTGTTACTTCAAGACAGGAAGAATCTTTCATATTTAGATTTGAACTACATTGAGGGTCATTGGAAGGATTGTAATCTTACACCATAAGGATTTTGTGCAAAAATAGTTCCCAGTTCATCCCTATACAACCAGTCATTTGGTATACTAGGACCTTTACTTTTTCTCAACTTTGTATGAATCTTGTCTTACTTCTCAGTTGTAAGATCAAATTTGATTCACATTTGACAGACTTGAATCGCATGAAAGAAAACATACCTAAATCCTTCAGAAAGGGGTTTCATATCATGCACCTTAAAAGATTTAATTTTTCTTCAATAATAGAAATGTCCTTCAACTCCTCAAATCATCCTATTGGTCTTCCTCAACAGTGTCAAGATGGAGTAGCATTGCTCTACATGTTTATCAGTAGGCTCTAAGTGTGTGGATCATAAGAGTGTTATCCATAGGGTCACCTAAAAAATGGGTCTCCCACGTGTAATATGACATTTCTCTATTCAGTTAAGAAAAACACATCCTCATGTATACTTGGCCCCTTTATCTATTAAAAATCATGAACTCCAGTGATTCTTTTCCTAGTGTCAAAATCATTTGACCTTTCTTCAACAACAATCAATACACTAGCTTATGGCCAGGAACAAGCAACCAAAATAAGATAATTCTTAGGATCCTCCTTGATGTCCATGAAGACAAAGTCACAAGGGACTTCTGAATTCTTCCCTACTCTAATTGGTGTTGGTTATATGCCCTAATATCCATTATGTGATGATTGTAAAAGGGATATTTTGTACTTGATTTGATCGTTAATAATAGGCAAATAAACTTATTATGTTTCTTTCAATATTGAGATAATGAATAAACTAATAACACCCTAGGAATGTTTTAAATCGATGACATATGGTTTGGGTTATGGATGTGAACATGAAATCTTATGTATAATAAGAGTACTCATTCTTGTTATGCCCCTAGTATCTATTATTATCATTAAGACAATAATAATACACAAGACTAGCATGAATGGTGAGTGATGACTATGTCTCTTTAGTCATGATATTAGATATCAACTCAGATGCATTAGTACTTATTAGAGAAAAAAATATATTGGAAACATCCATCTTGATATTGACACATGGAAGTCATGTAATGACATGTCAGAACCATATTAGTTGCCAAAAATACCCATCTTGAGATTGAGTTATGTGTACTTCGACACTAGCCCAACATGCTCTAAAATATGAGTTGCCAAAAAGATGATGATTGGGTACATTGTGACACATGGGGAATAATGTGAGTGATGTAGATGAAATTTGTCCCTCCTTTGTAGTGATATACTTTAGCACTTGATAAGTGAGACTATAAAATTCATGGTCATATTCATGTGAGTCAATATATGATATTGAGATCACAATATCCCATATAGTCTGTTGTAGTTGAATGAACATAGTTTGAATGTTAAGAGGATGACACTACACACCTCAGTTTCAATCTGGATATCTGTGGCAAACTGGACTACACGGTCATGGTAACACTGGTTACTTTACATGTTGCAGTTGTTACCCAACTCATTCCTATTACTTGGGTGGCAATGATATGCAACTAGACACCAATGTTTTCTTGTGTTATTTTGAGCATCACTACCAACATAATTAGGAACCTGAAGGGTCACATGCATTTGGATGCATAAGGTAATCGAAGTTCACAATTAAGCAAATGATTAGAATGGTTATGAATCATAAACATATTGATTTCCTATCTGTGTTGGTGACTATAATGTTTGGTCAGCCAATCAAATTGATTGGGTTAATGTAATATTTGATTGTTAATTGGTCAGCTAAGTTTCCTACAGGAATCACATGATCATCGATCAGGAAACCTAGTTTGGTGATCACAATGCAACAAGGAAAGTCTCAAATTGGAAAGCAGTTTAGTCTGAATATGAATTGTCTTGACTAGAAGATCGGTGAACATGATCTGGAAATCAGAGTGCCCACATGAATGTGATCGACTGATCTGGGAACGTGATTGGGCGATTATAATCTAGTTTGAGCTTTTTAGCATTGGACTATTTTATGGGATTGCAATTAGGAAAGGGTTGAGTTAGGGTTTTCCAAACCCATTACTCTCTCATATAAAGGGGGCACATCTTAAAGGGCTTGAGACATCTTTTGAGATAATTTGTGAGATAAATTGGTAGTCAAGCTTCCCAAAGGATTTTTTCCCAAGATAGGAGAAGAGAGGGAGTTTTGAGATGACTAGCACGTCAACAACTCAAGTTCCTATTTGGATTGGTGGCCAAAATGGTGCACCATGTTCTCCCTCATTTGCATGGACAAAGTAGAGGTCAAGATGCACACAAAGGCTTAGAAAAGTTGTTCCATAAGAAGACAATAATTCAACAACTTGGTGGCCAATCTAGATCTTCTTCTCATCTAGATTTCTTAGTGGTTCTTCTGGATCTAGATCTAGAAGATTCTTTTCTTCACTAACAAAAGATGTGTCTAGTTGTTGAATAACTAGTGTGCACAGTATGGGATTTATCCCTTCTTATGTCTTTTATTCATTGATGTTTTATAGCTACAATAGATCATGCTACTAGGGTAAAAGGGAAGATTTTTTTTTTGTTATTTTGATGCACCCCCATGCTAAAAACCCAACAATGGTATCAGATCTGACATCTTATGCTTTAAAAGTCATTTTGGATTTTGAAATACAAATGATTTGCTGGAAATATTATGTGCAAACTTGTACCTACGATAATCGCCTGATATCAAATATGATTTGTATATAAACCAATGCAACACCTTGAATTTTTTTTGGTGGATGTAAATACAACAACTACATCGTTGTTGTTTGATTAAAAACATATAATATAGACATTTCAATTTTGAATTTATGTAATTAGAATAGGATGATGTGAAGACATCATTAGTGGATTTTGGTGGAGAGGAGATGATATGAAGCCCATGCTGAAGAGGATGATCCTTGGAGGGTTCTTAATCAAGATGAGATGATGGATCAACAATAACACAAGAACTACCCAAATTAGGGATTTCTGATCAGTCGACCAACTTGCATGATCAAGAAACCAGAAACACCGAAAGATAGATTAAGGATTACATCTAGATGTAAATTTGTTTGTTGTTTTTCTATGGAACTTGTTGTCTCAAATTGTTGTACTAGTTGCCATACCATGTTTTATTGCATGTGGTGATTGTCATTGTATGTGATACATATAATAATGTATATGTAATGGTGATTGATATATATGATATATATAATCCCTAAATATAATATCAATGTTGGAGATGCCTTCCAAGTGAAATACACATTAAAACCTTGTTCAACTAAGTGTGGGTACACCAAGTGTGGTGCACCATATACCTAGGGAAGTGTGATAACAAGTATGTGGGTCTGCCAAGTAGGGTGCATATTTTATTGTATTGGCCTTGGGTTGGACTTGACTAGGTGAGCATAATGGAATTAAGAACCAAGAGGCATAAAGATGGCATATAATTCATATGATGAATTGTTGGCACGAAGTTGTACAACCATCTATCTAAGAATTACATATGATGAATTGGTAATTGTTACCTACCTTAATTATTAAGTTGTGAGTGTCAACAATGGTTGAGTCATGACTTAATGTATTTTGGATCTTGACTCACTGGAATATTGCTCATTGTAATCTTTCGAATTAATAGTGAGGGCTATTAGTTTGAATAAAAGTGTGGGGCATAATTAGTTGAAATCCAACTTAATTCTCTCAAATCATATTTTTGAAATCAAACTTAATTTTCAAATCTATGAACCCATGCAAAATATTATATATGTAGATCAATATCAAATACTACAAAAATCCCTTTTCACCATGATCAATCCTTGAGAAAGAGAAACTTATTGGGAACCAATTTAAAGACTGGTTTAGGACACTGAGAACTGTTCTCACACATGGGCATAAGCCCTTTGTTCTGGACACACCAGTATCTAATGAACCAACTCTACTTGCTCCTAGGGTGGAAAAGGAATATCATAAGAAGCATTCTGATTATACTATGGACATCAAGTGCCTCATGCTTTGCTCCATAAATAATGAGATCCAAAAGCAATGTGACAGTATGGATGTTTTTGATATGATAACACAACTCAGGAACATGTATCAAGAATAAGAAAGGCAAGAGAGCTATGATGTCTCCAAGGCCCTATTCAACTACAATGCCAGAAGGTGATACAAGTCGACCCCATGTACTCAAGTTAATTTGGTATGTGGAAAGTCTTGCAAGACTAGGATTTCATTTAGGTCAAGAGTTGGCTACATATGTAGTCATGCAATCGGTGCCAGAGTCATACAACAAGTTATCATGAATTACAACATGAACAAGTTTGATAAGCCACTGATTGAGCTACTTGGCATGTTGATAATTGCCGGGAGAAAATGAAATATAAGCCTAGTTGTGTGTTTATTGTCAGCAAATGAAAACGAAAGGGCAAAGTCAAATCTAAGAAAGGTTGTAATTGTATCCAAAAGTCTTCTGCACTTAAAGGAAAAGGAGGAGTGGGTAAGGAAGGCAATTGTCACCAGACTAGACATTAGAAAATAAATTGCCAACTCTACCTCGATGAACTAAAGAATGAGAAGTAGGGGATAGAGAAATCACTCCATGTATGTGTGTTATTAAAATTAACTTATCTACTTATTCTTCATGGGTATTGGATGCCATATGTGGATCTCACATATGCTCAAATATGGAGGATCTGACAAGAAGCATACCTTGAACAAAGGAGAGGTGGAACTACGTTGTAAGGCTCTTGACCCATCTTAGTGTTTAAGTATGCTTGCTTTGCTTATGTAAGATGCTTAGAACCTTAATCTAATCCTTTGAGATGCTTATCTAACATGTGACAAAACTTAAGTTCTCAGTTTGGACTTGTTTTAATGATGTTTGAGCTTTGTATGTTCTTATTTCGGACCAAATTGCAATTTACCCATGTTGAGGGGTTATGTTTTAATTTGGCACATGTTGAATGTCCCCAGGTGCCTTAGCATCATTGACATGTGTTTACCGTGTGTTATACGCATATAAACGTATCAAAGTAATATAGGCCCTTTTGAGGACCAAGTTGAACACAGGGAAACATTCTCCAGAAGACTACTATTAACTATGGTCTAATCAGCTAGGCTGGTGAAATTGAATTGGTTTGATCCAGAAACAAAAACAAAACAAAACAATCTTAACACTTATATTACACAAATTTTATGGAATTGCTCAGGATTATGGTTTCACCACAGATAACATTGCAATTCATTCCTCACACCAATATCTATTACCCCTATCCCTAGATGAAGAGCATGTAGTTAGAACTACCCACTTCTACAACATAGTTCACTACCTATTCTAATTCCAATCCCATTTCCATAGAAATTGGTTGATTAGTTAGGTGATTTATGATTAAACTTTGGGTTTCTCCTCCCATTTATTCTCCACCTTTCCTAAGGGGTACAATAAATGGGTAAATCTATGCTTTCCAACCCTTAACCTCTCTCCTGAAATGATTAATAGTCCAATAATCTATCTATGTTGATCAGACATAAACATAACAAGACAACTTCACAGATTTATATCTAGAAAATAGGGACAAAGATGATATTAATGCTTGGAAACAATTACAATGTATATCTGAGCTACTCCCGGGTCCTAAGGAATCAAGGGGTTTATCCCTGCATGGTTTTCATTGACGAATACATGGTAGAGAAAGAGAAAATTGTGGGAAACATTAGAAAAACTAAGTAACCCCTGGAGAATAGCTGATTCGGGTGATCCCCTAAGTCGTGCAAGCAATCTCCTATCTTTGGGCTACAGATTCGCCTTCCAGAGGTGCTCGGATCGTCCTCGTTGAAGCCTTCCAATCCTTTCTCCTCTCTTCTCTCTCTCTCTCTCTAATGTCATACAACGCAAAATGGTTGCCTCCTCTGGTCTGGCTGAACTCCCCTTTGGTCATAGGAGTCACTTACGGTACAACCATAATGCCAGTCATTGGATTAGATTGCTATCTTCAAATTTGGCAAATCAGGCAGACTCAGTAGTACCAACTTGGCAGTCGGTAGTATCGAGTTCCTAGGGTAGTTTTGATTCATGACAATGTCTGTATTATCGACTTGTCTTGATAGTAATGACTCTTTAGGTCGCTCGAGCACTGCTTTATTGATGCCATTTTGGTAGTACCGAGTTTGTGAACTCAGTAGTACCGACTTTCCACGATTCATCCTTGTTCTTTACTGAGGAGGTTTGGGTACTACCGACTTTGAGTGTCAGTAGTATCGAGTATGTACGAGTCTTTTCTGGTCCAGTAATAATGTGAAGTCGGTACCACTGAGATTTGGTGTTGGTAGCATCGATTCTGTGAAGTTCAATTGTACCTGAAAATGCACAAGAACGTAGATAAATGCTCAGGATAAATACTAAACCATCTTAAATGGTAAAAATCATATAATTTGATGCATTTAGATAGAACAGGCCGTTGATAGCATTTCATGCATAATTAATCAAATAAATGACAAATCAACACATAAAATCAAGGAAAATATGCATGTGAAAATGACTAAAAACCCATGCATCAAACTCCCCTAAGATTAAATTTTGCTCATCCTCGAGCAACACTACTCTTGGAACTGGTTGATGTAAGTCAACAAAAGGATATAACACACATGAACTCTTTTCTTAATCATATCCATCGAACAATCCCTGAACCGACCTCCAATGACCACTGAACCAACAGCTGCTCTACGATGATCAAAATTTTCTATAGAAGATATCCACCTTTTGATCAATGAACACTATCAAGAAAGTAGTTAATATCATAATAATTCAAGCATTCGCTTGGTGCACTATGTGATTCCCTAATCTAAATTGCTCTCTCCTAACTACTAACTACTTGGAAGCAGATATCCTCATAATAATAGATGAGGAGATAAATCATTTGAGTGGCCTACCAATTAGAGAAATTAATGATATGAGATGGGTGGCAATTGAACAGTCACAAGTACATACAACTTATTTATGCAAAAATAATGATGACCTACATGAGTGAAAAGAATGTTATGCATGAATCCTAATGCCTACTATCTTTTTCTCTTCTTTTTTCTTTTGTTTGACACATGATGAATGTATGAAGCTATCTCATGACAGAAAATGAGACTATAAAAAACAAACAAATGTGTCATGTGAATTAATTAATACCTTCAAGAAGACTCAAGGACATACTTTCTCCTTAAGAAATTTTGAGATTAAAAAAAAATTCTAGCCCATAATTTTTTCTTGTCTTTGGCATGATTGGGTTATGCTCGGGCTTTCACTTCATAATTTTTTTTTGATGTGGAGGTATGCCCCTGCTTCAATCTTCACAAATAGAGACTACAATCCACATGACAAAAAGGAATGAATGTGATGAAATGAATGTAATCTACATGCAATTTCTATGCAACTAAGATGGTATGCACTAAGGTTGTTCATGCATAAAAATGTAACTTTGTTTTTTTTTCAAATGCAAGTAAGGATAAGATAATCTATCAAGTCACCTATCATGTCATGCAATGCAATTAAAAGAAATAAGTTGGAGCACTCATTCATCTTGAGGTGATGATTCAAAATTGGATGGAAAGGATGGATGGAATCACATAACTAAGAGATAATTTGGAGCACTCGTTCATCTTGAGGTGGTGATTCAAAATTAGATGGAAAGGATGGATGGAATCACATAACTAAGAGACAATGTCTTTCATAGGATTATGATATGTCCCTCTTTAATGACCTGTGCACAGGGTAATCTTAAGGTTTCTTTCTTAGATTTCCATTTAAGATCTCATTAAAGTTTTGATCAGCTTAGGCTCAACAACATCTTAATTCACTTTTCGATTTTGATTTAGATGTTCATTCATATCCTATATCCTAGAGTTGACTTAAACAAACACTTACTCAAGTGGTGTTGCACAAAGATGTCACAAGTTAAGCTATAAAGACACAACCATTTCTTTGCACAAACACCTATGAATCGACATATGCAATCATACATTACTGCTCCATGATTACACTAGATAGGTTTGGATCCTAAAAATTTATAACCCAAACTAAAAATAAAAAAACTAAGATAAAAAATTCAATATAATTAAGATAGAATGTTGTTCCAACACCCCCCCAAAGCTTGAATATGACTATATCCACATAGTCAATACTCACACTCAAGAGGTGGAACAACGGTACCATTGCTCAAAATGGAGGAGGTGGCTAAGGCATGTTGGGGTCATGAGGGGGAAACATCCCCTGGAAAGATAGATCAGGAGGTGGCATCTGCGGTGGTTTTGGGTACCCTCCAAAGTAACCTTGGTTCCAGTAGTGATCAAATAAGGGTTGTTGGTACTGCTCCATCTGCTACAGGTGCATGTGAACATTCTCTTAGTTGGCCAAGAGAAGGCATTCACTCTCATATATTGCATGCTAGTTTTGGTATAGCCTTCCTTGTATTTCTTGCACACCTACCAGCATCGCCTGATGTTGATCTTTCCAGTCTAGATATCCTAGAGCATCCCACATACATACCCACCATGCTGTATGGGTCTTGCTCCTCCTGAGAATGGGGTAGGGTAGAAGAAGTTGAGGCAGTGTAGGTGCAGGCTCATTTGCATGGGACCACTCTCCGGGTGATGGGGATAGTGACCTCCTCAACATCGTTGGAGTCTTCATCATCTTGCAGCTCATCATCATCCTGAGCTACTATCATGGGTGTTTCTTCTTCTTCCCCCTCTTCCAGTGGCCACCAAAGATATGCTACTCCTCATAGGTGGAAGATGGGGTCAGGGAGGCTCCTCTCCCGAAACTTTCCTCAACGTTTGCAAGTCGCATACAGCACATTGTGGTGGAAGCCAAGGATGGTCACCTTGTGGAATGCAAGAGATCCAGCTTCTTTGTATTTTCCGTTGGGGTGAGGGTAGACAAGTCAAGGTGGAAATGCAGTGCAACGAGGGTAATGAAACCCCCAAATACAATCGGAACCTTCCTTGTCACGTTGCGCTAAATTGAGATCATGTGGAGAAGAAGAAAGGCTCCAAAGTTGACGGTCTCGCCCTCCAATAGCTTGTAGAGGAAGTAGAGGTCTGCATATTGAACCTTTCCTTGAGCTTGACTGGAATGAGAAAAGATGGTGTTGGTGCAGAGGCAGTGAAGGATTCGAGTAAAGGGGTGCTCAATGTTAGTAATAGAGTTGACATGCCAGTTAATGCAAAAACCCTATGGAACCTTAGTTCAAGATGTTGAAGGCCCACAGAGTGATGGAGTAGTTGTTGTTGAAAAGGCAGAAGCTGACTCTGCCTTCCCGCCATTCACCTCCTAACTGTCGCTCAGGGGTGACAAGAACCTCTAGTAATTCCAAGAACTCAAGGATGAGTTTTGAGTAAGTCTTCTAGTCACTGAAGAAAGGATTGTCTCCCTCCATGAGCTTCTTCTGACACACTCATTGCATGTCTCGGTGAAGTCTGCTCACTCGATCAATGCACGATCTCCATATTGCATTGGCACCATCGGCCTCATCTGTACCTCTTCATAGCCTATCTTCATCCCAAGGATGGATGTTGGATGTGTGTTGGTTGAGGGATCAACTACCTTTCTCCACTGACATAGAAGGGCATCTCCTTGGTGCCATGATGCTAATGCAAGAAGGAGGATGAGGAAAGAGTGGCTCGGTGAAGATTGTCAGCTCAGTGAAGATCGTTAGTGCCCGGTGCAGCTCTACTCTAAGTTACAGGATGAGTGGAGGAAGTGGTGTGAAGAAAATGGATTCACCACCCCTCCTTAATAGCTAAGGTGGTACTACCAAATTTTGTGTCAATAGTACTGAGTTGCAAGCACAAACATGTGGCTCGGATGCATCGATGGTTGACATTTGATGATGCTTTAGAGAAGATTTCTCTGAGTTGGTAGTACCAAGTTTAATTTAGTAGTACTGACTTGAGTAGCAGATTGGTGCTACTGGATGTGTAATGAAGACTACATCTGCCATTGAATCGAACATCCACGGATTGCTTATGTCATGCTTCGGTTCTACTAGGGCTGTCAATGGGAGGGTATGGGGAGGGTAAGGTCTTACCCTTACCCTTACCCCTACCCTTACCCACCAAGTCTGGTGGGTAAGGGTATGGGTAATTACCCACTCCACCAATATCCTTACCCTCCCCTTACCCTTACCCTCTTACCCACAGGGTAAATGGGGAGGGTAAGGGTGAAGTGGGGAATTTATATGTCATCTTAAAATTTGTAGTAATATTAACAATAATGGTCTAGTACATTCATATATTTGAGTGAAATATCTCAAGATGATCCATTACAGCTTTTAAATATCCAAAATTTTCTAAGTAATATTCTACAAGTGTTGTATTGAATGCATGTACAAATGGTAGTACCCTAACATTAGTGTGTGAAAAAATAAATTATTCCTATAAGATTAAGGCTTGTATTTTAAAATGACATTAAAGGAAAATATGCCATAGGAGTTATTGCTAGAAACATGCATATCTTATACCCTCTAGAATGTTGTTGCATCCAAAAAATAAAGCACACATAAAATAGATAACACTACCTCACATATGTATCAAATGATACATTAAATATTAAATCTTGTTATTATATACATGTTTGCCTTACACTACAAATTAATTAATGTACATAGCCTATTTATATGCATGTGTCTTGCACCTCTAAAATAGTGTTGCATACACAACCAAGTTAACTATATAAGAAGTAGAAAAGAATATCATGTATTATTTAAAATGATGACCCCATAATATTAAATATTCCATAGATTCAAACAACATATGACCATACATTGAATATAGTAAACATAAATATTGGTGGGTAGCGGGTTAGAGGGTATGGGTAATGGCTTACCCTTACCCTTACCCACTAAGGTAGCGGGTTAGAGGGTAGAGGGTAGGTGGGTAAAGGGTAAGAAAATCCTTTACCCTTACCCTTCCCCTATAGGGTATGGGTAAAGGGTAAACAGGTTTACCCTTACCCATTGACATCCCTAAGTTCTACTGACTTGAATGTCGGTAGTATTGATTTGGCAATTTTGGCTCAGTACTTTCGAATTTTCATCTCAGTGTTCAAATTCTGGGAGCACCAAAAAGTCAGTAGTACTGACTCATATGCCAATACTATCGAGTGCTTATCAGTTAAGTGCTCGAAAATCTTTATATACTCAGTAGTGTCGACTCTGAGAGTCGATAGTACCGAGTCTGTCATTCTTGTGTGGGTGACTTGTTGATGTAATCTTGGTACTACCGACTTAGTCTCAGTAGTACCGACCTAGGAAAAATATGCACAATCCACAAACGAGTCAAGGTACCTTTTTTCAAGAAGTAGGAATAAAAAGACAACTACAATGCTAAAATGAACATGAATAAAGGGAAATGAAGGTTGGGTTTCCTCCCAACAAGCACCATTGTTTAACGTCCTAGACTAGACGTTCCTAAGAGAAAGAATCTAATGGATTTCCATAAGTTGTACCTCTCTTATTCTCTACCCCACTTCCCCACCATAGTAGTGTTTCAATCTTTGGCCATTAACAAGGAGTGGCCTATTCCCATCTAAAATCTTCACAACACCATGGGGAAAAACCTGCTCAATCAAAAATGATCCACTCCATTTGGACCTCAATTTTCCTGGATGTAACTTAAGTCAGGAACTAAAAATGAGAACCTTTTGTCCTGGAAGAAACACCCTATTCAAGATGTGTCTATCATGAATCTTCTTCATCCTCTCCTTATTCCTAGAACTTTCATAAGCATCCATCCTAAACTCATCTAGTTCATTCAGCTCTAATAGCCTTTTCCTACCTGCTTCATCCAATCCAAAGTTTAACTTTCTCAACACCCACTTCACCTTATGCTCAAGCTCTACTGGTAAATGGCAAGCACGTCTGTAAACCAACCTAAATGGTTTCGTCCCTATAGGTGATTCATAGGCCATCCTATATGCCCAAAGAGCGTCATTAAGCATGAAACTCCAATTTGTCCTGTTAGTCGAAACTGTCCTTTCCAAGATCTTCTTCACTTCTCTATTGGACACATCAACTTGGCCTTGTGTCTATGGGTGATAAGGAGTATCCACTCAGTGTGTCACCCCATATTTGCTGAGTAAGGCCCCGAATTTCCTATTGGTAAAATGTGATCCACCATCACAAATGATCAGTCAGGGGACACCAAATCTGTAGAAAATGTTAATCTTCACAAATCTACACACAACTTGAGTGTCATTGGCGCGGGTTGGAATTGCTTCCACCCACTTAGATACATAGTCAACCGCAAGTAAAATGTAAAGGCTAGAATTAGACAAAACAAATGGACCCATGAAATCAATGCCCCAAAGATCAAAAACCTCAACCTCTTGAAACACATTCAATGGCATCTCATGTCGCTTGGAAATGTTACCTACACAATGACATGCATCACAACGACGAACAAAATCATATGCATCTTTAAACAGTGTTGGCCAATAAAATCCACTGTCTAATACTTTGGTCGTAGTCCTATAGCTAGCGTGATGCCCTCCGTAGGTAAAGAATGGAAGTGTGACAAAATGCTATCTGCCGCACACTCGGGTACACACTTCCTCAAAAATCCATCCCTACATTGTTTAAGAAGAATCAGGTCATCCCATATGTAAAACCTCAATGAGTGGGAAAATCTCTTCTTTTCTTGATACCCCCAATCTGCAGGCATCTCTTTGTAGGCTAAATAATTAACTGCAAACCAAGGATCATTGGTCTTGATAGCAAAAAGTTTTTCATCTGGAAAATCCTCAACAATAGGAATGTCTACATCTTTTTCATTCACTCTTTCCAGCCTAGATAGGTGATCTGCTACCACATTTTCCACTCCTACCTTGTCTTTAATTTCTATGTCAAAATCCTATAATAATAAAGTCCACCTAATCAATCTAGGTTTTGTTTCTTTCTTTTTTAATAGCTATTTGGTGGCAGCATGGTCGGTCCAAACAATGACCCTTGCCCCCACTAGGTACTTGTGGCACTTCTCAAATACAAAAACAACCACTAAGAGTTCTTTTTCTGTGGTTGTATAATTAAGTTACGCGTCATTCAAAGTTTTGGATGCAATATATGATTGTAGGAGCTTTATCTTTGTGTTGACCCAACACAGCTCCCACAGCATAGTCTGATGCATCACACATCAGCTCAAACGGTAGGCTCCAATCAGGAGCCTACACAATAGGTGCAGAGCTTAGCTTCTCGTTTAGTATTTCAAAAGCATTCAAGCATCAGTGTCTTTTTCCAAAACTTTTGACAACGGTTTAGCAATTTTTGAAAAATCTTTGATAAAATGACAGTAAAACCCAGCATGTCCCAAAAAGCTCCTTACTCCTTTCACTGATGTTGGTAGAGGTAGCTTGAAGATGACTTCTATCTTAACTGGGTCTACCTCCATACCCTTGTTGGAAACCATGTGTCCAAGCATTATGCCCTCACTCGCCATCATATGACACCTCTCTCAATTCAATACTAAGTGAGTGTCCTCTCACCTTTGTAAAACCTTACCCAAATTGTACAGGAAATCACTAAATGACTCCCCATACACACAAAAATCACCCATAAACACCTCCAAGCATTGATGTACCATATCAGAGAAGATGGCAAGTATACAGTGTTGGAAGGTGGCATGGGTGTTACAAAGGCTGAATGGCATCCGTCTATACGCAAATGTGCCATAAGGATAGGTGAAAGTAGATTTCTCCTGATCCTTTGGCTCAATCGAAATCTGATTATAACCAGAATACTCATCGAGGAAGCAAAAGTGTAAACGACCGGTGTCTCATTCCAAAATCTGATCAATGAAAGGTAACGGAAAATGATCCTTTAAAGTGACGACATTCAAACAAAGATAATCTATGCACACACTCCACCTACTCACCAACCTAGTTGAAATCAACTCATTAGTTGCATTGGTTGTGACAGTGATCCCCCTTTCTTAGGAACTACCTGAGTTGGGCTAACCCACATAGAATCTGAAACTACATAAATGATACTTGCCGACAGGAGCTTGCCCATTTCTTTCTTCACTACCTCAATCATCATTGGGTTGAGTTGGCGTTGAGGTTGAACTATTGCTTTATCTTCTTCTTCCAGCTGGATCTTGTGTTGGCACAAACTCGAGGAGATTCCTTTGATGTCTACTATAGACCACCCAAAAGCATCTCGGTGGTTCTTCAACACAACCAACAACTACCCCTCTTCTTCACCACTCAAGGACAATGATAATCATCAAGAGCTTCTCTTCTACAACCCGGATGACATACTTTATATGTGGTGGCAACGACTTCAATTCCAACTTAGGAGTGCTCATCAAAGATGGGACCAGTGGTGGGGGAGGTGGTCCCAAATCTTCAAAATATCTTATATAATAGTAGGGTACCGCCTTTAGCATCAATACACACTCCTCCAAAGAGAGGTTGTGTGTGTTGTCATCTACTTTATTCATCAAACATTCTTCAAAAGGTAACTATGGATATGTTTGTATCAGGGAATCAATAGTGACCTCCTCTATGGTAGTTGAGTCATATTCTTCTTCTCTATTATCTGGGTAATGGATTGCTTCTTTTAATGAGATCACCTTAGTGTTTTTAATTATGTCAACTGCTAGAGTGTATTTTTCCACCTTGGTCATCACATGAGCCATGTCAAGGAATGGCTTCCCCAGACACAGAGAAATCTTTCCCTCCATGTGCTACAGCATGTTACACTGTGATGTGTTCCCTCTTTCTTTTAACTGTTCAGTCATCCTAATTTCGAACTGGTCATCATGAGTTCCCATTGTCAGACATCCTCTGCCCATTTCTAGAATCAATGTCAGTAGTGGCTTGGAAAGGCCTACCTAGCAAGAGTTTATTGCCTTTATGCTCCTACATTTCCATTACCATGAAATCCGTAGGAAAAACAAATCTATCCACTTTCACTAGGACATCTTCACAAATGTCGTATGGCCTGACCACAGAGTTGTCAGCCAATTCAATAGTCATAGGACTTTCTCTTATCTCTTTAAGACCTAGCTTCTTGAAGGTTAACAAAGGCATGTGGTTAATACTGGCCCCTAATTCACATAAAGCTTCACCAAACTTGGTCTTTCCTATGAAGCACGTGATGTTGAAACAACCAGGATCTTGTCTTTTAGGAGGCAGTGTTGCCAGAATAAAAGCACTCACCTACTCTTTTAATAGTACCACATCAGCCTCAGGTATCCTTCTTTTCTTATTGATGATGTCTTTTAAGAACTTTCCATATGATTGTATATGCTCAATTGCATCAATGAGTGGAATATTGACAGATAATTTTTTAAAGCCCTCTTAGAATTTTAGAACTGTCAGTCTACTTTGGTTGCCTTCAAGCTATTTAGAAAGGGCATTGGAGTTACTGGTGTCCTCTGGTGAGGTGGGACATATTATTTTGATCTAGTATCCTCCACCTCATCAGTGTGCTCCTCAGTTGTTTTCTCCTATTCCAACATGTCCGGCTCAGTTGCATCTGTTGTCACAGTCCGAGTTGTTGTTCTTGTAGCTTCACATGCATCTGTGTTTGTTGGTGCCTTATTCAACAACATCTTACCACTATGGAGTAGGACTGGCTTGACGTTTTGATTTCTAGAAGGCACGTTTGTATTGGCTGGGAACCCCTGTTGGTTTGGCTTCTTCAAAGTACCCACATCCACTGCTATTTGAGAAATCTGAGTTATACTATGGATCCTTGTCCCTTGGTTCTGGAGTTCTCTTTGAGTTTGACCAATAAGCACTTAATTCTGACTAACCATTTTTCCAAGCATGTCTTCTATATGGTCAATCTTCTTTTGTTCTTGTTGATATTGTGTCTGGCCACCGAACTGTTGCGACTTGGGTTGTTGTGCCTGAGATGTGTCTTGTTGGAAATTGTTAGGATCCTTCCATGAAAACTTAGGATCATTCCTCCATGCATAGTTGTTGCTCCTATATTGCTATTGTTGGTGCACAAACTTACACTCTTCATCTTCTTCTTCTGAAGGTGGTCCATCATTAGCACATAACGTTTTAGCAATCGGGTCCAACTTATCATTAAATGCAAAGATGACCTTGGACTCACTGACACTTTTGACAGTTGCCGGAAGCTCTCTCTCATTGCCCCATGATTGATTTTTGGACATATTCTTTAGTATCTCATGTCAGCAGGCAGGTTTGTTGTTGAGGAAGAACCATGCTCCTGCATTGTTGAGTGTAGTTCTTTCTCCCTTGTACAGACCATAATAGAATAACTTTGCCTATCCCAACAGTTCAATACCATGATGAGGTACTTTTCACAACATATTCTGGAATCTCTCCCATGCTTTCCAACCCTTAACCTCTCTCCTAAAATGATTAAGAGTCTAATAATATATCTATGTTGATCAGGCATAAATAGAACAAGACAACTTCATAGATTTATATCCAGAAAATAGGCACAAAAATGATATTAATGCATGGAAATCAGTTACAATGTATATTCGGTCTACTCTCGAGTCCTAACGAATAAAGGGTTTAGCCCTACATGGTTTTCATTGACGAATACATGTAGAGAAAGAGAAAAATGTGGGAACATTAGAAAAACTAAGTAACCCCTAGAGAATAGCAGATCTGGATGATCTCCTGTGTTGTGTGTGCAATCTGCCGTCTTTTGGCTATAGATTTGCCTTCCAGAGGTGCTCAAATCATCCTAAGTTAAGCCTTCATTTCCTTTCTCCTCTCTTCTCTCTCTCTCTCTGGTGTCGTGCAATGTAGAACGGCTACCTCCTATGGTCTGGCCGAACTCCCCTTAGGTCATAGGAGTCACTTATGGTATGAAAATAATGCTAGCCATTGGATTAGATTGATATCTTTAGATTTGCCAAATTAGGGAGACTCCGTAGTACCGAATTGGAAGTCGGTAGTACTGAGTTCCTAGGGTAGCCACAATTCATGACAATGTCAGTACTATTGACTTGTCTCAATAGCATCGAGTCTATAGGTCGCCCCATCACTGCTTTACAGATGCCATATCGGTACAATCGAGTTTGTGAACTCAGTAGTATCGACTTTTTGTGATTCATCCTTGTGCTTTACTGACGAGGTTTTGGTACTATCAGCTTTGAGTGTCGGTAGTATCGAGTCTGTGTGAGTTTTTTCTAGTCCAGTACGGATGTGAAGTCGGTACCATCAACTTTTGGTGTCATTAGCATCGATTCTGTGAAGTTCAATTGTACCTAAAAATGCATAAGAACGTAGATAAATGTTTGGGATAAATATTAAACCATTTTAAATAGTAAAAATCATATAATTTGATACATTTAGATAGAACAGGCCAGTGATAGCATTTCATGCATAATTAATCAAATAAATGACAAATCAACACATAAAATCAAGGAAAATATGCCTCTGAAAATGATTAAAAACCCATGCATCAATCATGTGAGAGAGTGTGATTTTATGGGACACCTTGGTTGAGCCTTGGATGAGTGGTGAAATTTCTATGAGTAATTAGGGCCTCTAGGGTTTTGTTGGTGTCGACCATGTTGAAGCATGGTTGAGTGTTGCGAACTATGTCTTAACCATGTTGGTGAGTTTAGGGTGTGTCTCAATCGAGACACATTCCTTGGGTGTTTTTGTTTCGACCTTAGTTCCCAATATGTGGTTGGGTCAAGATGGTTTGTCTCCTAATGGTGTGTCTCGACCTTGTGTGCTTGGTGACCTTTTGTCTTGACCTAGACAAGTTGCTTTGGTGTTATCTTAACCCCTTGATGTGTGTAACATACTAAATCTTAGATTCAATTGAAATTTAACCCATTTTCAAGATTTTATTTCGTTCATATCCTTTTTTCCCTTTTTCCTATTTTTTCCAATCTTTTATATCCTCTTTGGCCTAAAGGTTGAAATTGAGCAATACTCAATGATTTGAATTACATTTTACCCACATTCATGATAATGAATGGGTTTTTGCACAAAAATCTCAACTAGAGTGTTAATTAGATTCTAATAATGCAAAATGACCATTTATGTGAGATAATTAGTGGATTATATTAATTTAGAGTTTTTATGGCTTTTGGGACAAGAAATGAGTAATAATGTGGAATTGAGTTAGTTAATGGGATAATAAACCTCTTTTGTTTTCTCTCTCCTCCTAAGTGGCAATAAAACATTAAAAGAGAGTGATATGGTGATATATAACTCTAGAAATTAATGTATGTTGTATATCTTGAATTTCCACCCAAAGATTTAATTGGAAAACATTTTCAAGTTAATCCACCCTTTAAAACACATTAATATATATTTATGGCCAATATGGTGATAAAGGGACAAATCTTTTGCAAAACGAAAATATAATTACATAGCATTAATATAGGCATTAATATTGGCCTATGGTCCAAATTTGAGGTCATTTGACCCATGTTTGACCCTCCAAATCGATTTTACAAATTTTGATTATAATTTGACCAAGGCTTGTAATCAATTTCATTAATGCGAGCAATTTAAGCTGTAGTTCCATTATTCTAGTCTGTCACACATTATCTTTGTTTCATTCTTACTTATGTGCACCATCAGACAGTCGAGATTCAATCTCACTGACCAAGTCCATCACACTCATGATCTAACAGCTGATGATTCGTCGCCTTCTTCATCTGTTTCGCAAGCCAGGAACCTATTGCAGGTGTTTTTCTTCCTCGATCTCTTCCTCCCTCATTACTCCACCTCATCAATAATATACCTTGATGCATGTAAATGGAATATAATCACCGAGTCATAACTTGGTATATCAATAAGTTCATTAAAATGGAATGTGTTCCACCTTATTCACTAAAATACATATAATGACTCAAATGTGATAAGGAGTAATTGGATTTACATAAGCATGAGTATTTGTTCTACAATAAATCCAAATGCCTAATGTGATGTTAAATGTATAATTTATAATATGAAGTGCAAATAGGAGAAAATGGTTAGTGAAGACGTTAATGTGAATATAAAAGGTGATATGACAATGTGTAATATAGGTGTAAGAAATTAGTGTAACTTAATAACTTGTTGGATAATATTATCAATTTCTTAAAAAATAATTTGTGATAATTCTCTATGATGTTAATACGAGGTTAATGGAGAATAAATTCAAGTTATTAATGATTGTGACCTAATACATTAATAAATATTGAGATTACTTAGTAAACCCCAATTGTGCTTAGAATTCTTAACTAGAAAATAAGAAATACATATGATTTGTACTAATGTTGAGATGTAATTCTTTTGACAACAATGTGAATACAACATGGCACAATTAATAGCATAATAAGGATGATGAAATTTTGTAATGGTGATAATGCCAATAAACCAAAAATGTTAATTATGTTATATTTGATAAAAGGTAATATGAATAGTGGAAACCTTAGTAAAACTTGGCATATGAGTAGATCATGTGAAGTACCATAGATTATAGGTAACCACCTAGTTGCTTAATGTTGGGATGTTACGTACTCACCCTTCCCTCTTGTTGAGATTTAGGGAACAAAATCCTCTTTAAGGGGTGGAATGTTGTAACATACTGAATCTTGGATTCAATTGCAATTTAATCCATTTTCAAGATTTTATTTCCTTCATGTCCTTTTTGTCCTTTTTCCTAAATTTTTCTATCATTTCTATTCTCTTTGGCCTCAAGGTTGAAATTGAGCAATACTCAATGGTTTGAATTACATTTTACCCACATTCATGACAACAAATGGGTTTTTGCACAAAAATCTCAACTATTGTGTTAATTAGAGTCTCATAATGCAAAATGACCATTTATGAGAGATAATTAGTGGATTATATTAATTTAGAGTTTTTATGGCTTTTGAGACAAGAAATGAGTAATAATGTGGAATCGAGTTAGTTAATGGGACAATCAATCTCTTTTGTTTTTTCTCTCCTCCTAAGTGGTAATTAAACATTAAAAGAGAGTAATTTGGTGAGATATGACTCTAGAAATTAATATATGTTGTATATCTTGAATTTCCACCCAAAGATTTGATTGGAAAACATTTTCAAGTTAAATCATTTTTTTTATGAAAGTCAGAGGGTATTTTTATTCATCTCGCCCCTCTCTTGCAAGATATTTCAAAAACCTGTTACAGACATATCTACTAAACAAATAATTAAACTTGGTACTACTACTACCATTACACATGGCCATGTTGACTAAGTCAACAATGTTGCTAGGAGGACACCTATAATAATAGGGCCCTTCTTGTTTTTAATATGGAACTTGGCTAGTTGGTCTGCAACCTTATTCCCCTCTCGATTGGTGTGAACGCAGATCCAGCTAGGTCTAAAACCTCTCCTTGCAGCAGTAATCCATCTCGCCAGTTTAGGGAATTCTGTAACATTGCCTTCCAGAGCCAACTTAGCATTCCTGCAATCAGTTTCAATGCATATATTATTACAGTCCAGTCTATGTCCTATCTCCACAGTGAGCTCAATAGCCCGAGTTTCATCTTAAAGAGCAATGTCAGCTTGGAACGTGTTACCCCAACCTCCACGCCAATGGCCATGTTCGTCCATGCATACAACTGTTGCAGCAGCCAAGTGAGAAGAAGGGTTGAAAGCAGCGTCAATGTTTAGTTTCAGGGTCCCTTGTTGTGGTTTCTTCCATCCATCATGATGCGCGACTCCCTCCTTGGTTGTCTGCTCAGCCGCCCATGCTTTTGAATGGATAAGCACCTCTTTGGAGATAAGAGCCTTCATATGACAGATAGAGAGATTCTTATTATCAAAGACTTGGAGGTTTCAGTGCTTCCATATCTCCCAACAACCAATAGCAAACTAAAGATCATGAGGTGCAGGTCATGTCAGATTATCATGAATCCAGTTCCAGAGGTCAGTTTCACTAAAAAAATTATTCCAGCAGCTCTGTTCCAGGATCTCCTTCCACACGAGAGACGGCTGCTCACAATCTCTTAAAGCATGGAAAACAGTTTCCTCCCCAAGGCCGCAAATCGAGCATAGGGCATTAGTAGCCAGGTTCCGAGCTACTCTCTTGTTGTTCGTTAGGATGGCATTGTGTCCCAAAAGCCAGAAGAAAATTTTGATCTTTGAATTTGCCTTCATCTTCCAAATTGTCTCCCATTTGCCTTCAGTTCTAACGTCTTTATCCAATCTAAGGATATCGTAAATGTAACATCCCTGACCTGGATTATGTATTAACCCTAGATGTTTTTCTTAAATATGTGATTAAATGCTTGTGGCTATCTTTTGGAAGTGTAATTAAGGATTTTGAGGAACTTATATTTCAATTTCAGTCCTTCTTGCATAATGTTGAAACATTGTTTTGTTTATGATGGACTAAAGTGAAAATTAACCAAGTAGAGGGGTTAACTTGCAAATTGCACATTTTAAGATGCTCCTCTAATATTGAGACATCATAAGAATGTATATGATGTGGTGATATGGATTCCACAAGCTTGAGCACCAAGATATAGCTGGTAGAGCAATCCTTGTGCTTCAAAACCTAGTTTTGGTGTAAAGTGCAATTTACCCAAAACCTAGGGTTCAACATGTAATTATACCCTCTAGAGGATCTCTCATGTCTCTTGTCATCAAGTAGAGCAAATAAAATGAGAAGGGTGCCTCATTTGAATAATCATGGTAGAAGTGGAAACTACTCACAAATAATAATATATTAAGCAATATCCAATTAAGATGGATGTTAATATACAACTCTTTAAGGTGTGTTGTTTCGTTTCCTTTTAACCTTGGATAATGAGGGAGTTTTGTATAAGGTTAGGAGGAGGAAACGTGGCCAAGGATGGAGGAAGCCTTGGTGGATATATTTGGAAATATCTATCTCTTTCCTCTTTCCTTGAAAATACTCATAAATATATAAGCAACCTTTTCTACACACCAAAGGATCGTTCCTTAGTTTCTTTCTCTCATCACCTTGATTGGACCGACCAAGAAGGAGCTCTGGAGCAGAGGAAGGACGACCAAGCTGATTTGGTAAGTGTTCATCACCATCTACCTTGAATTCATGGTAGAAACCATAAAACAAGGTTGGTTTATTGGTGTTTTTCACACGATTCTTCTTTCTAGCCATCTTATCCATCCAAAACTTGAAGAACGAAGCTTGGACAATACCTGGAGCATCATTCACCATTAAAGCTACGAAGCTTTGAGCTATAGATCAGTCCTAGAGGCGGGTTTTATAACTCTAAACCTTGAGCTTTGTTCATGCATCTTCATCTCCATGAAAAATCGTTAGTTATTCTTCTTCCTTTGCTACTCTTGTGTTCTTGCTAGCAATTCCGTGAAGAACAGCCCCTGTTCTTGAGGTATACGAAGGTGACATTAATCTCTATGTTTATCCAGGTTTTTACTTTAACAAACGGTCTCTCACCTTTTGCAAACGGTTTCCCAAACCGTTTGGGAGCAAACGGTTTCAAACCGTTTGAATGCAAACGGTTTCAACCAAACCGCATAGAAGCAAACGGTCCAAGACGGTTTGGGTGCGTTGACCAGGCATTGACCATTTTGAGGACTGTTGAGAGTAATGTAGACTAATTACCTACCAAAAATCACCCATTAATTCCAAGTGAATCACCAATTGAAGGCCCATCAATCATCTAAACCCTAATCGGATCAATTGCTGATTTCAATAATAGTATTATGTTGAAGTTTGGATTGAGTGGCCCAAACGGTTTCAAAACCATTTGGGGATCACCCAAATGGTCTAAAGACCGTTTGGTGATCACCCAAGACCGTTTGGAGGTCTAGGGTTAAGTAGGGTTAACCAATTGAGGACCCAATGATATCAAGTTGATGAATAATCAATTGCTGATTTGGTGACCAAACCTAGGGTTCAAACCTTATTTGAATGACTTGGTTTTTGATACAATAATGGGAAAACGGTCTCAAGACCGTTTGGAGGATATCCAAATGATCCCAAGACCTTTTGGGGGTCACCCAATACCGTTTGGAGGTCTAGGGTTGACTATGGTTAAGTGATTGAAAATCTAAAGGTAATTAGTTGAGGTGCAATCAATTGTTGACCTGGTGATCAATCCAATGAGCCAAACCTTAATTGGTTGAGTTAGTTTTTGGTGTTGACTTGAGAAAACAGTCCCAAGACCGTTTTGAGGTCATCCAAATTATCCCAAGACCGTTTGGGGTCAGGTCATGACCAAATTGAATAATGGTTCAATGGTTTCAAATCAATTAGACTCACATTGAAGTATGTTGAAGGATAATTGATTCCAAGCCCTAATCCAATTGATCCAAGCCCTAATTGATGATCAATTGAGGGTCAATTGCATGTCAAATCAGTTGAGGGTTGACCTAATTGACACAATTGGAGAGTGGCTAACAAGTGCATGACTAATTGAGGGGTTCAACATTGGAAACCCTAACTCAATTGAAGTGGTTGAGACACTTTTTGGTCCTTGTGGTTTAGAGGTGGTTTCGACCAAACGGTCTCAAGACCGTTTGGGTCCAAATGGTCTCAAGACCGTTTGCATCCGAACAGTCTCAAGACCGTTTGGCACCAAACGATCCCAAACCGTTTGGTGCTCATGCGGTTTCAAGATCGGTTATGTCCATGCGGTTTCAAAGTCAAACTTGACCAAACAGTCTTCACCCCATCTTGGCCAAATGGTCTTGAGTGTGCACTTTACCAAACGGTATGATCCATGATAGTGAGATCATGAAACCCTAGTTATGGAAGCTAATGAGTTATAACCCTATTGAGGGCATTAATGGAAGTAATCCTCATACATGATGATAGTATGATCTTAATTCATTGTATATGAATAGTATAACCCTAATCTAGGGTAATGTGATGATCTGAACAGGAAACCCTAATTATGGGTTATGCTTTATAGCATGAAGCTCTTTAATTGAATTATGAAATGAGGAAACACTATTCCTAATTAAGTTAAAGGGGGTTGGATAACCCTAATTGAATTGAATAGGAAACCCTAACCCTAGAAACCAGTTGTGGTGATGTAAAACAGTCGTGGTAATCTTCTGTAGCATGACCGTGCAATATAGCACGGTCGTGGTGTTCTATACTTGACTTGGAAATAATTTGTATTGAACCGATTCAGATATAATGTGCATGTTATCAATTGTGTTAGTCATGCAGGTCTTTATAAATAAGTGAGCATAGCCAGGTGAGGGTTATGATGCCATATTCATTGAAAGCACTTTATAAGCTTTGAAAATAATGATATGCTATGTGGCCTAGTGAGAGGTAACACATGAGATTGATAGGCTGTATGAGCCATGACAAATACATGCATTGCTACAATCATATTCATACTATTAAATGACTTGATGGCAATACGTTACTTGGTAACAAGTGTTTTGATGATCTAAGGATTTGAATAACCATATTCCTGAATCAATATGATGAGATGGTTAGGGATTGATATCCCAATGTTAACTAGATGTGAAATGAACTTGATACAATTAGTACTCTTTCTTTATAGCAATTATCTTATTGGTTTATGTTTTGAAAACATGCCTGATGCTAAAAGAATGCCATAATGTACTTAAATAATCAATTTTAATGATATCATGTAGAGCCCTGACCATAGATCCATCATTGTCAGAAATTAAATGATGGTGAAATAGGTTTTCCTAAGGGAACTCCTGGAGAGCATACTTTTGAGTATGCAGGGGTTATGGACGCGAATATCCTTACGTCCTAATAAAGGAATTGATGTGAGATGTACAATTAATCTCTCAATCCTTCATTATATGTATATGTCGGGATGATGTATCATTAATCTCCCGATGATGTTGTCAATGCCGCATTGATGTGAGATAAACAAGAAATCCCTCGATGGCGAAGAGAGTATAGCATGCCACTGTAACTCTAATAGTGAAGTTTCCAGAATACCCTGGAAAGCTATTATGGCAGAGACACGAGATGTCCTGCATGTTGTACCTCACATTGACTAAGGAAGATGAGGTCATAGAAATATGTCTCTTCTGATGACCTATGTATGGTACCGATTGCGATTTTGTAATGTTCGATTGGAGTATGAGCGGTATATCTCATCTCCTCAGGGCATAAATATGTTTGAAAAATGTAATCAGTCATGTAGCATAATTGCTTAGGTTGAACTACAAGAAACAATGATTGATGATACATTGTTTATAATGTCCTAGTTGGACAAATAATATACATGTTCTTCATATTCCTTATTATTATATGTCTTGTCATTCAATCAAGTATAATTGAAATGATTGCTTAGAGAATGCTGCTCTGCTTAGTTTAATCAATGAACTGCCTGCTGTTAAATAATTATAGTTCTGTTGCTCATTGTTATCTTAATCTTTGCAATAACAATGCTTCTGCCGAAGAGTTATAACTCTCGCTGGGACAATTATTCAATTGTCTCACCCCCTTGGGATTCAACTTTTTAGGTAGACGCCGAGGACGAAGGAACCCTTCAGTGGGTGAGCAGCAACAGCAGCAGCAGCAACATCAGGGACAACAGTGATCCTCAGGTGGAGACATTGTCTGTCAAGTTTTATAGATAGAAATGTCCTATGTGTTGTCTATGTACTCTCAGGTCCTAGGAATCAGTAGATAGTTTTAAATAGATCTGAGATTTTGGCGTAATGCCTCAAGATTTTTGTATCTTGCCTTGTACAGTTAATAGGGCAGTTGATGTTGTAACTCTCGAGATGTGATATTACAGAGATGTAATGGTGAATCAGTTTGTAAATAACTTATCTTGTTTATTTATAAAAGAGTTGCATAGTTTGAAGATCTCTTTACAAAAAGTTTTAAAATATTGTGATTTTCAATAATTACGCTGCTAATTAATCGCTTCTGCATTAGTATAAATTCGTTGATCTTGTTTTCGTGAGACAGTCGTCACAATTTAGTGGTATTAGAGCTCTAGGTTTGCTGAGTCTACAGAGACATAGGACTTAGGTTGTTGAGTCTGTTCTAGTGTCTTCCAGTATATTTGATAGTGTCTTCTGCTCATCAGGAGGAGAATATAGAAAGAAGGATGTCTGGATCACACGAGGAACACGTTGCAGAAAGTAGTGTTGCTGCACCTAGAGAAGGTGCAAGAAACCAAGAAAGGGAGGAACCTGTACTTGAACCACCCCAGTTCAATCCAACTGACATGGGGAACCTAGTCGTCCAAGCCATGTTTGGGCAATTTATGACTTCCATGACACATATGACTGATAGGATGCCTATACCTATACCTAGGGAACCTACCCATCCCGAAGGACAAGGAGTCGGCAAGACGTTTGAACGACTTCGCCGAGTTGGAGCCACAGAGTATGGTGGAACAGCTGACATTGCAGATGCTGACTTGTGGCTAACTGAACTAGAGAAAGCCTTTAGAATCCTGAACATCCCAGAAGCTGAGAAGGTAAGACATGTTGTATACCTTCTCAAGGGGAGTGTTGGTCACTGGTGGACCATGGAGGAACAGAAAAGGCCAGGTGTGGAGATTGCATGGGAAGCTTTCTGATGGGAATTTGTCAACAGATACTTCCCTAAGACGTTCTTGGATGAGAAAATCTCTCAGTTCCAGAGGTTAAGACAAGGACTGATGAGCATTAGTGAATATGAGGCTAAGTTCATGGAGCTTTTACGGTTCTCTCCGCACATGGCAACCACAGATGAAGAAAGGATTAGGCATTTTGAGAAGGGTTAAATGTTGAGTTGACCACCCCTGTGTCTGCTCTGGAGAACATGGAAAGGTTTTCTACCTTTGTGGAGTCAGACAGGAGGATGGAGAGGTCTGTTTCAGAGAAGCGACAGACTAAGAACCAGAGGATGTATCCCCAGTTCCAAGGATCCTCATCTAAATATTTCAAGAAACCTAGATTTTCTGTGCCTACACTACCACCTAGATTCAGTACCCAGACGCAGTGGATGTCGAATAGGGGTAGAGGATGAAGCCTACCACTAGAAGGAGCTCACAGTTCAGCATCTATGTCGATTACAAGACCACCCAGACCACAACAACTGAATAGAAGTTGTTATATATGTGGAAAGATGGGACATCTGATGAAAGATTGTAGAGCTAGAGAAGTGAGTGTAACTCAACCTCAAAGGTAGAGTCAGCAAGGTTCTCAAAGGAGACAGTTTCTAGGAGGAGATAGAGGACATGGACAAGCGTCTCAATCTGGATCATCGGCACCAAGTCATCGAGCACCGAATCAACCATAGGAAATGGCAAGATTCTATGTGATGAATCCACCTGATGTAGTGATCAACCCTCGGGTTGTTGCAGGTCCGATGGAATTGTTTTTATATTCTAATATGTCTACATCTTGTGTTGTATCTGTTTTAATTGATCTGGGTGCTACACATTCCTTTATCACTCGAAGAGTGATTCTTGACTGCAACCTGACTACAAGTCATAGGACAGATAGTTTGTTGCTAGAAACTCCGTTGATGGGATCTGCTGTGTTACAGGAGGTATGTTCTCCCTGCATCCTCTTCTTTTCTAAACATCGCATTCAAGTGGATCTTATACCACTTGAGATGCATGGATTTGATGTAATCCTTGGGATGGATACCTTAGAAAGGTATAAGGTTGTCTTGGATTGTGAGTCCAAGCAAGTTGTGTTCACTGATGAAAGTGACACATGGATCTTTCAAGGAGAAAGAAAGATTCTACCAACCTGTCTTGTATCATCTATGGTTGTTGAGAAGTTGATGAGGCAAGGATGTTATGCATTCTTGGCCCATGTGGTAGATACCACCATGGAGAGTCCTAATCCTATTGAAGTTTCGGTAGTCAAGGAATTTGAAGATGTATTTCCTGAAGAACTTCTAGGCGTACCACCGTCCCGAGAAATAGATTTTGAAATTAATCTAGTTCCGGACACGCAACCTATAGCACAAACACCATATAGGATGGCGCCTGCTAAGATGGCAGAACTCAAGAAACAACTGCAAGAGTTGTTTGAGAAGGGTTTCATCCGACCAAGCACTTCACCCTGGGGTGCTCCGGTCCTCTTTGTTAAAAAGAAGGATGGGTCAATGCGATTGTGCATTGATTATAGGCTGTTAAATAAAGTAACTATAAAGAATAAGTATCATTTGCCTTGGATTGATGATCTCTTTGACCAGTTGTGTGGTGCAACTGTCTTCTTAAAGATAGATTTGAGTTCAAGATATCACCAGTTGCGTATTAAGGAGGGTGACATACCTAAGTCTTCCTTCAGGACAAGGTATGGTCACTATGAGTTCACAGTTATGTCATTTGGACTAACTAATGCACCAGCTGCATTTATGGAACTTATGAATATAATCTTTCGACCTTTTCTCGATCAGTGTGTAGTCGTCTTTATAGATGACATACTGATCTACAGTAGAGATGATCAACAGCATGAGCAACATCTTCGCCAGGCTCTAACTTTGCTAAGAGAGCATAAGTTATATGCTAAGTTTAGCAAGTGTGAGTTCTGGTTACCAGAAGTTTCTTTTCTTGGACACATAATATCTGCTTTAGGTATTCGTGTTGACCCTAAAAAGGTAGCATCTATCCTGTAATGGGAACAACCGAAGACACCGACGGAGATCCGTAGTTTCTTAGGGTTGGCAGGCTATTATCGAAGGTTCATTAAGAACTTCAGTTATATAGCTTTACCCTTGACTAAGTTGACCAGGAAGGATGTTCCTTTTTCCTAGAGTGATAAGTGTCAACAATCTTTCCAGCTATTGAAGGAGAGATTGACAAGTGCACCTGTACTTGTATTACCTGAGCAAGGGAAATGATATATAGTTTTATGTGATGCCTCTAAGAATGGACTAGGATGTGTGTTAATGCAGGATAAACAAGTGATTTCTTTTGCTTCTCGACAGCTTAAGAAACACGAGGAGAATTATCCGACACATGATCTAGAACTAGTTGTTGTAGTCCATGCCTTGAAGATCTGGAGACATTACCTCTATGGAGAGACATTCCATATTTTCACAGACCATAAGAACCTAAAATACATCTTCTCTCAGCATGAGCTTAACATGAGGCAACGCCACTGGATGGAGTTAATCAAGGACTATGATTGTACGATTGATTATCATCCAAGGAAGGCCAACGTGGTTGCTGATGCTTTGAGTAGGAAATTAGCAACACCAACCTTAGATATAGCACAGTTAAATTCTTTGGTGTGCTCTAGGAGGGATATGCTTATCTCTTTAAGGCAAGACAATGTACAGTTAAAAGTATCATTGTTATCTGGGTTGCTAGCTAAGATGCACATAAAACCTACTCTGAGACAGCAGATTAAGGAAGCATAGCAAACTGATGTTGTAGTTCAGCAGATTAGATCAGAGTATGGTAGTGAGAAACGAAATGGTTTCCATGATTCAGATGATCAGGTAGCCTGCTATCATGGTAGAATGATAGTACCTGATGTTGATAACTTAAGGAAGTTAGTCCTGGAAGAAGCTCATTCTTCAATGTATGCTATGCATCCAGGAAGCACCAAGATGTATCATAACTTGAAAGATATGTATTGGTGGCTTGGTTTAAAGAAGGATGTTGCTGAGTTTGTTATGCGGTGTCTGGTGTGTCAGCAAGTTAAAGCTGAACACCAGAAGCCTACAGGAACACTGCAACCTTTGACTATACCACAGTGGAAGTGGGATCATGTAACCATGGATTTTGTGGTTGGTCTGCCCAGAACAGCCAAAGGTCATGATTCCATATGGGTAACAGTTGATAGGTTGACAAAGACAACACATTTCTTACCTGTCAAAACAACCTATTCTGCTGAGAAGTTGGCACAGTTATATGTAGATGACATAGTGCGGCTGCATGGGGTCCCAGTTACCATTGTTTCTGATAGAGGTCCCCAGTTTATGAGTCATTTTTGGGAGTGAATTCATAAAGCCTTAGGCACACAGTTAAGGTTTAGTACAACATTTCATCTTAGACATATGGACAATCAGAAAGGACAATACAAACCTTGGAGGACTTGCTTAGGGCATGTGTCCTTCAGTTTACAGGAAATTGGGATCTACATCTAAGCTTGATAGAGTTTGCCTACAATAATAGCTATCAATACAGTATAGATGTGGCACCTTATGAAGCTTTATATGGTAGACATTGTAGATCTCCCCTATGTTGGTATGAAACTGGTGAATATCAAATTTTGGGTCCTGATCTTGTGCAGCAGACCACTGAGAAGATTAAAATAATACAACAATAGTTGGAGACTGCCCAGGATAGGCAGAAATCCTATGCTGATAAGCGTCGTAGACCTTTAGAATTCCAGGTTGGAGACAAAGTGTACCTCAAGGTCTCACCTTGGAAGGGAGTTCTTAGATTTGGAAGGAAAGGAAAGTTAGCTCCTAGATTTATGGGGCCTTATCCAATCATTGAATGGGTTGGAAAGGTAGCTTATAAGCTAGAGTTACCATCAGAGTTGCAGAAGTTACATCCAGTGTTCCACATTTCCATGTTAAGGAAATGTCATCCTGATACAGAATCAGTTTTGCAACCTATGGAAATAGAGTTGAATGAGGATATATCTTATGAAGAAGGATATGTATCGATCCTTGATAGAAGAATTAAAAAGATGAAAAAGAAAGACATAAGTCTTGTGAAAGTCCTCTGGAATCACCGTGGTGTTGAAGAAGCCACGTGGGAACTAGAGGAAGAGATGAGGAGAAAATACCCTACTCTTTTCTCTTAATATGTTTTGTAATGATTTCGAGGACGAAATCCTTGTAAGGGGTGGATAATTTGTAACATCCCTGACTTGGTTTATGTACTAACCCTAGGGTTTTTGCTTAAATATGTGATTAAATGCTTGTGGTTATCTTTTGGAAGTGTAATTAAGGCTTTTGAGGAACTTATATTTCAATTTCAGTCCTTTTTGCATAATGTTGAAACATTGTTTTGTTTATGATGGACTAAAGTGCAAATTAACCAAGTAGAGGGGTTAACTTGCAAATTGCACATGTTAAGATGTTCCTATGATATTGAGACATCATAAGAATGTATATGATGTGGTGATATGGATTCCACAAGCTTGACACCAAGATATAGCTGGTAGAGCAATCATTGTGCTTCAAAACCTAGTTTTGGTGTAAAGTGCAATTTACCCAAAACCTAGGGTTCAACATGTAATTATACCCTCTAGAGGATCTCTCATGTCTCTTGGCGTCAAGTAGAGCAAAGAAAATGAGAAGGGAGCCTCATTTGAATAATCATGGTAGAAGTGGAAACTACTCACAAATAATAATATATTAAGCAATATCCAATTAAGATGGATGTCAATATACAACTCTTTAAGGTGTGTTGTTTCTTTTCCTTTTAACCTTGGATAATGAGATATTTTTGTATAAGGTTAGGAGGAGGAAACGTGGCCAATGATGGAGGAAGCCTTGGTGGATATATTTGGAAATATCTATCTCTTTCCTCTTTCCTTGAAAATACCCATAAATATATAAGCAACCTTTTCTACACACCAAAGGATCGTTCCTTAGTTTCTTTCTCTCATCACCTTGCTTGGACCGACCAAGAAGGAGATCTGGAGCAGAGGAAGGACGACCAATCTGACTTTGTAAGTGTTGATCACCATCTACCTCGAATTCATGGTGCAAACCATAAAACAAGGTTGGTTTATTGGTGTTTTACACACGATTCTTCTTTCTAGCCATCTTCTCCATCCAAAACTTGAAGAACGAAGCTTGGACAACACCTGGAGCATCATCCACCATTAAAGATACGAATCTTGGAGCTCTGGATCAGTCCTAGAGTTGGGTTTTATAACTCTACACCTTGAGCTTTGTTTATGCATCTTCATCTCCATGAAAAATCGTTAGTTATTCTTCTTCCTTTGCTACTCTTGTGTTCTTGCTAGCAATTCCATGAAGAACATCCCCTATTCTTGAGGTAGACAAAGGTGACATTAATCTCTATGTTTATCCAAGGTTTTACTTTAACAAACGGTCTCTCACCTTTTGCAAACGGTTTCCCAAACTGTTTGGGAGAAAACAGTTTCAAATTGTTTGAATGCAAACGGTTTCAACCAAACCGCATAGAAGCAAACGGTCCACGACCGTTTGGGTGTGTTGACCAGGCATTGACCATTTGGAGGACTGTTGAGAGTAATGTAGACTAATTACCTACCAAAAATCATCCATTAATTCCTATTGAATCACCAATTGAAGGCCCATCAATCATCTAAACCCTAATCGGGTCAATTGCTGATTTCAATAATAGTATTATGTTGAAGTTTGGGTTGAGTGGCCCAAACGATCTCAAAACCATTTGGGGATCACCCAAACGGTCTCAAGACCGTTTGGTGATCACCCAAGACCATTTTTAGGTCTAGGGTTAAGTAGGGTTAACCAATTGAGGATCCAATGGTATCAAGTTGATGAATAATCAATTGCTGATTTGGTGACCAAACCTAGGGTTCAAACCTTATTTGAATGATTTAGTTTTTGATAAAATAATGGGAAAACGGTCTCAAGACCGTTTGGAGGATATCCAAACGATCCCAAGACCATTTGGGGGTCACCCAAGACCGTTTGGAGGTCTAGGGATGACTATGGTTAAGTGATTGAAAATCTAAAGGTAATTAGTTGAGGTGCAATCAATTGTTGACCTGGTGATCAATCCAATGAGCCAAACCTTAATTGGTTGAGTTAGTTTTTGGTGTTGACTTGATAAAATGGTCCCAAGACCATTTGGAGGTCATCCAAATGATCCCAAGACCGTTTGGGGTCAGGTCATGACCAAATTGAATAATGGTTCAATGGTTTCAAATCACTTAGACTCACATTGAAGTATGTTGAAGGATAATTGATTCCAATCCCTAATCCAATTGATCCAAGCCCTAATTGATGATCAATTGAGGGTCAATTGCATGTCAAATCAGTTGAGGGTTGACCTCATTGACTCAATTGTAGAGTGTCTAACGAGTGCATGACTAATTGAGGGGTTCAACATTGGAAACCCTAACTCAATTGAAGTGGTTGAGACACTTTTTGGTCCTTGCGGTTTTGAGGTGGTTTGGAACAAATGGTCTCAAGACCGTTTGGGTCCAAATGGTCTCAAGACCGTTTGAGTCCAAACAGTCTCAAGACTGTTTGGCACCAAACGATCCCAAACCGTTTGGTGCTCATGCGGTTTCAAGATCGGTTATGTCCATGCGGTTTCAAAGTCAAACTTGACCAAACGGTCTTCACCCCATCTTGGGCAAATGGTCTTGAGTGTGCACTTTACCAAACGGTTTCAAAAGTCAAATAAGACCAAACGGTCTTCAATACCAAACGGTTTCAAGGTCTGTCCAAGACCGTTTGGGGGTTTAGTATGCAAGACCGTTTGAGGTCTGAAAAAGTTAAGATCGTTTGATGCCTTAGTGGTCAAGATGGTTTAGTGGTTGATTAACCTAAACCTCTTGGATACCTAATGTGATTAAAGGACCAAGTAATTATTCGATTAAGACATGATGTAATCAATGATGACTATAACAAAGATACCCTTGATGGGATAGAGTGAGTAATACCCTTTGAAGGAGTAAACCTTAATGATTGCAATAGTAATGACATAACCCAAGATGATATTATTGAATTGACTTAGCCTAGTCAAGGTAATGCAAACATCAACTTAAAGAAAGAGGAGAGAGAAGACTTCTTATATGAATGATTAATCAAGTAATGAATTTCCAATTTAGATGGATACCTAATTAGGGTATGATCCATGATAGTGAGATCATGAAACCCTAGTTATGGAAGCTAATGAGTTATAACCCTATTGAGGGTATTATTGGAAGTAATCATCATACATGATGATAGTATGATCTTAATTCATTGTATATGAATAGTATAACCCTAATCTAGGGTAATATGATGATATGAATAGGAAACCCTAATTATGGGTTATGCTTTATAGCATGAAGCTCTTTAATTGAATTATGAAATGAGGAAACACTATTCCTAATTAAGTTAAAGGGGGTTGGATAACCCTAATTGAATTGAATAGGAAACCCTAACCCTAGAAACCATCTGTGGTGATGTAAAACGGTCGTGGAAATCTTATGTAGCACGACCGTGCAAGATAGCACGGCTGTGGTGTTCTATACTTGACTTGGAAATAATTTGTATTGAACTGATTCAGATATAATGTGCATGTTATCAATTGTGTTAGTCATGCAGGTCTTTATAAAGAAGTGATCATATCCAGGTGAGGGTTATAATGCCATATTCATTGAAAGCACTTTATAAGCTTTGAAAATAATGATATGCTATGTTGCCTAGTGAGAGGTAACACATGAGATTGATAGGCTGTATGAGCCATGACAAATACCTGCATTGCTACAATCATATTCATATTGTTAAATGACTTGATGGCAATATGTTACTTGGTAACAAGTGTTTTGATGATCTAAGGATTTGAATAACTATATTCCTGAATCACTATAATGAGATGGTTAGGGATTGATATCCCAATGTTAACTAGATGTGAAATGAACTTGATACAATTAGTACTCTTTCTTTATAGCAATTGTCTTATTGGTTTATGTTTTGAAAACATGCCTAATGCTAAAAGAATGCCATAATGTACTTAAATAATCAAGTTTAATGATATCATGTAGAGCCCTGACCATAGATCCATCATTGTCAGAAATTAAATGATGGTGACACAGGTTTTCCTAAGGGAACTCCTGGAGAGCATACTTTTGAGTATGTGGGGGTTATGGACGTGAATATCCTTACGTCCTAATAAAGGAATTGATGTGAGATGTACAATTAATCTCTCAATCCTTCATTATATGTATATGTTGAGATGATGTATCACTAATCTCCCAATGATGTTGTCAATGCCGCATCGATGTGAGATAAACAAGAAATCCCTCGATGGCAAAGAGAGTATAGCATGCCACTGTAACTCTAATAGCGAAGTTGCCAGAATACCCTAGAAAGCTATTATAGCAGAGACACGAGATGTCCTGCATGTTGTACCTCACACTGACTGAGGAAGATGAGCTCATAGAAATCCATCTCTTCCGATGACCTATGTATGGTACCGATTGCGATTTCGTAATGGTCGGTTGGAGGATGAGCGGTATATCTCATCTCCTCAGGGCATAAATATGTTTGAAAAATGTAATCAGCCGTGTAGCATAATTGCTTAGGTTGAACTACGAGAGACAATGATTGATGATACATTGTTTATAATGTCCTAGTTGGACAAATAATATACATGTTCTTCATATTCCTTATTATTATATGTCTTGTCATTCAATCAAGTATAATTGAAATGATTGCTTAGAGAATGTTGCTCTACTTAGTTTAATCAATGAACTGCCTGCTGTTAAATAATTATAGTTCTGCTGCTCATTGTTATCTTAATCTTTGCAATAACAATGCTTTTGGCAAAGAGTTATAACTATCACTGGGACAATTATTCAATTGTCTCACCCCCGTGGGATTCAATGTTTTAGGTAGACGTCGAGGATGAAGGAACCCTTCAGTGGGTGAGCAGCAACAGCAGCAACAGCAACATCAGGGACAACAGTGATCCTCAGGTGGAGACACTGTCTGTCAAGTCTTATAGATAGAAATGTCCTATGTGTCGTCTCTGTACTCTCAGGTCCTAGGATTCAGTAGATAGTTTTAAATAGATCTGAGATTTTGGCGTAATGCCTCAAGATTTTTGTATCTTGCCTTGTACAGTTAATAGGGCAGTTGATGTTGTAACTCTCGAGATGTGATATTACAGAGATGTAATGGTGAATCAGTTTGTAAATAACTTATCTTGTTTCTTTATAAAAGAGTTTCACAATTTGAAGATCTCTTTACAAATAGTTTTAAAATATTGTGATTTTCAATAATTCTGCTGCTAATTAATCGCTTCCGCATTAGTATAAATTCGTTGATCTTGTTTTTGTGAGACAGTCGTCACAGTAAGCACTCCTGGTGGTGAAAATTCCCAAGTCCGTATGACACCAGGCCCGGGTATCATGAACTTTAGTATCTAGAGGAACGGGCATATGTGTGATCTTTTTTACGATATCATGAGGCAACCAGTCTTCAAGAAACTCCTCATCCCATTTATTCTCTAAATTCATAAGGCAGGAAACTTTTAAGTCCAGCAACTCCTTAGGTATAGGTTTTAGGACATGGTCCTTAAGTGGCATAGTATTACCCCACCATTTATCAAACCACACACTGATGTCTTTGCCATTAACATGAATCATCTTGGAGTTATCATGGATGAACGACTTACCCTTCAGTACAGCACGCCCTAGTCTGGAAATGTTAGGCATACTACCTCCATTGAAGCTAGTGTACTTATTCCGCAATCCCCCGCACCACATAGAGCTCCTATGAGTACTGAGATCCCACGCATGTTTATAGATCAAAGCTTGGTTCAGATCTCTCATCGACCTCACTCCCAGATCACCATCTTTTTTGTCACTCATGATTTTGCTCCATGCCACCAGCGAGAGTGCATGATGCTTCTGACTCCCACTCCAGATAAAGGGTCTAATGATGTTGTCAATGCGGCCACATATCTTTTTCATTAGCACTGCTGTCTGCATAATGTAGCTGGGGATCGTCGTGAGAGTCGCTTTAGCCAGACACACCCTACCTGCTAGACTCAAGGTTCTAGCCGACCAAGAGTTGATACTATTAGAGACCCTTTCAAGAATGTTTTAGTATGTCTCTGCCTTTACCCTGCCATGGATGAGAGGGACTCCTAGGTATTTCCCCATGTTCTCCGATAGAGTGAAACTGCTAACTCTGCATATTCTCTTTCTCATTCTGGCAGGGACGCTTTTCGAGAAATGAATACAAGATTTGTTCACTGAGATTGCTTGGTCAGACACCGCGCCAAACTGATTAAAACATTCCATCATCGTTCTTATTTTAGCCACATCCACCTTAGCAAATAGGAACAAGTCATCAGCAAAACATAGGTGGGAAACCCTGGGACCCTTAAAGTACAGCTGAATGGGTGTCCATTTCTTCTCGCGTACCAGGCTTTCAATGGATTGACAGATTCTTTCAAGGCATAACTCAAAGATATATGGAGATAAGGGATCTTCTTGTCAGAGACCTCTGGTAGCTTTAAACGAAACTGCTTTCTTCCCATTCCAAATGATAGAGGCCTCTCCATTAGAAATTGAGTTTAAGATATAGGTTCGGATGGGCTCAGGTATGCCAGCTTTCAGGAGCGTGTCAGCTATAAACGGCCAGGTCATCTTATCATACGCTTTTGTTAGATCCACATTAATAGCCATAATCCTAGGTGTAGTCTTCCTTCTCATAAGATGTAAGATTTCCTGAGCAACCATGATGTTGTTTGAAATTTTCCGACTGGGGACGAAAGCACTTTGGGCAGGTGATATCCAATCAAATAAGAATTGTTTCAGACGTTCAACAACAACCTTAGAAGTTAACTTTAACACATTATTGTTAAGCGAGATGGGTCTGAATTGATCACATTTCTTAGGCTTCGACACTTTGGGAATGAGGACAATGCTAGCATCGCAGAGAGACTGATTAAGTTCCTCACCAGAGAGCGCTTTGTTGATAGTCGCAAGAAGAGACTTCTTCACCGAGTGCCAATTTTTTAGAAGGAACGAGTTGTCTACCCCATACGGGTCTGGAGCTTTGTGAGGACTGGTTTTAGATAAGATGTTATGAATTTCCTGAAGGGTAGGAGCCTGCTGGATTAACTACTTTTCTACTGTAGACAAAGGTTTGAAGGAACCCCAATAAAGGCTTATCGCCTCCTGGTTAGAGTGGACAGGTTCAGTGAAAATCTTCTTGAAATGATTGCCAACCAAGCCAAGAATGGTCTGTTCTTCTGTCACCCAGGCGCCAGTTTCATCTTTGAGCATGGAAACAGTATTAGACCTTCTCTGCTGCTTCACAAAAGCATTATAGAATTTTGAGTTATTATCCACGTTGATGATCCAATTAATGTGACACTTCTGCCTCAAGTCGACTTCCTCCTTCTTCATAATATTCATGTACTCGGATTCCATTTTAGCAATAAGTCTAACAATCTAATGATCATAAGAGCCCGCCAAGCTGGCTTGGAGACTATTTAAATTCTGAATGATACGTTTCTTCTCCCTTGTCAGTTGATGCCTTGAATTCGCTGCCCAGCTAATAATATGTTGTTTGAATCGATCCAAGGCTTCATGGAAACATAGTTTCTCATTCCAATTATCTTTTATCATCTTCTGGAAACCCAGATCAGAAAACCACGATTCCTTAATCATGAACCTGGGCATAGAGGTCACTTTACTTGTTGCCCTTAGCAGAAGAGGGCAATGATCATAGCTCACTCGAGGGAGGTGCTCCACCACGTACTGTGGAAAAAGTTGTATAAACTCTGTGTTAGCAACAACCGTATTCAATCGTTCACACAAATTACCATGGACATAGGTGTATTTAGTGTCGTTGAACCATAAGTCCAAAAGACTAATTTCCAGCAGAGTGTTTTTGAATAGATTTGCCTCATTATGATTGTAATACACGCTTCCCATCTTCTCCTCGGGCAAGAGAGTTGCATTGAAGTCCCCCATAGCTACCCAAGGCATGCAATCATCAGCTCTGATGTCCTTAAGAGCCTCCCAAAGAGATTTCCGAACAGATATGTGAGGACTGGCATAGATGAAAGTAACTAAGACAGTGTCATTGAGTCTGCAGGTTACAAACTGCCTGTGGTAGTTTACAATCTTGACCTTGACCTCCTCATCCTTCCATCAAACCCAAATACCACCCGTGAATCCACTCGCTTCTCATCTAAATGATTTGGTGAAACCGATCTTGGTGATGGTATCTGTGGCGGCTTGTCCACTGATCCATGGTTCTAGGATAGCCACAACAGAAGGTTTCTTAGAGTTGATGATGTCTTTCAGAACTCTCACCATGTTATCATTTCCAATGCCTCTTACGTTCCAGCACACAATATTAGACTTAAACATTAAAGGCAGGAGTAAGGAGGTGCTGAGATTTCTGTCCAGAAACGCAAGTCAAAACACTTGCCCACTCATCATCGCATGAACCCTCTTCTCCAGCTAGCTCACCGTTATCCACCCCTTCTACACCATCTGTGGCTGCTATAACTCTCGGGCTGCACCGCCGCAGATTGGGAGGGTCAGGAGGTCTGCCTCTACCTTTTCTTTTAGTGTTCAGACTGTTACTTGTGCTGTCTCTTCTCGGGAGCAAGGCTTTCCTTTTCTCGCGAATGTGTTTTCTGGATTTGTCTTTCTTCAGCCGTGATGACATGGATAATTTTTCTGCTTCATTTTCTTTATCCTCGTCTCTAATATCAATTTCCTCCACCACTGCAATATCTTCAGCATCCACTATAATAATCTCTTCAGCCTCCGGATGGACAACCATGTGGTCACCATTTCCATGGGCATTAGCAACCATTTTCTGATGTATATTATTGTCTGTGTTGGCTTGATTTCAGATATCCCTCAGAACAATTTCACCCACCTCTTGCGTATTGCTCTTCTCTTGCACCTTCTTCTTCCTCCAGACCTTCACTTGCCTTCCCTGTCCTTCTTTGTCTTCGGTATGCATACGCATATTATCAAGATCTTTCTCCTGGCTGCTATCTTCCACGACCTCCTCTAGACATTCAAATCTATTAGACGAGTTGTAGGTTGAATTGCTCTGAGCTGCATTTCGCCTTCTTCTATTGTTCCTTCTTGTTTGGACCTACCATCTGCCTTGGTTGCTAAGGTCCTTACTTGCTGGGATGCTTTGCTCAACATTCTGTGCAGCAGTAACTTCAACGCTGCTTGTGTTCTCCTTACTAATGCCAGCCCTACAGAACTTGGTTGTGTGCCCTTCCATACCAAAGACAACACAGGCCCAAGGGAGACCTTCATAATAGACATCGTACTCAACTCCATTGATGATAATGGAGGTTGTAATCTCCTTTGTCGTATCAATATCTATGGCCAGTCTAGCAAATCGGCTTCTAGATCTGTGTGTGGTATGGGTGTCAACTTTTACAAGTTCGTCAAGCACCTTCCCTATATATTCAAACATTGTGGGAACATAAAGATGCAATGGAAGGTTTAAAACCTTGACCCAAGTAACAATATAATCTGGGAGGTCCAGTGTCGGCTTGAAACTGGGGTACCATTCCCATATCACTAATGAGCATCCAAAAATCTTCCAGGGGACGCCCATCAATGCGGTATCGTAGTCTGACTGATAGGATAACTGTATAACAAAGTTACCATGTTCAAGCTCAAACATATTAAACCTACCTTTCATTTGCCAAAGAAGTTTGATCTTATCCCTTAGCGTCATCTAGCCAATCTTCGTGCCAACCAAGCGTGCCACAACTGCAAACCTCCACGGCTTAGCAAGCCCCTCTTCCACCTCCGTCTCGATGGTAAGGTAGGGGGTTCCATCCATCTCGCTCAACGACACCGTTCCCGGCGACAGATCTTCTTCGAAGAGTTTATCCAGGAAATACTCATTACTATATATTCCATGTTGCTGCATGGTCTGTCCTTCCATCATCTGGGCATAGGTACGTTGCATGCTTGCACTGGCCACGGTCTGGACCTGCTCCTGTGGGGTACTCCCGCTCACGTCTTGAATTGAATGGTCCTTACTGGCATCATTACTTGCCTCTACGTTGCCCTGTTACCCATGCATCTCAGTCATATTGAAGGATATGTCGATCTATGGTATCGTATGTGTGGCTACTCTTTGCCTTCAGTTCCCTTGCCTCCTCGTCACAACCATGTTGGCTTATTTCTTGTGGTCTCTTCCACCTTCGACACCAGGATCAAAATTCCTAACCCCTCCGCCATCTATCGTCTCCCTTTCCGTATCACCCCCATGATCACCCCCATTCGCCCCCTCACACCCGTGCCCTAGCGCCACCATAGACTCCATAATCACCCTTTAAACTACATTAATATATATATATATATATTAATGGACAATATGGTGATAAAGGGGCAAAGTGTTTGCAAAATGAAAATCTAATTGCATAGAATTAATCTAGGCATTAATATTGGCCTATGTCCAAATTTGGAGTCATTTGACCCATTTTGACCCTCCAAATCGATTTTACAAGTTTTGATTATAATTCGACCAAGGTTTGTAATCAATTTCATTTATGCAAGAAATTTAAGTTATAGTTCTGTTATTCTAGTTTGTCACGCATTATCTTTGTTTCATTCTTACTTATGCACACCATCGGATGGTCAAGATTCAATCTCACTGATAAGATCCATCACACTCACGATCTAACGGCTGATGAGTCATCTTCTTCTTCGTCTATTTTGCGAGCTAGGAACCTGTTCTAGTTGTTTTTCTTCCCCTATCTCTTCCTCCCCCATTACTCCACCTCATCTCGAGATTTCTTTAGCTCTAAACTCATCTCTCTCCCCCATTTCCAGTGATAGTCAACTCAATCTCTCTAGTGATTAATACAAGAAACGCCCAAATTGGGCTAGACTTTCCTTGTGGCCTGAAGATCCTCGTCGTCACTGCAATGCCTTCATGACCTATTTAAAGGAGAAGAAACCAACATCGAGCCTAGAGCTCCTCCTCCTCGCCCAATTTTACTCCTTCTCCCCCCAAAATCCCAGACCTACTCGATCTGCAACTCTGGTGATCTCAGCTTTGCCCAACCATTTCTGGAGTCTCGAGTGCAATTGGGAGATAGGTAATGATCCATGGACTCCTAGCTTTCTTTTCCTTCGATCTGTTTGATCTGCTTTGGCCCCGATCGCCATGACTTGTAGTATGATTTTGTGGAGCTCGTCGGCACTAGTCTCCATGGCAACCCAATGTCTCTCCAGTCTTGTAAATGCATCCAATAGCTTTGCCTTGCCTCCATGAGTAATTCAAGGTCCCTAGTAGAGGCTTCTTACCTGGTTTTCGGTGGTTTGGCTCCATGTTCCTTCTCCCCTATTTCTTCCTTTTCCAGTATCTGTCGTACAGTCTCTAGATTTTTTCTCCTCACAACAGCTCTATCGCATCACGCTCGACTTCACAATGCTTTCCAACTCGGCCTGGTGGTCCTATTTTGATGGTTTCCTGAGATTGGATCTTCAGTAGAGCATGTGTCATGCTGGTGTGCTTTTCTTGGGCTCTTAACCGCTGTAGAAGCCATACTTGGGCTTGCTGGTATCGGCAACACTTGAGGAACTTGTTCCCATTCTTCGTTTCCATCAATGACTATTCATTTGAGATCTACAGTCACGAAATCAGAGGTTTCATCATTGTGTTCTTCATGCGATTGAAAGGAACAATCTCTGATATGCTCTTCCCATTTTAGCCCTCAATGAAATGTATTTTGTCACGCCATGGATGGGCATTTGTGTAATTTTGCATGTGGTCAACTCAGCGGATCGTGCATTGTGTTTGAGAGGGACCAGGTCCAGGTGGCTTGATTGGATTAGGCCACCTCATAATGGGTCTGGCTGCTGATGGGCCGCTGGTATTTTGGAAAATACACATGTGGCTTTTCATTATTTATTTTTTGAACTATAAATATTATATTTCATTATTCATCTCAAGGATTTTGTTACGTGAACTGGGGAAACCCTCAGACCAAAGGCATTCGGAGTTTACACCTAACCCAAAATTGGCAACTTGATGAGATACTTTATTACCTTATCTAGGCATATAAGAGAAGTTGGCAGATCTGAAGTACTTAGATGTATCGTCAACTTGCTTCAAAATTTTGCATTTGTGGGCTTGGACCCCTTACTTTGTTTGATATTTGGTAGGTGACATTGGCAGCGTCAGATTCAAAGACAGCTCTGGTAATACCCTATTGTTTGGCAATAGTGACCCCAAGGAGGATCGCATAGCATTCAGCCGTATGGACCTCCTAGACCCCTAAAACAGTCTTTGTCACCATAAGAGTGCACTGGCCCTCATGGTTTCTGATAACCACCCCAAAACTGGTGGCGACATTACTCAGAATCGCAACATCAACATTAATTTTCATATCACCGGGGTTGGGTGGATGCTATCTGATGTCAGACCGGATAACAGGGGTAGTTGGGGCCTTGAAGAAGGTTTTATGCAACGAGTGCATGGAAACCCATTTGGCCAGGTTTGAAGCAGTGAGCATAGCATTGGGGTCATAGTAGTTGTAGAGAAGTTCATTTTTTCACTTCCAAGTCGACATACAATAGACTACAGCTTCCAGCACCCCACCCCTTGTCAAGTTCTTGAACATCCACTTCCAGTAGCTACAGCTATCAGTGACAGATCTATTTTTGATGGATTTGCTCAAGTGCTTATCTCTCCATATGTCCCAAGCATACCTACAAAAAAACATAGCATGGTTTACATCTTCAAACTCAGTCTGGAAGAGCTGGAAATAGGGATCTTCTCAGATGTGTTTAGTAGCCATCTTCACCCTAGTGGCCAGGTACTCATGGCACATACGCCAAACAAAGTGTTTTAATTTTGGAGGAGCATCCATGTTCCATATCTCTTTCCTGAGTTTCTCATCAGCAGATAGGCTATGATCTGTGAGGTGTTTAAGTCCTTCAATACCCAGTCTATAACCTATTTTAACATAGTAGATCCCATCTCTAGTCAAAGACCAATACTGCTCGTCCTTACAACTGCAACATAGTGGCATAGCCAAAATATGATCCTTGTCATCTCAGTAGAAAATTTCACCAACCAGATTATATCTCCATCGGTTGGTGTTCTTGTCAATGATGTATGCCACCATCCATTCTTTAGTGCACTCACTAAATAAAGATGCAGAGCACCTCCCTTACTATTGGGAAGACACTCATCATCCTGGATTCTTATTTGTCCCATGAACCAACACGCCACCTCAACCCCTCCTTTAGCAGGGCTCTAGCCCCCCAGATGCTACGCCAAGTAAAGTTAGGGTTGTAACCCCTATACGCATCCATGAAGGGAATATTATGGAAGTATTTAGATTTTAGGACTTTACTTACCATGGAACCGGGATTTAAAAAGAGATGCCAAGCCTGTTTGTCCAAGATAGTTGTATTAAAAATACTAAGGTCCCTGAATCTGACACCACCTTTGTATTTTTTTCCTGCACATTTTGTCCCATGAAGCCTAGTGAATCCTTTTGTGCCCGTCTAAAGAGCCCCTCTAGAAATTGGCAATCATCCTAGTCATATCATCAATGATGTTTTGGGGGATTTTGAGGATCCCCATCATGTACGTTGGGAGAGCTTGGACCACAGACTTTATAAGGACCTCCTTGCCAGCATGGATAAGGTATTTCTCCTTCCAACCCTTAAGATGGCTCCACATTTTGTCCTTCATTGTCTTGAAGATCAACTTCTTAGATCTACCTATGATTGTTGGAAACCCCAGGTATTTATCATGCACCTCCACCTGTTTCATCATTAGCTTTTTGACAACTACCCCTTTCTTTTCATTGGTGATATTTTTGTTGAAAGAAATATCTAACTTTATCATGTTAATCTTCTTCCCTGAGGCTCTTTCATAGCAGTTGATTTGATCAGCTATCATAGAGGCCTCCATCAAATTTGCTCTAGCGAACACAAAACTATCGTCACCAAAGAATAAGTGGGAGATGGTTCCCCCCCTTTGACACCTTGGCCCCATGGATGAGCCCCTCATTTGTAGCTTTGATCAGCATATGCAAGAAAACATCTGCACAAAATAAGAAAAGATAGGGTGATATGGGGTCTCCTTGGCAAAGACCCCTTTTTGGAATAATATTTCCTTTTTTACATCCATTTACAATAACAGAGAGAGTCGTGCTATGATAACAATGCCCCACCTTTATCCTCCATGTTTGGTTGAAACCCATAGCCTCCATAGCCCCTTCAATAAAATCCCATTCAACCCTATCGTAAGCCTTGTTCATATCTAGTTTTATAGCCATCCACCCTTTTTTACCTTTCACTCTACGCTTCATAGAATGGAAAACTTCAAAGGTAATCATAGCATTATCGATGATAAGGCGATCAGGGATAAAGGCACTCTAGTTGGTAGAGATAGTCTTGTTTAGGAAAGGCTTTACTCTGTTAGCCAAGACTTTGGATATGACTTAATAAATAGTGTTGCTGAGACTGATGGGTCTGAAATCATTGGTGGCCATAAGTTTCTTGCACTTTGGGATCAAAACAATGTTAGTCTTATTTATTTTTGAGAAATATGTTTCCCCCTTCCACCACCCCTTGATGTAGCTTGTAATATCCTCTTCTATAATGCTCCAGAATAGTTGGAAGAACCCCTGCGTGGAAGCCATCAGGCCCCGGGGCCTTAGACGGGTGCATCTGAAAAAGGGTAGTTTTGACCTCTTCTTTCGAAGGCTCTTTAGCAAACGGATTGTTCATTTCATTGGTAATCACCTTTGGTACATTGCTAAGGGCTTCATTAACCTGTTGGGCTCCTTGAGACATGAAGAGATTTTCAAAGTAATTGATGATGATCTGTTGTATCTCCCTATCACTGGTTTTAATGTGTCTGTCTTTATTCTTCAGCTTGTTGATCAGATTTCTTTTTCTCCTTTGTGAAGCTTTCTTGTGGAAGTATGCCATATTGTAGTGCCCATATTTCATTTCATTTTCTTTTGCCCTAACAAACCAATAAGATTCATTTTGTGCTTGTAGGTTGACAAGTTCCTTGCTGAGGTTCCTACATTTTAAGATATTTTCCTTGATCATACTTTGCTTCTGGGCATAGTCAAGCTCCTTTTCAGTTTTTTCAGGTTTCTCCCAACATTTCCATACTTCTATTTGGCCCAGAGGCTCAAATTTGTAGCACAGTTGCTAACTTTGTTTTCAATATTTTTACTACTATCCCTAGCCCACGTTTCACCCACTATGTCTTTGCAATTGGGGTCATACAGCCAGAAAGTTTCACACCTGAAGGTAGATTTATAGGGCCTGAAACGACCCTCATCAGTGATATGAAGAAGGATTTGGGCATGATCAGACCACACCAGTGGTAGTACTCTGACCCAAGCTTTTGGGCAGATATTATTCCAGTTGATAGACACTAAGGCATGATCAAGTCTCTCTTTGATAGTAGTCTTTGCATTTATTCCCTTGAACTGGGTGAAAGCATTGCCAATGTACCCAATATCTAGAAGATTTCGGGTATCCACAACCTCCCTAAATTCATCAATGTGCCTGACACCTTTAGGAGAACCACCCTCTTTTTCATTATAGTTTATAATTTCATTGAAGTCGCCAATCAGTACAATGGGAAGATTAGAGCTCTGAAGGAGAGAGTGAAGCAGCTCCCAAGTTTTGTATTTTAAGTTGTTTTCAGGCCACCCATAGATCCCATCCAGCCTCCACTTAGAGTCATTGTTAACATTAGTCACTTCCACAATGAAATGATGTTTGGAATAAGATATTGTTTTGATGTTATCACCACTCCACATCCCCATACCACTAGATTTTCCACTGCTACTCAAACAGACACCGTTGAGGTACCCACATTTTCTTTTAGTTTTTTTGAGTTCTTTAATGTCAATCATGGTCTCCATGAGGAATACAACCTCAGGCCTATCTCTCCAACACATTCCCTGGAGAGTGTGGATAGTGTCAAGGTTGGCCAAGCCTTGACAATTCCAACTAAAAATTTACATTTCCATTAACGATGCTGGTCTTCGCCAACCACCGCTACTTTTGGGTATGATTCCCAAATCATGCAAACTCCATCACCTCTCCCTATCTTGGTTCCTCTTTCTTCACCTTCCCTTTATACTATATCAGACCCTTTCCTCTTCTCTTTTTTCCCTGCTTCTTGTGTTTTTTGTGCACAGATTGAACCCCAGCTATTCAACCCTTTTCATGTCTCCCCTCCTTATAGTTTGCTTGATCCCCTTCCTTTGGTTTCCGCCCATAGTGTGTTGCTATTCTTCATTTAATGCATTTTCTCCTCTATCCCCTCCCTCCTCAGTAATGCTTATTCTAGTCTTTTGAAGGACCTTTGTATTGGTTCCACCTGTTCTGGCTTTTTTATAGTAGATTCGTCATTGTCTTCAAAGCCCCGCCCCCCTCAGAGTGTGTTCTTTTACAATCATCTGTCACCCCTTTTGTCAAATGGTTGATGTGTCCTTCATTTGTATCTTTGGCTGAGTTGGTTGTTTTTTCGTGGTCCTCACCTTCTGTACCCTCCTCAGCTCTAGTCTTTTGTATAGTTGTGTTTTCCTTCTCTTTGTTCTTCCCTGTGATATTTTCCTTTGTTTTTCTTTTCCTCGGTCCTCTGTGAGAATCTTGCTTTTGGTGTTTTCCTCTGCTCTCCCTTCCTGAGTTGTTGCAATGTCATCCATGAAGAGGGATTTCTTGATCCCTTCTATGCGGTCCCCACACAGGTAGAGATTGGATTTCTTTTGGGTGACGCTCTTAGCTAGTTCCCCCACCTTTGCTCTTCCTCGCTTTTTTCTTCATCCTCTAGCTGGAAGTCCCTCTCGATGTGCCTCATCTTGCCACAGTCAAAACAGAAAAAGGGAGCCTTTCGTATCACAACTCCACCTCGGCGATGGATCCCTCCCTCATTTTCATCTTTTGGACAGTTTTGAGAGGTTTGTCAATGTTGATGATGATCCTGACTCTCCTCACTCTCTCCCATTCTTCTATTTCTTTCTCTATCATCATAACCTTGCCCACTTTCTCAGCCATATTCCTGACACTTTCATCTCCTCGATACCCTAGAGGTATATTATAGAATCTGACCCAGAAAGGGAATTTATCTATTTTGATCTCCAGCGGATGAATACCCTCTCTTACTTCCTTCATTAGCAATAGCTAGTCATCAAATTTCCAAAGCACCCCCTCCAGTATTCTCTCCTTATCTCTTCTTTGATCAAACTTGATCATGATGAGGTCGTGCTCTATTTGCTTGAAAATCACCTACTTTTGTAATCTCCACACCTGCGCTAGTGTTCTTTGCAAAGCATGAAAGTTGTAGGGTCTTTCACTGTGGAGTCAAGCTACTACTGAGAGCTCAGCTTCCCCTCTATCTTCTCATTGGGTGGTCCTATTTTGATGGTTTCTTGAGCTTATATCTTCAGTAGAACATGTTCCATGGCGGCGTACTTTGCTTGGGCTCTTAGTCGTCGTAGAAGCCATACTTGGGCTTGCTAGAATCGACAACGCTTGAGGAACTTTTTCCCAGACTCAGTTTCCATCAATGAATATTCATTTGAGATCTACAGTCACAAAATTAGAGGTTTCATCACTGTGTTCTTCACGCAATTGAAAGGAACAATCTTTGATATGCTCTTCCCATTTTAGCCCTCAACGAAATGTATTTTGTCACGCCCTGGATGGGCAATTTGTGTAATTTTGCATCTGGTCAACTCAGCGGACAACGCATTGTGTTTGAGCGGGACCTAGTCCAGGTAGCTTGATTGGATTGGGCCACCTCATAATGGGTCTAGCTGCTGATGGGCCGTTGGTATTTTGGAAAATACACACATGGCTTTTCCTAATTGGTCAGATTTCATAAATTCACAATAAATCATAGGATGGTCTAAAAAATTCAAATAAATAGTCTTTGAAAAGCATTTTTCATGTAGAATCTGATTCTATGGTTTTTAATCATTGATTTGCATCCCTATTTTGATGTTTATTATAAAAACCATTTTAATTATATAAAAGCCTTAAAATATATAATTAATTCATTTTAACTCCAAATTTAAGAAATGAATATGTTTTCTTAATCAAGAGAATCCAAGTAATCGATTGGTCTAAGTTTTGAGTCTTAAATCAATGGTTTTCATAGAAGGTCCAAAATTAGGGTTTCTCACTCAATATGCTTTATAAACCCTAATCCATGTGTATAAACTCGTATCTAGGACAAAAGTGCCATTGGACACAATTAGTTGGTGAAAAGTCTTCTCTACGAATCTCAAGTGAGGTATGTGCAATTCTATTTATATATGAGTTTGAACACTTGTCCTTTAGTTGGGCATTTTTATATCCAACCCTAATATTTCCAATGGGGCATTATCTTACCCTTTATTCTCTTTATTATCTTCTTGTGGTACCTTTACTTCAATTATTCTAGGGTCTTGGACCCCACTTGCAAAGTTTTCAATTTCTTAAATCTACCATTAAATTATTCTAGCATGATGATGTAAATGACTAATTAACTAATGTAGTGTACATGGGTACAAATCACCCATAGTGGCCATGTGTAAATTCACCCAAGGGAATGTGATAATTCTCCCCATTTCATATATATATTTGGGTGTTTGGGAATGTGTTGCTCTCCCTCACCCAATGGTTGAGGTTAGGTAGGTGCCTCATCCTTATATTAGCTTAATGTAGTCATGTTAAATCATGCATGCAATTTTATTACTATTTGACTTGGCAGAATTCTTATTTATTTACTTGCCTCATACTTTTGACAATTCTTTGGCATAGTTCAATCCTTAGTCCATGTTTACCTTTTTCTATACTTTATTTGTACTTATTTCTTTAATTGACACATACCTTTTCCTCTCCTCTTGCTGAGTGATCCCAACCACCCAAGTTTAGGATCAGAGTGTGCAACATGAGCATGGTGAACCAGCCTAAGACTAGAAGAAGGTATTCATACATCCATAATGGACTGTTTGTTAAGCTATTTTATTGGATACATATTGATGTAGTTGAGTTTCCCTCTACTTAGAACCTTTTTTTGGTATAAAGCATGTACACCCTTATTGGGAAAATTTTATATACTTTTATTAAATTGACTATAGTCAAAATGTCAACTTTCGTTGCTATTCATTGGATTTTGTTTACCATTTAGTATAGAGGTGATCTCACTTTTTTACAATGTGTCTCGACCGAAACCAATGTGTTAGGGACCTAAAGAGGTCAATACCCAACATTGGTTGTATCACCATAGGTTTCATGCATGCATATAGTGGTTGCATGTTGGTTTTCTTTGTGGAGAAGTGTCCCTCTGGTGCTCTCTTATGTTGACACCTCACCCCTACCTTACTTCTCTCCTCCTTGAGTATATAACCTCTTTCTTCTCCTTGTGGGTGAACCTTTTGGCCCTCCTTCTCCCTCTTTCTTGTAGCCGACCTTGGAGCTTGGTGGAGCAAAGAAGGGCTGATCTTGGAGCTTTGGTGGTCGAGCAACCTTACATGTGATGTTCTTGAGCTCAATCACCTTCATTGTGGTGATTCTTGGTGGTTTCTCTTCTTGGTAAGTGATTCTACCTTCTTGATCATGTTTTTCCCTTTAGAACCCTACCTCCCTTCTTCCTCTTTCTTGGCCATAAGATCATGGATCATCTATGGTGGTCATCTTGAGAAAAAACTCCTCATCACAAGGGTCATAGACCATGTTCTGACAAGGTGGTACCCAAGTGTGAGGAAGTTTTCATCTCTTTCTCCCTTCTTCTTTTGGTTCGACCTAGGGTTTCTTGAGATATCTTTGATCTTGGTGCCTTCTTATTCTTCTTCTTGAGGTGATCTTGTGGATAAGAGTTGATCCTTTGGTGCAACTTCATCTTCCTCCTTGGCGATCGAGAGCTTGGAGCATTTTCCTTCTCTTAAGGCAGGTTATATAACACTCTACCCTCTCTATTAGTGCACTTTTCTTTACATGGATGTTATTGTTTCTCTCTATAAAACATCATCCTAACATGATATCCGATTATATCATTTTCTAGAGCTTGAATGATCATGGTTATATGCTTGATTTGTTTAGAACCTGAGCTTGAATGATTATGACTATATGCATGGTTTGTTTAGAACCTGAAACCCTAATTTATGGTACCCGATTTTGAGATGGTGATGAAATGGATGGTTTTCTCCTGTCTTTTGAACTTGGTTTTTATCACATGCATAAGATTTGTGGACCTTAGTGTAACATAGATTTTAGGTTCTATTTTGGAGGTGTTGAACGTGAGTTTATCTCTCTCTTGCATGAGGTTCTCCATGGAGATTTCCATAAGACATGTTTTAGGGTTTTTGGTGACCCTTTTTATGGGAAACTTTCCTCCTTGATGACGGTGGTTTTGTTTTATGTTTATCTTCTATTTCAGCCAAGATAATTTTCTATTTTTATCTCTGAGCTCTATGATAATGTGTTAGGTGAAGTTATCATGATCTAAGGTTTAAGACTTTGATGTATTCTCATGTAGATTACTCTCTTTCTTAAGCCCTAATGTCTTGTGTCTGACTTGTTATGGGTTGGATGTGGTGATTTTGATGCATGCAATATGATTCTTGGTTTTGTCATGATGATTTGGTTTGTCCTTTGTGTTTCTTGAGGTTTGGAGTTGGTTATCTTAAGGTTGAATCTTGGTCTTCTTCCAACCAGTTGGTTTCTTGAAGATATATGTTGAATTCCAATTTCAAATTTTTGGTGTACCTTGCATGGAGATTTCCATTTTTTATGATGGTTAATCTTAATTATGATTCTACATGCACCATGAGCTTTGGTTTTATCAACATGCCAAGTTTTCATCCAACATGTTTACCCTGAAGTTTTGAGTAGTTTCATATGTGTTGAAGTTAGGTTTTCTCTCTCCTATGTGGTTTTACTAGTTGATCTTCATGGTGGTTGTTATAGGGATGAAGAACATGAACATATGAATTTTGAGCATAGTGATGATTGGTTTTTCCTGTTGTCTAACCTTTATTTCGATCGACAGATATGTCTTCCTTCATGTTTTAGCTGTGACCATGTGTTGGTTTTGGTCAAGACACCTTTGTGTTGGTTTGGGCCGGGACATATGTGTTGGTGGAAGTCATGGTTGAGACATGCTCTTGATGGTGGTAGAGACACCATGTTAGTTGGTGGTCGAGACACCATGTTTATTGGTGTTCGAGACACCATGTTAGTTGGTGGTCGAGACACCATGTTGGTAGTGATTGAGACACTCTTGGTTTTTTTCTGGTCATGACCCTTGTTTTGGAGGGGGTCAAGACACTTGTCTCGATCTTGATCGTGACACATGTTTGAAGGATGTTCAACACACACATGTATGACACATGGTTGCTACGCATGCATAACATAATGAGGGAATACACATGTACATGTAAATGATGTTGACACTTAGTGTTGTTGACATAATGCTCTAATCATGTTTAGTTAATGATGTTCTAATCTTAGTATGATCCAAGAAAGTAGGAGACAACATAGTTATGGTTTGGTGAATGATTTATGATATGGAACCCTAATTGGATATACATATAACCCTAACCCTAATGATGGGAAATACGATGTGTTTGCTTGTCTTATTTAAAGTGGTTACCACATTATGATGTTTTCTCTCTTGCTTATAAACCCCTAACATTGCAAGTGTAATGAATACCATAGTTTGTGTATGCTATGGTGATGATTACATGATGAAGGGTGATGACTATGAGACTTATGAGGCATTTTGAGATGATGATGAGACACTAAGACATATGATGTGATGGGTCTTATGACCTGGCAGAGGCTTAATGCCTAGAGTGAGGTGTGATCCTCCAGTGAGTTAATTTGGGGATTGATATCCCATTGTGATGTGATATTGATGATGGCCTTATGAATGGCAATGCTACAAGTATCATGTGATGATGATGTGACATGTTCACACTTCATGTGTTTTATATCTTCAAAAGTTGTTTCATAGTAATGCTTGCTCGATTGAATTAGGGTTTCCACAAAGCATGGTAAATTAAAACCAATCACATAAAGGCATCTCAAGATGAATGCATCATATTTAAAGCCATAGAACTTGTGTCACTTATATTCCATTCATGCCAAAAGATGTTACACATCATTGTTCACTGGCTAACAAGCCACAATCCATTACATATGGTAGTATATTCACATATACATGTCTGTACCACCATCGTATAGACCCAAAAACTCAAAATGATATACAACGTCTATAAAATAGCCCCAAGGACCTGAGAGTACAAGGACGACACATAGGACTCTATTACTAAACACTATCTTCATGTCCATGATCCAACGACTACAACTCTTCTTACTATCAGCTTCAACAACACGATCTCTATCACAACATTCACGTTCACCTAAAATATGTGGAAACCCACAGGGTGAGACCAAACCTCCCAACGAGAGATAGAACTCTCTAAAAACGTCTATTAAATCACATATAACTAAGTAGGTAGATAAAGTACTTAGCAGGTTGAACAGATTTAGCTAAATGATATGTATCTAATAGATAAAGCATATTAAGCAAAACTAGACAGTTATCACTGAACAGTAAGTAAAACAATTAATACTTAAAGAAGAAATATGAAGAACATGTATAAAATACACTACATGACTATGTTACATATTTTATTATTGCCCTGAGGATTTGAGTTGTACCACTCAAATCCTACCAACCACTGCTAAGTTGAAATCAGTGCCATACAAGGTCAATGGAAGATTCAGAATCCATGACCTCCCCAACACCTCTTGGTCAGTACAAGAGTAACAGTAACATATAGTCAAACTGAAGGATTGGGTCATGCATGGCCATCCATAAGAAACACCTAACCCACCTTGGTATAGGTCAAGGTGATAAAAGAACAGGCTCACACATGGCCATTATTAAAAAGAGGCATCACATTCAGTTACATTACTGCCTATCACATATCACAAGGAGATCAACTCACACATGGCCATCTCACACAACCTGTCATTGTGGACTCAAGGAGATATTTGACTTGTACCCCCGCATATTCAAAAATATACTCTCTGAGTTTCCCATAGGAATGACTCATTTCACCATCCAACACTAAGCCTGACATTGGAATGGATCTATGGCAGGTTATGTCTCTCTTCATTCTAGGCTACCAGAAATATCACTACAAGTTTTTAAACACCTTCATGATACCAGGGTGCACGGATGTGGTTATTAGTGATAATTCACGCTTGTTTTGAGTAATCTTGCTTTGTGTGGATATGGGTGTCACATACGTGTTGCAAATGGATCAAGAGTTGTTGTTGCTACAGTAGGAACCTACTATTTATATATGACTAGTGGGCTTCTAACATAATTAGAGAACTGTTATAATGTAGCTACCATAAATAGAAGTATTATTTATGTATCTTGTTTTGACAAGAATGGTTTTGAGTTTCTAATAAAGAATGGCCGTATTTCCATTTTTGCTGATGAGATCTGTTATGCCAGTGCCCCTATGTCTTATGGTATCTATTTATTATATATTGAAACAAATAGATATAACATATATACTAAGAAGTTAAAAATTAAAATATCAAAGAAAACTTATATTTGGCGGTGTTTTCTAGGGTATATAAATGAGAAGCACATTTCTAGACTCCATAAAAATGGTTTTTTGGACTCCTCTTTATTTTGAATCAATCAAGACATGTGAATATTTTTTATTGGGAAAGATGAAAATAGTTCCCTTGACTAGTAATAGTGAGAGAGTGAGTGATTTATTAGGACTCATAGATAATGATGTTTATGGACCTTTTAGTTTACAGTGCTAGAGGTGGAAATCAATACTTCATCAGTATCACTAATGATTACAATATATTTGGATATGTATATATTATGAAACACAAATTAGAATCCATTGAAAAGTTCAAAGAATTCATGAATGAAGGACAAAATTAAATTGGAAAAATAATTAAAGCACTTTGGTCAGATCAATGTGTTGAATAATTGAGCCAAGAATTTGAGGTCCTTTTGAGGGATTGTGGTATTAAATCACAATGGAATCTATCTAGAACACCAAAACATAATGGTGTGTCAAAAAGAAGGAATCACACATTGTTGGACATGGTATGATCAATGATGAGTTTGGCTAATTTTCCAAATTACTTTTAGTGGGTATGCTCTTGAAACTAATGCATTTACACTTAATTGAGTACCTTCCAAATCTGTTGAAAAGATACCATATGAGATATGGAATGAGGAAACGTTCCAATATGACTTTCATGAATGTTTGGTGATACCCTAAGGAAACCAAGGGTTATCTTCCATCTAAAAACAAAGTGTTTGTTTTTAGGGATGATGTATTCCTTAAAAAGAAACTTAATTCTAGAGGAACCAGTGAAACGAAAATAGAACTTGAATAAGTTCAAGACCAACAAAATAACATTGAAAAAATGGAGCTAGATAAGGAACAAAGGGAGACAAAACTTGTTTTGGACCCTCAAGTCCCTATTGTAGCACAAGAACCTTGATGGTCTAGTAGGACACCTCTTGAGACAGAGAGATATGGATTTCTTTTGAGTCAAGAAGATGATGTGTTGGTCATTGAGGATGATGAGCCAACAACCTACAATGAGGCCATTGAGGGACCATATTCAGAGAAATGGCTTAAAGCCATGAGATATGAGATGGACTCCATGTATACCAACAAGTTATGGACATTGGTAGATCCACCTGAAGGGGTAAAATCCATATGGTGCAAATGGGTCTTCAAGAATAAGATTGACATGGATGATAATGTACAAACCTATCAAGGTAGAGTGGTTGCAAAATGTTTCAAACAAGTTCAAGGTGTTGACTACAATGAAACTTGTTTACTAGTTGCCATGGTGAAATCCATCAACATTATGCTTGTCATTACAAATTATCATGACTATGAGATTTGGAAATGGATGTTAAAAATTCTTTCCTTAATGAGAATTTTCTTGAGGATGTGTACATGATACAACATGAAGGTTCTATTGTTCAAAATGGAGTCAATAAAGTTTGTAAGCTACAAAGGTCAATCTATGGATTGAAGCTATGATCTTGAATCTAGAATCTTTGTTTTGATGAGACATACGAATAGTTTGGCTTAATCCAAAATGAAGATGAACATTGTGTTTACAATAAAGTTAGTGGGATCATGATTATATTTCTCATGTTGTATGTTGATGATATACTATTGATGGGAAATGACATACCTACTCTACAATTGGTTAAAACATGATTGGGCAATACCTTATCTATGAAGGACTTAGGTGAGGCATCTTATGTTCTAGGAATCCAAATATATAAAGATAGATCTAGAAGGATTCTTGGCCTAAGCTAAAGTACATAAATTGACAAAGTGCTAAGAGGTTTAACATGAAGAGTTCTAAGAGAGGAAACTTACCCATGTCCCATGGAATAAGTCTCTCTAGAACTCAATGCTGCAACTCTTTGGAGGAGTGGACAAAAATGATTAGGATTCTACATGCCTTAGTAATTGACTCTATCATGTAAGCAATGATATGTGTTGACTTGAGAGTTATCATTGTCCATATTTTGATAATTACTTAACCATACCATTCATATGTATCTAATATGTTTGTTTGAGAATGATTTTAGGATTTAGGTACATGAAAAGGATCAAATTACACAAGTCGTAGCATGTCCAAGTTCAAGTCAAAAGCAATGCAAATGTGCAATTTGGGAAATCACTCCAAACCACCTTAGAATATTTTTGTTATCATTTGTATTGATTATATGACTTGTAACTAAGATGAGAAAAAACCAAGGACACTTAATTATAACATTTGATCACTCATATATCATTTTGAAAATTTTGACACAACAACTTTGTCGATTGAGTTTGAATCTCAACCGATCAGCGATGAATTTTTGGAAATGGATCAATCAGTTGAGTTGTATAGTTACATAACTCAGTCGACCAATGACTCACTAACCAAAATTGATTTTGACTAATCGGTCGAGTTTTCCCAAGACAAACTCGACCGATAGTTAGAAAATTGGCTTTGTCAGTTAGTTTTTCGGTCAAGTTATCTTTATCAAAACACAATTGAATGTATTGTACAGAAAATGTAGAAAAAGTGATTCCAACTGTTGGAGAGTTGATAGAAATAAAATAGATGTTTTGCATGTTGTAAAAAAAATATTTTCAATTCTTAAGTGATCCCACACTCAAAGGAACACCCCCATCTATAAGTAGGACCTCTTGGAGTTCATTCCAAGGTTGCTCATTCATGTTATCCTTGGTCATTGCTATAGTTGAGTGTGTTACAACTCTTTGAGCCCCTATCTCTCTCTCTCTCATTTACAAAGCATTTTGTAATTATGAGTGAGTTAGGCATGTTGTAAAAGAGATACCTCAAAGTTATCTTGTAAAGATCTCCATCTTTCTATCTTCACAATCCCCTTTCCCAAAGAGAAAAGGTTGAAGTTATCTTCTCTGAGTGAATGAGGAGTTTTTGTTCTTCTTCAAGGTTGAAAAAGGTGTGAAGATCTTCTCCAAGTGAAGGAGAAGGACAAGGAAGAATTTTCAAGAAGAGTGGGTAATTCGTATGAGACCAAAGACTTGATCAAAGTTGGGAAAGTCCTTAGTGAAGGTTGAGGACATCTTGATCAAGTGGGTAAGTCCTTGTGTAGGTGAAAGACTCTTGTCTTGAATAGGTAAGTCCTTGGATGTATGGTGGTCTTATTGTATCTCTTATAATGGAATATAAGTATACATGAGTTACAAAGTCCTAGAGGTTGACCTCTCTAGGTAGTGGATTGACGATCTCCTAGTTTGGAGATTGGAACCATTCTAACCACCTTGTACAAGTGTTTGTTTCACTATCTCTCATCCTTGCTATGTTTTTTTAGATAGAACATAAAATTGATTTTTATCATTTGGTTTCAATTGATATAATTTAAAGGTATAACTATTCTTGTGACAATTTTGAAGCTCTATTCACACCCCCCCCCCTCTAGAGCCCTAGATCCAACGAGTGGTATCAGAGCTAGGATCTTCTCCAACAAATCTCCTACCAGACAAGAAGATGGGTGAGAACCTACTTGGTTCCCTCAAGCTAGAGGGGGGCTTCTCCATGCACCCCCTGGTCTTCAACGGCACCAACTTTCTCTATTGGAAGGGGCGAATGCAGTTCTACATTTAAGGGATGAACTTTGATATGGGAAAGGTGATGATTACACCCTACAAGGAGCCAACCAGAGTTGTATCAACATGGGATGAAGCAGTCCTAAAGAATGCTCAGTTCAATGCCAAAGCAATTAGCATCCTCTATGCAGCCCTCACTCCATCCGGGTTCAACCGCATCTCCTCACGGGATACAATCTATGAGATATGGGACAAGTTGTGCATCACTTATGAAGGTATGAAGAAAGTGAGGGAGGAAAATATCTACATGTTAAATAGCCTCCTTGAGAACTTCAAGATGGGGAAGAAAGAAGGAGTTTCCAAGATGTACTCAAGGCTCAACATCATCATCAACGGCCTAGATGATTTGGGACACACTTTGGATGAGGATCAACCAACTCAAAGATCTTGAGGTCTCTTCCAAAGAGATGGGAGTCAAAGGTGACCTCCATTGAAGAAGTAAAAAGTCTTGGTGACATTCCAACTAAGGAGCTTATTCGCAATCTACAAGCTCATGAGCCAAGACTTGACAAGCAAGCAGAGGAAGCAAAGAAAGAATAAAAAAAGCAAGGAAAATCAAAGATAGTGCCTTCAAAGATCAAGTGGAGGCCCTCATCCTTCACCAACAACTTGATTGCCAAACATTTCCCTCCTCCTCTAGTGAATATGATGGCCCTAGTTAGCATGAAGACAACTTCTCCCAGGGAAAGCACTTCAAAGGAAATCAATCTTCTTCTTCTACTCCAAGGTGCTACAAGTGTGGTCAAAAAGGATACTACAAGAGTGAATGTCCTAAGGCTAGAAAGTCACACCACAAGAGTAGCTCCAAGAAGGAGGAAGAGTACAAGAAAGATAGCAAATACAAGAGGAAGGACAAGAAGGAAGGGGGCACAAAGACGCAACTCATGCATCTTGGGAAGGATCATCCTCTAGTGTATCAATCTTCGATCAAGATGGAGAGTGCCACCTTGCACTCATGGCCTTCACAAGTGAAGATATTGGTGAGGTAAGTGAGGTAATTTTGCATGAGTTAGATAAAGAAACTCTTATTGACATGCTTGCTACTACCAGTTCTTCTTATTCGGAATGTAAATCTAAAAAGAAGAGGTTATGTAAAATCATTGATGATTTGTATGTTAAACTTTATATTCTTGAGAAAAATGAGAAAATTAATCTTGAGAGCATTGATACTTGAAAGTCCAATTTCTTGACCTTGAGCTCCAATACTATGGAGTTGAAGTAGAGAATGGGGTCTACCTTAAGAATATTGCATCTCTTTAGGAAGACAACCAAAAGTGCCTTGATGAGCTTGAGTTACTTAAAACTAAAAATGTTGAACTTAAGCTTGTTAGTGATACTTGTAGAGATGAGAGGGATGTTTATCAAAAAGAAATTCAATTTCTTTAAACAAAAAATGCTTGGTTGCTTGGTCAAGTTAATGATTTCTCTTCTAGACCTATTTTTCCTAGTAATGATGTTGCTTCCATTACTCTTGAAAATTATTCTTATTTGACTAAAGCCCTCTGTTTAGAGGCTGACTTTGTCCATGCTAGAGATGATCTTGCTAGTTTGTCATCTACTGTTATACCTATTTTTGATGAAAACCATAGACTTAGAGCCTCTCTGCATAAATTCCTAAAAGGGAAAAGTTCGTAAATTAAATCCTTGACCATTCTGCCAAATAAAGTGGTACTGGTGGTTTGGAATTTGTAGGGGGCACCTAAGGGCAAGAGTAAGGCCAAAGGTAAGAAAAAGAGTAAGGAAACTCCTCTTTTTATTGGAAAATCTTCTAGCACTAAGAACCCTATGATTTGCTCTCATTGCAAAAGTGATGAACGTTATTCTACTTATTGTACTTACAAGCCTAAGGGGACCAAACCAAAGATGAAATGGGTCCCTAAGATAACTCCAGATCCCAAAGTTTGAGTTGGGAACTGACACTCTCCTTTCTTATAGGAAAAAGGAAAATGAATTTTTGATATTGACTGCACTAAGCACATGACATGTGACATTTGCCATTTCAACTACTTCACAAAGAAGAAAGGAGGTTTGATTACCTTCAAGGACAACAAGAATGGTAAGGTAAAAGGTGAGGGTGATGTAGGTGAATCTTTATGTATCAAGAATGTTCTCTTTGTGGATGGCCTACATCACAGTTTAATAAGTGTTAGTCAACTATGTGATAATGGTTACCTTGTGCTATTTACTTCTTTTGAATGCTCGCTTCTAGATTCCCTCACTTATCATGTCATACATAAGGGAGCTAGAAATGGTAATATTTTTGTGATTGTTCTTGACCCTATTAAGCCAATAGTTGGTGGATACCTTGCGGTCAATTTTGAATGATATTTCTCTTTGGCATCGTCAGCTTGGTCATGTAAATATGCATCAATTGAAGAAGTTGAGAAAAAAAGACTTGGTCAAGGGACTTCCCAAATTGGATTTTGAAAAGGATAAGGAATGCCAACCTTATACCCAAGTAAAGCAAACCAAATCCTCCTTCAAATCCAAAGGAGCCCTTAGCACCAGGAGATATCTTACCCTGCTCCATATTGATCTATTTGGACCAATGAGAACTCAATTGCTTCATGGTTCCAAGTATTGTCTGTTGGGTTTTAGGGGAGGCAGAGAAGGCAGCGAAAATAAAAATTTTATCCTCCCCAAACCCAGAACAAGGAAACGCGTCAACGTCTATATAATAGGAAAGAATGGTTTGTGGAATCATACCTTGTCCCGAGGCTTGCTCGGCGACAATACCTCGCGCCTTGTGCGGTCTTCACCTCTGGTCTTGGATGGTATTTGTGCAGCTCCTGGTCGCACCGGGACTGACGACTCCTGATCTCACTGGGACTGTCAGGATTGACAGTTGTCCTCCAAATGGCAGAAACCTCCCGCCTCTGAAGTAGTCCACACGGACCACCTGGAACTCCAATCTCCTTGTCCCACAAGGAATTGGAAGGAGTCGCACCCTCCTGTCGGCGTACTAGTCGCCAACACACTCTCCTACCACCAATTGCTTTCTATAGTTGTCTGTCCCTTATTGTGCCTCCCTTATCGGGTAGCACTTGCTCGGGCTCTCTCTCAGTTACCAAAACCAGAGAGAACGACAACTTCACAGAGCAACTAGTTGCACACTGGGTTGTTCTTTGAGAAGCCCCCAATACCCCTATATATATAGGAGGGTCATGGGACAGGGTTCTCCATCCCGGGCAATGCGGGACTAAAAGTAGGAGTAGAAGGGTTCGAGATTTTCCACAAAACAACCAACTCGCAACCTGAACCGATCGTTTCACAATTGAAACGGTCGGTTGACACCTCAACCGATCGGTTGGGACACCTCAACCGGTCGGTTCATTTCTGAACCGATCGGTTTGTGGTCCTGATCAGTTCCCAGTTGACTTTCCATCTTTTGTTTCTAATTGGTATCAAATACCAATCCTTGTTCCAATCAAATTGGGCAAGTGAAATGAAAGGAAAATTCTCACCAATCCTACTTTCCCAACTTGCTCGGTTGCAACAGTTGAACCGGTCATTTCAACACTTGAAGCAATCGATTCACCCTACCCATAAGCTGATCAGCTCACCATCTCAGCCGATCGGTTCACCAAGCTGAGCTGATCGGTTCATCACATGAGCGGATCGGTTGGGAGTGTAGATTGTGCAGAAAGTGTCAATTGCAGTTTCAATCAATTCGATACTCTAATCAATGTGCCCAACACCTTGAACATTACAACATTGAGCTATCAATAAATTGAGTGTTTAATTGAACTACTAAACTCCTTTAGTATTCAATCTAAACATTGTTTGTGGACAAAACTCCTCTTCCAGGTTAAATCCTATGTGTGTGACCCTGCAGGTCCATTTCACGTTGGTAGTGAAAGTCCATAACACTTATGACTTCACAAGCAAAGAGCGGTGCCTAGTCACACATCAGTGCTACCCAAGTGAACAAGAAAGTTGGAGAACAACTTTAAATCCTACAATCCGTGAATGGTGTTACAGCGAATGTATAATTCCTTTGTCACTGATATCCCGAATGAACTCAAGGCATGGAACAGTCATCCTGTCAACGATCATTCACTTTCTTGATCTCAGAGTAGATTGGAAGAGATATGTATGACATAAATATCACATACTGATTCACACATGCATGTGCACGCCTATTTCAATCCTACTCATCAAGTGGCCTTGGATATCAAACTCCCTTAGGAGGGACAAATCCCATATCTATCACTCACCCCTCAAAATCCCCATGTGTCAAAGCCACCCAATCATCACCTTTATAACAACCCATGTTTCAGGACTGCGTTTGATGATGTCAAAGTGTGCCCAAGGACATGTGTTAAGTGTAGTGATTTCAGGTCAAAGAATCACACTCACCACCATCACTATGAGTACTGACTGTGAATACCATGTCATGGTTCCATGTGTCAAACTCACGGTGGGTCTGTCCGGTACACTTGTTCTCTAACAAGTACCTATGTGTTTGGTTTGATATCTCTATATCATGACTAATGAGATTCTGTCATTAACCAACACCACAATCTAGTCTTGTGTGTCATTGGTGTCTATTTACCTTCCACAATGACATCTGACTAGGGACATAACAAGAATGTACAAACTCTTAACATCTGTATGATCTCATCGTTTAGGTCCTCAACCTGAAAGCATACGTCATTGAGTATTGTCATTCTCTATACATTCAATCTTTTCTATCACCATCTCATATGACTGAACCAGAAAGAATTGGAAGCTTGTCTTTGATGTTTATCAAATCAATCTTAATGTATCCCTCCAATCATCCCATGATTGGATCTCAGGGCATACATACCAACAGACTCCCACTTGCACTGTGAGCCAATCACCCTTGAATCATATTCATAGTGATCTTCAAACATGTCCCACATGTTACTGTGCTCTAGTGCGAACATAGTGAGTAATGGAAACACCTTTCCAAAGTCAGTATAAAATGCATGTCTCACATCTCTTCATTGTACATCACACGTATGAGATGGAGTTGATGTAATATGTGATCTAGTATTCCTTTGCTAACTTTTAGCCACATTGCATGATAAAGGATTCCATACTTGTCATCAATGAAAGGAATATCTATAAGTTCATCTCATGAACTTCCAGATCCATATAGTATCCACTGCTGTTCTCCAACACATAGATACTCAGCATTTCCTTTTGAATGGTTTTATTGGAACACTACCAATTATCAACAAACTTTCACTTTTATATATATCCTATATATATTTTGCGATTAATTTTTTGTCCTCTCGGAAGTTCGCATCAATGTAACTCTTTACATTGAACTCTTACTTATCTCCATAGAACTAGTACTTCTCAAGTACTTATCAAGTTCTCATGGTATTCCAGTGACCCTTACTGGAAGCATACAGACATCCACTCGTCATGTCCCACATACGAGTTATCAGGATGAGCACATCATATTGCCATGTCATACATACAAGATGATGAATGCATTTTGTTCTTTCCATGCAAGATAATGGGATGATTACATACATGATAGATCCACATCTATTCTTAGTGTTCCCATTCTTCATAAGAATTGGACACTTGGCCTTGGGATACTAACTCCATGTAACATGGACAAGTTTTCTCCCACTGAATATGTGCATACTGAACCCTTCAGTACAGATTGCCAATGTATGCTTTCTCTTTTCAGGTCAAGAGGTTTTCGAGAATTATCTCTATAGATCTCTATTCCTATCACATAGGAAACATCTCTATCTTCCTTTAAGATAATTTCCACTTTTAGATTTCCATTCTAGAACATTTCCATTTCACATCAACATGTGGAATGTGAACACGCTCCCACTAAATCACATATCCCTTCTTTATCTTTGACATATCAGTCAAACCCTTTGACTATATCATCAAAGTAAATATCCAATTCTGAGTTGCTTGTACTCAATCAATCACATTGATTAGTCCATTGTAACTTACAGACTTCATTTGCATTAGTGGATTCATAAACCTTATAGGTTGTGTCATGTACACATCCTTGTTTTATTCCTCATAGGAATGCAGTTTTAGTATCCATATGCCAAATGTCTTAGTCATTAAGTTGCAATCAACAAGCATCATCCTTCTCAAAATGTTATCCATGTGTCTTAACACTTAAGATTCATTTGCACTTATGGATTTCATCCAATGGGTGCTACCATCAAGGTCATACCTTATGGTTCACATGGATGTCATTTAGGATGAAATGGTCATAAACCATAACTCAAAATTTGGTTCCTCATATTCATCTAGATAGTTGACTCATCACATAGATAATTGAGGTGTATCTGTCAAGGATATAAGAACTCACAACTCCTTGTGATTCTCAATGTCCTTCATTAGTGTGGGGTATTCTTTTATTAAGAAGAATTCAGTTATTTGATAATCATTCTCTAACTCCTTAGAGTATGATTCCTTCTTGATTTAGACATCACCATGCCTTAATCATGAGTTCACTATGATACACTATCATAATCACTCAAAAGGATCTCAAACATTTGGTCCAAGTATTTCATTCATTGATCTCATCAAGAATTAACATTTTACCAAATTTGCACTTCATCTATGATAATCTTGAACACTTCAAGATGTTCATATTGGTATTTCTCTAAACACCATTTGAAGTATTAGCATTTGTTCCAATAGGTATGTAAATACATCACATGTATCATACCTAATAGGATAATCATTCTCCCACTACCATTAGTGAAGATTGATTAATCATGCCCAAGATATTCATGTCTCTTACTGGTTCTCTAACCAAAAGCGTCTAGATTTATCCATCACATGGAAACTAGAAATGAATTTCTCATGATTGATGCTAATTTGATTGTTTGAGTTATCTATAACTTTTAGGTATCATTTTATCTTATGCATATCAAATACCACAAGATAAACAAGGCATTGCCACAAAGATCATATCTTTAGAAATTGAAACATCTCTTTATTGATTGCCATCATTGTCATACAATATGCAAACATAAAGTGTTTCTATCTATTGGCAAATATGAAATAGCAGTTCATAACTGTATTACATGCCTTTTAGGATGAAAATAAACTAAAGTACTCCTATCTATGGCGGAAACATTTGCCCCAATTATGAGTGCTTTACACTTTACATCTTGGTATCACATACCTCAAAAGTGTTACAAGTTTACTTTCAGGACACCTTTAAGTAGAGATGTATGTTGCCTCCTTCTTCTTTTATTCTTCCAGATAGAGAGGACAATTCCTTTTCCAATGTCCTAGCTTTTGACAATGGTGGCAATTTCCTTTCTTGGTCACGCCTCCCTTGGCCTTGAGAGCTAAAGATGACTTGGGCTCCTGGCTAGCATCAGAACCTTTCTTAGCTTTTCCCTTGCCCTTGTGCTTAGACTTGCCTTTCTTGCTCATGATCACCATCATAGACTTAGGCTTGTCCTTCTTCATCTGTATCTCGGTTGTCCTCAACATGCCCAACAACTCTGAAAGTGGCCTATCAAAGTTGTTCATGTTGTAGTTCATCACAAACTGACTGTAGGATTCTGGCAACGATTGCAGTATCACGTCAGTAGCCAACTCTTGGCTCAGTGGAAATCCCAGTCTTGTCAGGTTCTCCACATACACAATCATCTTGAGTGTGTGAGGACCAACTGGATCTCCTTCTATCATGACGCACTTGAACAGTGCCCTTGAGACATTGTATCTCTCTTGTCATGCTTGATCTTCATACATGTTTCTAAGATGCTGAATCATCTCAATGGCACCCATGTTCTCATGTTGTCTCTGCAACTCGTGGTTCATAGAGCACAACATCAAGCACTTTGCATCAATGGCATCATCAGAATGCTTCTTGTAAGCATCCCTTTCTGCCTTTGGTGCATTGGGAGCAGGTTCCTCTGGAATTGGAGTATCCAGGACATAGAGCTTTCACTCTTGGGTGAGAACAATTCTCAATGTCCTATACCAGTTGTGGAAGTTTGTCCCATTTATCTTGTCCTTTTCAAGGACCGATCACAAAGAAAAGTGATTGTTGTTTGTTGCCATTTGTACTACAAAAGGAAAATATGCAATTTTAGTCCAAAAACTCATTTTTGACTTATTTGATTGATTTTAAAAGTTGATGATATAATTAGGACTTTAATTAATTATCGCTCCCACTATTTTACTTCAAATTGATAGCCCTCGCCATAAATTTGGAAGATTGCAGCGTACAACCTTCTAGTGGGCAAGATCCTAAAATCCTCTAAGTCATGGACCAGCTTGGGCTGTCACCCACAACTTAGATCTCTCAAGTAGGCAACTCTTTCCAATTGCATCATATGCAACTCTTGATAAGATGTCATATGCAACTTCTTGCCATGATCATCTCCATGCCTCAAGCTGCTAGATCCTATCTAGGTCACCTTGTTAAGTCCGACCCAAAGCAAACATGATGAATATGCACCCTGCTTGGGCAGACCCACATATCCATCCTTCACGCTTCCACGAGATAGATGGTGCACCACGCTTGGGCGTTCCCACACTTGGTCGATCAAGCTTTTCACGTGTGTCGCATTTGGAAGGCATCTAAAATTTAATATTTAATGAGGGATTTGGTTTTTATATACATATACAAATCCAATCACCACAATATATAGTATGTATCATATACATGCTATATCCCACAGAAAACATGTGAAACAATAAAAGCGATGATTATGGCCATCCTAATGTGATTCCTCGAGCCAAGAGGAATCATGGTCATCTAGGTCTACATCACATGCAACCTGTACAAGATGAACTATGTGCTTTGCCATTCTGGGTTTGATCAACTCATCACATGACTGATCGGCTCGCCATCAGGTCGGTCGACTGGGTGCCACCAGCCGATCGGTTGGCTCCTCCAACCGATCGGTTCGCCTAGTCGTCGTGCATCTCATCATGGCCGCCACCCGCTCGACTCACTCCTCGAACCGGTCATCAACTGATCGACTCACTCCTCGAACCGATCGTCTGGAACGTCAACTGATCGGTTCACTCCTTGAACCGATTGTCTCAGCTGTCGTCAGGATGTCCGCCGTTCTTCGACATAATAAGAAATAAAATTCTATCCTATTTTACATTATAAAAAGAAAAACCTCGAGTTACATTCGAGGAGAAAAAAGGTAGGAAAGAAATCTCGAATTATTTCGAGTTACATCAGGAATAGGAGAAGGAAGATCAGTGCGCAGACCGAGATGCAAGCAACCACATACAACCATACATAGAAAGGGTTTATTGGCCATAACCACGCTATACATACACCACAAAACTCGTTTAAGGGTGATGTGCATCGAGTGCATTCATAATACATATCATATATGTAAATTGGGATTTGTGGATTTAGGATTGGACATGCATAAAGCCAATTTTATTCGCATCTTATGCAATAAATAAAGGCGACAAACCAAAATCGATCATATCGATAATCCCTAAAGTATATACCAGTTGACGGGGCTCTGATACCACTGTTGGGTTTTAAAGGAGGCAGAGAAGGCAGCGGAAATAAAAAATTTCTCCTCCCCAAACCCAGAACAAGGAAACGCGTCAACGTCTATACAATAGGAAAGGATGGTTTGTGGAATCATACCTTGTCCCGAGGCTTGCTCGGCGACAATACCTCGGGCCTTGCGCGGTCTTCACCTCCGGTCATAGACGGTGTCTGTGCAGCTCCTGGTCGCACCGGGACTGACGACTCCTGATCTCACCAGGACTGTCAGGATTGATATTTGTCCTCCAAGTGGCAGAAACCTCCCGCCTCTAAAGTAGTCCAAACGGACCACCTGGAACTCCAATCTCCTTGTCCCACAAGGAATTGGAAGGAGTCACACCCTCCTGTCAGTGTACTAGTCACCAACACACTCTCCTGCCACCAATTGCTTTCTGCAGTTGTCTTTTCCTTGTTGTGCCTCCCTTATCGGTTAGCACTTTCTTGGGCTCTCTCTCGGTTACCAAAACCAGAGAGAACGACAACTTCACAGAGCAACTGGTTGCACACTGGGTTGTTCTTTAAGAAGCCCCCAATACCCCTATATATAGGAGGGTCATGGGACAGGGTTCTCCATCCCGGGCAATGCGGGACTAAAAGTAGGAGTAGAAGGGTTTGAGATTTTCCACAAAACAACCAACATGCAACCTGAACCGATCGTTTCACAACTGAAACGGTCGGTTGGAGACCTGAGCCGGTCGGTTGACACCTCAACCGGTCGGTTCATTTCTGAACTAGTCGGTTCGTGGTCCTGATCAGTTCTCGGTTGACTTTCCATCTTTTGTTTCTAATTGGTATCAAATACCAATCCTTGTTCCAATCAAATTGGGCAAGTGAAACGAAAGGAAAATCTCACCAATCCTAATTTCCCAACTTGCTCAGTTGCAATAGTTGAACCGATCGTTTCAACACTTGAAGCAATCGATTCACCCTGTCCATGAGCTGATCGGTTCACCAAGCTGAGCCGATCGGTTCATCACATGAGCCGATCGGTTGGGAGTACAGATTGTGCAAAAACAGTCAATTGCAGTTTCAATCAATTCGATACTCTAATCAATGTATCCAACACCTTGAACATTACTACATTGAGCTATCAATTAATTGAGTATTTAATTGAACTACTAAACTCCTTTAGTAATCAATCTAAACATTGTTTGTGGAAAAAACTCCTCTTCCAGGTTAAATCCTATGTGTGTGACCCTGCAGGTCCATTTCACGTTGGCAGTGAAAGTCCATAATACTTATGACTTCACAAGCAAAGAGCGGTGCCTAGTCACACATCAGTGCTACCCAATTGAAAACGAAAGTTGGAGAACAACTTTCAATCCTACAATCTGTGAATGGTGTTATAGCAAATGTATAATTCCTTTGTCACTGATATCCCGAATGAACTCGAGGCATGGAACAGTCATCCTGTCAACGTTCACTCACTTTCTTGATCTCATAGTAGATTGGAAGAGATATGTATGACATCAATATCACATATTGATTCACACATGCGTGCGCATGCCTATTTCAATCCTATTCATCAAGTGGACTTGGATATCAAACTCCCTCAGGAGGGACAAATCTCATATCTATCACTCACCCCTCAAATGCCCCATGTGTCAAAGCCACCCAATCATCACCTTTATAACAACCCATGTTTTAGGACTGCGTTTGATGATGTCAAAGTGTGCCCAACGATATGTGTTGAGTGTAGTGATTTCAGGTCAAAGAATCACACTCACCACCATCACTCTGAGTACTGACTGTGACTACCATGTTGGTATGTATGCCCTGAGAGCCAATCATGGGATGATTGGTGGGATACATTAAGATTGATTTGATAAACATCAAAGGCAAGCTTCCAATTCTTTCTGGTTCAGTCATATGAGATAGTGACAGAACATATTGAATGTCTAGAGAATGATAGTACTCAATGATATATGCCTTCAGGTTCCGGATCTGAACGATGAGATCATACGGATGCTAAGAGTTTGTACATTCTTGTTATGTCCCTAGTCGGATGTCATTATGGAAGGTAGATAGACAACAATGACACACAAGACTAGATTGTGGTGTTGGTTGATGACAGAATCTCATTAGTCATGATATAGAGATATCAAACCAAACACATAGGTACTTGTTAGAGAACAAGTGTACCGGACAGACCCACCGTGAGTTTGACACATGGAACCATGACATGGTAGTCACAGTCAGTACTCACAGTGATGGTGGTGAGTGTGATTCTTTGACCTGAAATCACTACACTCAATACATGCCGTTGGGCACACTTTGACATCATCAAACGCAGTCCTAAAACATGGGTTGTTATAAAGGTGATGATTGGGTGGCTTTGACACATGGGGCTTTTGAGGGGTGAGTGATAGATATGGGATTTGTCCCTCCTGAGGGAGTTTGATATCCAAGGCCACTTGATGAGTAGGATTGAAATAGGCGTGCGCACGCATGTGTGAATCATTATGTGATATTGATGTCATACATATCTCTTCCAATCTGCTCTGAGATCAAGAAAGTGAATGAACGTTGACAGGATGATTGTTCCATGCCTCGAGTTCATTCGAAATATCAGTGACAAAGGAATTATACATTCGTTGTAACACCATTCACGGATTGTAGGATTGAAAGTTGTTCTCCAACTTTCTAATTTCACTTGGGTAGCACTGATGTGTGACTAGGCATCGCTCTTTGCTTGTGAAGTCATAAGTGTTATGGACTTTCACTGCCAACGTGAAATGGACCTGCAGGGTCACACACATAGGATTTAACCTAGAAGAGGAGTTTTGTCCACAAATAATGTTTAGATTGATTGCTAAAGGAGTTTAGTAGTTCAATTAAACACTCAATCGATTGATAGCTCAATGTCATAATGTTCAAGGTGTTGGACACATTGATTGGAGTATCAGATTGATTAAAATTGCAATTGACTAATTCTGCACAATCTGCACTCCCAACCGATCGGCTCATGTAATGAACCGATCGGATGAGCTTGGTGAACCGGTCGGCTCAAGTTTTGAGTCGATCGGCTCATGGTCAGGGTGAAACGATTGCTTCAAGTGTTGAAATAATTGATTCAACTGTTGCAACCGAGCAAGTTGGGAAAGTAGGATTGGTGAGAATTTTCTTTTCGTTTCACTTGCCCAATTTGATTGGAACAAGGATTGGTATTTGATACCAATTAGAAACAAAAGATGGAAAGTCAATTGGGAACTGACCAGGACCACCAACCGACCGGTTCAGAAGTGAACTTACTAGTTGAGGTGTCCCAACCGATCAGTTGAGGTGTCAATCGACCGGCTTAGATCCCCAACCGACCATTTCAGAAATGAAACGATCGGTTCAGGTTGCGAGTTGGTTGTTTTTGTGGAAAATCTCGAACCATTCTACTCCTGCTTTTAGTCCCGCTTTGCCCGGGATGGAAAACCCTATCCCATGAACCTCCTATATATATAAGGGTATTGGGGGCTTCTCAAAGTACAACTCAGTGCAACTAGTTGCTCTGTGAAGTTGTCATTCTCTCTGGTTTTGGTAACCAAGAGAGTGTTGGTATGTATGCCCATAGAGCAAGTCATATGATGATTGTAATGGGATACTTTTTAAATGATTTGAATAATAATAAAGGCAATTTCCAATCTATATGTTTAAACTGTTTCTGAGATGATGGTGTAACATGATAGATGTCTAAAGATTGTTTTACTCAATGACGTATGCTTTTGGGTTGAGGACCTAAACGATGAGATCATACGGATGTTAAGAGTATTCTTTCTTGTTTAGTCCCTAGTCAGTTGTTATTGTGGAAATAACCATAGACATCAATAACACTAAAGACTAGATTGTGTGTTGGTTGATGACAGAATCTCATTCGTCATGATATAGTGATATCAAACCAAGCACATAGGTACTTGTTAGAGAACAAGGTACCGGACAGACCCACCGTGAGAGTGACACATGGAACCATGACTTGGTAGTCACAGTCATCTCTCACAGTGATGGTGGTGAGTGTGATTCTTAGACCTGAAATCACTACACTCAACACATGTCGTTGGGTACACGTTGACATCATCAAACGCAGTCCTGAAACATGGGTTGTTATAAAGGTGATGATTGGGTGGCTTTGACACATGGGGCTTTTGAGGGGTGAGTGATAGATATGGGATTTGTCCCTCCTGAGGGAGTTTGATATCCTTGGCCACTTGATGAGTAGGATTGAGAAAAGGCATGTGCATGCACGTGTGAATCAATATGTGATATTGATGTCATACACATCTCACTCGGTCTACTCTGAGATCAAGGAAATGAATGAACATTGACAGGATGGTTGTTCCATGCCTCGAGTTCATTCGGAATATCAGTGACAAAGGAATTATACATTCACTGTAACACCATTCACGGATTGTAGGGATGAAAGTTGTTCTCCAACTTTCTATTTCACTTGGGTAGCAATGATGTGTGACAAGGCACCGCTCTTTGCTTGTGAAGTCATAAGTGTTATGGACTTTCACTGCCAACGTGAAATGGACCTGCAGGGTCACACACATAGGATTTAACCTGGAAAAGGAGTTTTATCCACAAGCCATGTTTAGATTGATTACTAAAGGAGTTTAGTAGTTCAATTAAACACTCAATTAATCGATAGCTGAATATCATAATGTTCAAGGTGTTCGATGCATTGATTGGAGTATCGGATTGATTGAAATCGCATTTGAATGATTCTACACAACCTGCACTCCCAACCGATCGGTTAATGTGATGAACTGGTTGGCTGAGGTTGCTGAACCGGTTGGCTCAATTGTTGAACCGATCGGCTCGTGCACAGAGTGAAACGAGCGGTTCAAGTGTTGAACTGATCGGTTCAACTGGTGCAACCGAGCAACTTGGGAAAGTAGGATTGGTGAGAATTTTCCTTGCGTTTCACTTGCCTAATTTGATTGGAACAAGGATTGGTATTCGATACTAATTAGAAACAAAAGAAAGAAAGTCAATCCGGGATCGACCAGGACCACCAACCGACCGGTTCACTTGTGAACCGACCGGTTGAGGTGTCCCAACCGATCGGTTGGCTCTCCAACCGACTGGTTCACTTGTGAACCGATCGGTTCAGGTTGCGAGTTGGTTGCTTTTGTGAAAAAATTCTGAACCCTTCTACTCCTGCTTTTAGTCCCATATTGTCGGGGACAAAGAACCCTGTCCCATGACCCGCCTATATATATAGGGGTATTGGGGGCTTCTCAGAGTACAACTCAGTGCAAGTTGATTGCTCTACAAAGTTTTCGTTCTCTCTGGTTTTGGTAACTGAGAGAGAGCCCGAGCAAGTGCTTCCCGCAAAGGGAGGTGCAGTAAGGGAAGGACAACTACAGTTGTAATTGACAGCAGGAGAGTGTGTTGGCGACTAGTACGTCAACAGGAGGGTGTGACTCCTTCCACTTCCTTGTGGGACAAGGAGAGTGGAGTTCCAGGTGGTCCGTGTGGACTACTTCAGAGGTGGGAGGTCACTGCCGCTTAGGAGGAAAACTGTCATCCAACAGTCCGGTAGGAGGAGGCGTCTTCAGTCTCGGTGCGACCAGGAGCTGCACAGACACCGTCCAAGACCGGAAGTGAAGACCGCGCAAGGCGCGAGGTCCAGTCGCCGAGCAAGCCTTGGGACAAGGTATGATTCACAAACCATCTTTCCTATTATATAGACGTTGACGTGATTCCTTTTGTTCTGGGTTTGGGGAGAAAATATTTTTGTTTCCGCTGCTTCTCTGCCTCCTCTAAAACCCAACAGTGGTATCAGAGCCACGTCAACAGTTCTATATTTTAGGATTATCGATATGATCGATTTTGGTTTGTCGCCTTTATTTATTGCATGCAATGCGAATAATATCGGCTTTATACATGTCCAATCCACAAATCCCAAATATACATATATGATATGTAATATTAATGCACTCGATACGCGTCGCCCTTAAACGAGTTTTGTGGTGGATATGTAGCATGATTATGGCCTATAAACCCCTATATCTGTGTGTGGTTGTTTGTGTGGTTGCTTGCATCTTGGTCTGCGCATTGATTCCCTTCTCCTATTCATGATGTAACTCAAAATAATTCGAGAATTCTTTTCCTACCTTTGCTCCCCCCGAATGTAACTCAGGGTTTCACAATTATATTGTAAATAGGATAGATTTTATTTCTTGTTATGTCAAAGAACGGCAGACAACCTGAAGACGATCGGTTAAAGGCATGAACCGATCGGTTGGCAATCCAGATGCCCAGTTCAAGGAACGAGACAAGCGGGTGGCGACCTGAGGAGATGCACGACGACCGGTGAACCGATCGGCTGGAGGCGCCAGTTGATCGGCTGGTGGCACCCGAACAACCTACCTGATGGCAAGCCGATCAATCATGGAGATGAGCTGATCAAACCTAGAAAGGCAGGCACAGATTTCATCTTGTACAGGTTGCATGTGATGTAGACCTAGATGACCGTGATTCCTCTTGGCTCGAGGAATCACAAATAGGATGGCCATAATCATTGCCTTTTATCGTTTTGCATGTTTTCTGTGGGATATAGCATGTATATGATACTTAATATATATTGTGGTGATTGGATATGTATATGTATATAAAAACAAAATCCCTCATTAAATGTTAAGTTTTAGATGCCTTCCAAATGCGACACACGTGAAAAGCTTGATCGACCAAGTGTGGGCACGCCCTAGCGTGGTGCACCGTCTATCTTGTGGAAGCGTGAAGGATGAATGTGTGGGTCTGCCCTAGCAGGGTGCATATTCATCGTGTTGGCTTTGGTTCAGACTTAACAAGGTGATCTAGATGGGATCTAGTACCTTGAGGCATGGAGATGATCATTGCAAAGAGTTGTATATGACATCTTTCAAGAGTTGTATATGATGCAATTGGCAAGAGTTGCCTACCTGAGAGATCTGAGTTGTGGGTGACAGCCCTAGCTGGTCCATGGCTCAAAGGATTTTAGGATCTTGACCCACTAGAAGATTGTACGTTGCAATCTTCCAAATTGATGGTGAGGGCTATCAATTTGAGTCAAAATAGTGGGAGTGGTAATTAATTAAAGGCCTAATTAACTATCGTCAAATTTTATTCAAATCAAATCAAAAAGGTTTTGATAAATGCAAATTTTCTCTTATAGAATGGCAAAAGAATCATCTTTTAAAATGGGCAAATTAATTGAGAATAAATTCCATAACTGGTTGAGGACTATGAGAAGTGTTCTGCACAATCCAGATATACCAGGAGCCTTAGAATCCACTCTATGTACATTTAATGCGTTGGTGAAGAAGAAAGTAGGTAAGGGAGAGAAGTGTTCTCTCGCCAAACCAATTTCTTCTACATGGAGAGGATGGAAGGAACAATGGAAGAAGAAGTCGGAGATAGAGATCTCTACTTCTGGTGTATACGTGATAGAGATTAACTTTACTACTTCTTCGTCATGGGTACTTGATACCGGATGCGGATCTCACATTTATTCAAATGTGAAGGATCTTAAGAGAAGTAGGCCTTTAGGGAAGGGCGAGGTTGAACTACGTGTTGCCAATGGGGCAAGAGTTTCTGCCAGTGCCGTAGGAACCTATGAGTTAACTCTACCTAGTGTGCTAATAATAGAGTTGAAGAACTGCTATTATGTACCTACCATAAATAGGAATATCATTTCCGTCTCTTGTTTGGACAAAGATGGATTTGAATTTCTTATTAAAAATGGAAAGTGTTCTATTTCTAAAGATGGGATCTTTTATGGCAGTGCCCCTATGTCTTATGGTCTATACATGATAGACTTAGAGACAAGTATATACAACGTAAACACCAAAAAGCAAAAACTCAACGACTCAAACAAAACATATCTTTGGCTTTGTCGTCTAGGGCACATAAATGAGAAGCGCATTTCTAGACTCCATAAAGATGGTTATCTAGACTCTTTTGATTATGAATCAATAGAGACATGTGAATCTTGTTTGTTGGGAAAGATGACCAAGACTCCCTTTTCAGGTAAAGGTGAGAGAGCTAGTGATCTATTAGGACTCATACATACTGATGTATGTGGGCCTTTTAGAACTAATGCCAGAGGTGGGTATCAGTACTTCATTACCTTTACTGATGACTTCAGTAGGTATGGCTATGTGTACCTGATGAAACATAAGTCAGAAACCCTTGAAAGGTTCAAGGATTTCATGAATGAAGTACAAAACCAGCTTGGTAAAAGTATTAAGGCACTTCGTTCCGATCGAGGTGGAGAATACTTGAGCCAGGAGTTTGAGGACCTTCTGCGAGCCTGTGGTATTGTATCATAGTGGACTCCGCCTGGAACACCACAGCATAATGGTGTGTCTGAAAGAAGGAATCACACATTGTTAGATATGGTGTGATCAATGATGAGTTTTTCTGATCTTCCAATTTCTTTCTGAGGTTATGCTCTTGAAACCGGTGTGTTTATGCTTAACCGTGTACCATCTAAATCGGTTCAAAAGACACCATATGAGATATGGTATGGGAAGCATCCCGGTTTATCTTTTCTGAAGATTTGGAGTTGTGAGGCTTACGTCAAGAAAATTTTTCCTAATAAGCTTGGACCCAAATCCGATAAATGTTATTTTGTTGGATACCCCAAGGAAACGAGGGGATACTATTTATACCACCCTACTGGCAACAAAGTGTTTGTTGCCAGGACAGCTGTGTTCCTAGAGAAGGAATTTATTTCCAAAGGAAGCAGTGGGAGGAATATAGAGCTTGAAGAGGTTCGAGCCCAACAAGTAAACATTGAACCGGTAGATGTACCAGAGGAAAATGCAGATTCACAAGGTGTTGTGGAATCTCAGTCTCCTCAGGTAACACAAGGACCTCGTAGATCTAGTAGGACTCGCCTTGAACCTGAGAGGTTTGGATACCTTATAACTCAGGAAGGTGGAGAGTTGATCTTAGATGATGATCCAACTACCTACGTAGAGGCTATGGAGGGACCAGATTCTGAGAAATGGCTTGAAGCCATGAGATCCGAGATGGAATCCATGTACTCCAACAAAGTATGGACTTTGGTGGAACCACCCGAAGGGGTAAAACCCATAGGGTGCAAGTGGGTCTTCAAGAAAAAGACCGATATGGATGGCAATGTGCAAACTTATAAAGGTAGATTGGTTGCGAAAGGATTTCGACAAGTTCAAGGTGTTGACTATGACGAAACCTTTTCTCCAGTTGCCATGATTAAGTCCATCAGGATCATGCCTTCTATTGCAGCTTATCATGACTATGAGATTTGGCAGATGGATGTTAAAACTACATTCCTTATCGGGAATATACATGAGGATGTGTACATGACACAGCCTGAAGGTTTTGTAGATCCAAAGAATGCCAATAAAGTCTGTAAGCTGCAAAGGTCAGTCTGTGGATTGAAGCAAGCGTCTCGGAGTTGGAATCTTCGATTTGATGAAGAAGTCAAAGTGTTTGGCTTTATTCAAAATGAAGATGAACCTTGTGTGTACAAGAAGGTTAGTGGGAGCTCGACCACATTCCTCATATTGTATGTGGATGACATACTTTTGATGGGGAATGATGTCTTAGCCTTAGAGAAGGTAAAGACTTGTCTTGGGAAAACTTTCTCAATGAAGGACTTAGGAGAAGCATCCTATATTCTAGGAATTAAGATCTATAGAGATAGATCTAGAAGGCTTCTCGGACTAAGTCAAAGCACGTACATTGACAAGGTGCTGAAGCAGTTCAGCATGGAAAACTCAAAGAGAGGTAACATCCCCATGCTACATGGAGTCACCGTCTCTAGAGCTCATTGTCCCCAATCTTGTGAAGAGAGGGAGCGTATGAATGGGATCCCATATGCATCAGCCATCGAGTCCATCATGTACGCTATGTTGTGCACACGCCCAGATGTCTCGTATGCTCTCAGCATGATGAGAAGGTACCAATCAGATCCTGGGGATGCTCACTGGACAGTCGTGAAGAACATCCTCAAGTACTTGCGAAGGACTAAGGATCAGTTTCTTGTGTACGGCGGCGAGGAAGAGCTAGTTGTAAAGGGTTACACCGATGCAAGCTTCCAAACTGATAAAGATGATTACATATCGCAGTCAGGATTTGTGTTTTGCCTTAATAATAGAGTTGTGAGCTGGAAGAGTTCCAAGCAAGAAACAGTTGCCGATTCTACTATAGAGGCAGGGTATATTGCTGCTTCGCATGCAGCAAAGGAGGTTGTGTGGATCAGGAAGTTCATTTCTGAACTTGGTGTAGTTCCCAGTAGCTGTGATGCAATTGAGCTTTATTGTGACAATAATGGAGCTATTGCACAAGCTAAGGAGCCCAAATCACATCAGCGGTCCAAGCACATACTGTGGTGCTTCCATCTCATACGAGAGATCATACAGTGAGGAGATGTGAAGATTTTCAAAGTACCAACTGAAGACAATATAGCTGATCCACTGACTAAGGCCCTTTCTCAGCAGAAGCATGATGGTTATGCTAGGTCACAAGGACTGCGCTTCCTTGGTGATTGGCTCTAAGTGCAAGTAGGAGTCTGTTGATATGTATGCCCATAGAGAAAGTCATATGATGATTGTAATGGGATACTTTGTAAATGATTTGAATAATAATAAAGGCAATTTCCAATCTATATGTTTAAACTATTTCTGAGATGATGGTGTAACATGATAGATGTCTAAAGATTGTTTTACTCAATGACGTATGCTTTTGGGTTGAGGACCTAAACGATGAGATCATACAGATGTTAAGAGTATTCTTTCTTGTTTAGTCCCTAGTCGGTTGTTATTGTGGAAATAACCATAGACATCAATAACACTAAAGACTAGATTGTGTGTTGGTTGATGACAGAATCTCATTAGTCATGATATAGTGATATCAAACCAAGCACATAGGTACTTGTTAGAGAACAACGTACTAGACAGACCCACCGTGAGAGTGACACATGGAACCATGACTTGGTAGTCACAGTCAGCTCTCACAGTGATGGTGGTGAGTGTGATTCTTAGACCTGAAATCACTACACTCAACACATGTCGTTGGGTACACTTTGAAATCATCAAACGCAATCCTGAAACATGGGTTGTTATAAAGGTGATGATTGGGTGGCTTTGACACATGGGGCTTTTGAGGGGTGAGTGATAGATATGGGATTTGTCCCTCCTGAGGGAGTTTGATATCCTTGGCCACTTGATGAGTAGGATTGAGAAAAGGCATGCGCATGCACGTGTGAATCAATATGTGATATTGATGTCATACACATCTCACTCGGTCTACTCTGAGATCAAGGAAATGAATGAACATTGACAGGATGGTTGTTCCATGCCTCGAGTTCATTCTGAATATCAGTGACAAAGGAATTATACATTCACTGTAACACCATTCACGGATTGTAGGGATGAAAGTTGTTCTCCAACTTTCTATTTCACTTGGGTAGCAATGATGTGTGACAAGGCACCGCTCTTTGCTTGTGAAGTCATAAGTGTTATGGACTTTCACTGCCAACGTGAAATGGACCTGCAGGGTCACACACATAGGATTTAACCTGGAAAAGGAGTTTTATCCACAAGCCATGTTTAGATTGATTACTAAAGGAGTTTAGTAGTTCAATTAAACACTCAATTAATCGATAGCTGAATATCATAATGTTCAAGGTGTTCGATGCATTGATTGGAGTATCGGATTGATTGAAATCGCATTTGAATGATTCTACACAACCTGCACTCCCAACCGATCGGTTAATGTGATGAACTGGTTGGCTGAGGTTGCTGAACCGGTTGGCTCAATTGTTGAACCGATCGGCTCGTGCACAGAGTGAAACGAGCGGTTCAAGTGTTGAACTGATCGGTTCAACTGGTGCAACCGAGCAACTTGGGAAAGTAGGATTGGTGAGAATTTTCCTTGCGTTTCACTTGCCTAATTTGATTGGAACAAGGATTGGTATTCGATACTAATTAGAAACAAAAGAAAGAAAGTCAATCCGGGATCGACCAGGACCACCAACCGACCGGTTCACTTGTGAACCGACCGGTTGAGGTGTCCCAACCGATCGGTTGGCTCTCCAACCGACTGGTTCACTTGTGAACCGATCGGTTCAGGTTGCGAGTTGGTTGCTTTTGTGAAAAAATTCTGAACCCTTCTACTCCTGCTTTTAGTCCCATATTGTCGGGGACAAAGAACCCTGTCCCATGACCCGCCTATATATATAGGGGTATTGGGGGCTTCTCAGAGTACAACTCAGTGCAAGTTGATTGCTCTACAAAGTTTTCGTTCTCTCTGGTTTTGGTAACTGAGAGAGAGCCCGAGCAAGTGCTTCCCGCAAAGGGAGGTGCAGTAAGGGAAGGACAACTGCAGTTGTAATTGACAGCAGGAGAGTGTGTTGGCGACTAGTACGTCAACAGGAGGGTGTGACTCCTTCCACTTCCTTGTGGGACAAGGAGAGTGGAGTTCCAGGTGGTCCGTGTGGACTACTTCAGAGGTGGGAGGTCACTGCCGCTTAGGAGGAAAACTGTCATCCAACAGTCCGGTAGGAGGAGGCGTCTTCAGTCTCGGTGCGACCAGGAGCTGCACAGACACCGTCCAAGACCGGAAGTGAAGACCGCGCAAGGCGCGAGGTCCAGTCGCCGAGCAAGCCTTGGGACAAGGTATGATTCACAAACCATCTTTCCTATTATATAGACGTTGACGTGATTCCTTTTGTTCTGGGTTTGGGGAGAAAATATTTTTGTTTCCGCTGCTTCTCTGCCTCCTCTAAAACCCAACAGTGGTATCAGAGCCACGTCAACAGTTCTATATTTTAGGATTATCGATATGATCGATTTTGGTTTGTCGCCTTTATTTATTGCATGCAATGCGAATAATATCGGCTTTATACATGTCCAATCCACAAATCCCAAATATACATATATGATATGTAATATTAATGCACTCGATACGCGTCGCCCTTAAACGAGTTTTGTGGTGGATATGTAGCATGATTATGGCCTATAAACCCCTATATCTGTGTGTGGTTGTTTGTGTGGTTGCTTGCATCTTGGTCTGCGCATTGATTCCCTTCTCCTATTCATGATGTAACTCAAAATAATTCGAGAATTCTTTTCCTACCTTTGCTCCCCCCGAATGTAACTCAGGGTTTCACAATTATATTGTAAATAGGATAGATTTTATTTCTTGTTATGTCAAAGAACGGCAGACAACCTGAAGACGATCGGTTAAAGGCATGAACCGATCGGTTGGCAATCCAGATGCCCAGTTCAAGGAACGAGACAAGCGGGTGGCGACCTGAGGAGATGCACGACGACCGGTGAACCGATCGGCTGGAGGCGCCAGTTGATCGGCTGGTGGCACCCGAACAACCTACCTGATGGCAAGCCGATCAATCATGGAGATGAGCTGATCAAACCTAGAAAGGCAGGCACAGATTTCATCTTGTACAGGTTGCATGTGATGTAGACCTAGATGACCGTGATTCCTCTTGGCTCGAGGAATCACAAATAGGATGGCCATAATCATTGCCTTTTATCGTTTTGCATGTTTTCTGTGGGATATAGCATGTATATGATACTTAATATATATTGTGGTGATTGGATATGTATATGTATATAAAAACAAAATCCCTCATTAAATGTTAAGTTTTAGATGCCTTCCAAATGCGACACACGTGAAAAGCTTGATCGACCAAGTGTGGGCACGCCCTAGCGTGGTGCACCGTCTATCTTGTGGAAGCGTGAAGGATGAATGTGTGGGTCTGCCCTAGCAGGGTGCATATTCATCGTGTTGGCTTTGGTTCAGACTTAACAAGGTGATCTAGATGGGATCTAGTACCTTGAGGCATGGAGATGATCATTGCAAAGAGTTGTATATGACATCTTTCAAGAGTTGTATATGATGCAATTGGCAAGAGTTGCCTACCTGAGAGATCTGAGTTGTGGGTGACAGCCCTAGCTGGTCCATGGCTCAAAGGATTTTAGGATCTTGACCCACTAGAAGATTGTACGTTGCAATCTTCCAAATTGATGGTGAGGGCTATCAATTTGAGTCAAAATAGTGGGAGTGGTAATTAATTAAAGGCCTAATTAACTATCGTCAAATTTTATTCAAATCAAATCAAAAAGGTTTTGATAAATGCAAATTTTCTCTTATAGAATGGCAAAAGAATCATCTTTTAAAATGGGCAAATTAATTGAGAATAAATTCCATAACTGGTTGAGGACTATGAGAAGTGTTCTGCACAATCCAGATATACCAGGAGCCTTAGAATCCACTCTATGTACATTTAATGCGTTGGTGAAGAAGAAAGTAGGTAAGGGAGAGAAGTGTTCTCTCGCCAAACCAATTTCTTCTACATGGAGAGGATGGAAGGAACAATGGAAGAAGAAGTCGGAGATAGAGATCTCTACTTCTGGTGTATACGTGATAGAGATTAACTTTACTACTTCTTCGTCATGGGTACTTGATACCGGATGCGGATCTCACATTTATTCAAATGTGAAGGATCTTAAGAGAAGTAGGCCTTTAGGGAAGGGTGAGGTTGAACTACGTGTTGCCAATGGGGCAAGAGTTTCTGCCAGTGCCGTAGGAACCTATGAGTTAACTCTACCTAGTGTGCTAATAATAGAGTTGAAGAACTGCTATTATGTACCTACCATAAATAGGAATATCATTTCCGTCTCTTGTTTGGACAAAGATGGATTTGAATTTCTTATTAAAAATGGAAAGTGTTCTATTTCTAAAGATGGGATCTTTTATGGCAGTGCCCCTATGTCTTATGGTCTATACATGATAGACTTAGAGACAAGTATATACAACGTAAACACCAAAAAGCAAAAACTCAACGACTCAAACAAAACATATCTTTGGCTTTGTCGTCTAGGGCACATAAATGAGAAGCGCATTTCTAGACTCCATAAAGATGGTTATCTAGACTCTTTTGATTATGAATCAATAGAGACATGTGAATCTTGTTTGTTGGGAAAGATGACCAAGACTCCCTTTTCAGGTAAAGGTGAGAGAGCTAGTGATCTATTAGGACTCATACATACTGATGTATGTGGGCCTTTTAGAACTAATGCCAGAGGTGGGTATCAGTACTTCATTACCTTTACTGATGACTTCAGTAGGTATGGCTATGTGTACCTGATGAAACATAAGTCAGAAACCCTTGAAAGGTTCAAGGATTTCATGAATGAAGTACAAAACCAGCTTGGTAAAAGTATTAAGGCACTTCGTTCCGATCGAGGTGGAGAATACTTGAGCCAGGAGTTTGAGGACCTTCTGCGAGCCTGTGGTATTGTATCATAGTGGACTCCGCCTGGAACACCACAGCATAATGGTGTGTCTGAAAGAAGGAATCACACATTGTTAGATATGGTGTGATCAATGATGAGTTTTTCTGATCTTCCAATTTCTTTCTGAGGTTATGCTCTTGAAACCGGTGTGTTTATGCTTAACCGTGTACCATCTAAATCGGTTCAAAAGACACCATATGAGATATGGTATGGGAAGCATCCCGGTTTATCTTTTCTGAAGATTTGGAGTTGTGAGGCTTACGTCAAGAAAATTTTTCCTAATAAGCTTGGACCCAAATCCGATAAATGTTATTTTGTTGGATACCCCAAGGAAACGAGGGGATACTATTTATACCACCCTACTGGCAACAAAGTGTTTGTTGCCAGGACAGCTGTGTTCCTAGAGAAGGAATTTATTTCCAAAGGAAGCAGTGGGAGGAATATAGAGCTTGAAGAGGTTCGAGCCCAACAAGTAAACATTGAACCGGTAGATGTACCAGAGGAAAATGCAGATTCACAAGGTGTTGTGGAATCTCAGTCTCCTCAGGTAACACAAGGACCTCGTAGATCTAGTAGGACTCGCCTTGAACCTGAGAGGTTTGGATACCTTATAACTCAGGAAGGTGGAGAGTTGATCTTAGATGATGATCCAACTACCTACGTAGAGGCTATGGAGGGACCAGATTCTGAGAAATGGCTTGAAGCCATGAGATCCGAGATGGAATCCATGTACTCCAACAAAGTATGGACTTTGGTGGAACCACCCGAAGGGGTAAAACCCATAGGGTGCAAGTGGGTCTTCAAGAAAAAGACCGATATGGATGGCAATGTGCAAACTTATAAAGGTAGATTGGTTGCGAAAGGATTTCGACAAGTTCAAGGTGTTGACTATGACGAAACCTTTTCTCCAGTTGCCATGATTAAGTCCATCAGGATCATGCCTTCTATTGCAGCTTATCATGACTATGAGATTTGGCAGATGGATGTTAAAACTACATTCCTTATCGGGAATATACATGAGGATGTGTACATGACACAGCCTGAAGGTTTTGTAGATCCAAAGAATGCCAATAAAGTCTGTAAGCTGCAAAGGTCAGTCTGTGGATTGAAGCAAGCGTCTCGGAGTTGGAATCTTCGATTTGATGAAGAAGTCAAAGTGTTTGGCTTTATTCAAAATGAAGATGAACCTTGTGTGTACAAGAAGGTTAGTGGGAGCTCGACCACATTCCTCATATTGTATGTGGATGACATACTTTTGATGGGGAATGATGTCTTAGCCTTAGAGAAGGTAAAGACTTGTCTTGGGAAAACTTTCTCAATGAAGGACTTAGGAGAAGCATCCTATATTCTAGGAATTAAGATCTATAGAGATAGATCTAGAAGGCTTCTCAGACTAAGTCAAAGCACGTACATTGACAAGGTGCTGAAGCAGTTCAGCATGGAAAACTCAAAGAGAGGTAACATCCCCATGCTACATGGAGTCACCGTCTCTAGAGCTCATTGTCCCCAATCTTGTGAAGAGAGGGAGCGTATGAATGGGATCCCATATGCATCAGCCATCGAGTCCATCATGTACGCTATGTTGTGCACACGCCCAGATGTCTCGTATGCTCTCAGCATGATGAGAAGGTACCAATCAGATCCTGGGGATGCTCACTGGACAGTCGTGAAGAACATCCTCAAGTACTTGCGAAGGACTAAGGATCAGTTTCTTGTGTACGGCGGCGAGGAAGAGCTAGTTGTAAAGGGTTACACCGATGCAAGCTTCCAAACTGATAAAGATGATTACATATCGCAGTCAGGATTTGTGTTTTGCCTTAATAATAGAGTTGTGAGCTGGAAGAGTTCCAAGCAAGAAACAGTTGCCGATTCTACTATAGAGGCAGGGTATATTGCTGCTTCGCATGCAGCAAAGGAGGTTGTGTGGATCAGGAAGTTCATTTCTGAACTTGGTGTAGTTCCCAGTAGCTGTGATGCAATTGAGCTTTATTGTGACAATAATGGAGCTATTGCACAAGCTAAGGAGCCCAAATCACATCAGCGGTCCAAGCACATACTGTGGTGCTTCCATCTCATACGAGAGATCATACAGTGAGGAGATGTGAAGATTTTCAAAGTACCAACTGAAGACAATATAGCTGATCCACTGACTAAGGCCCTTTCTCAGCAGAAGCATGATGGTTATGCTAGGTCACAAGGACTGCGCTTCCTTGGTGATTGGCTCTAAGTGCAAGTAGGAGTCTGTTGATATGTATGCCCATAGAGAAAGTCATATGATGATTGTAATGGGATACTTTGTAAATGATTTGAATAATAATAAAGGCAATTTCCAATCTATATGTTTAAACTATTTCTGAGATGATGGTGTAACATGATAGATGTCTAAAGATTGTTTTACTCAATGACGTATGCTTTTGGGTTGAGGACCTAAACGATGAGATCATACAGATGTTAAGAGTATTCTTTCTTGTTTAGTCCCTAGTCGGTTGTTATTGTGGAAATAACCATAGACATCAATAACACTAAAGACTAGATTGTGTGTTGGTTGATGACAGAATCTCATTAGTCATGATATAGTGATATCAAACCAAGCACATAGGTACTTGTTAGAGAACAACGTACTAGACAGACCCACCGTGAGAGTGACACATGGAACCATGACTTGGTAGTCACAGTCAGCTCTCACAGTGATGGTGGTGAGTGTGATTCTTAGACCTGAAATCACTACACTCAACACATGTCGTTGGGTACACTTTGAAATCATCAAACGCAATCCCGAAACATGGGTTGTTATAAAGGTGATGATTGGGTGGCTTTGACACATGGGGCTTTTGAGGGGTGAGTGATAGATATGGGATTTGTCCCTCCTGAGGGAGTTTGATATCCTTGGCCACTTGATGAGTAGGATTGAGAAAAGGCATGCGCATGCACGTGTGAATCAATATGTGATATTGATGTCATACACATCTCACTCGGTCTACTCTGAGATCAAGGAAATGAATGAACATTGACAGGATGGTTGTTCCATGCCTCGAGTTCATTCTGAATATCAGTGACAAAGGAATTATACATTCACTGTAACACCATTCACGGATTGTAGGGATGAAAGTTGTTCTCCAACTTTCTATTTCACTTGGGTAGCAATGATGTGTGACAAGGCACCGCTCTTTGCTTGTGAAGTCATAAGTGTTATGGACTTTCACTGCCAACGTGAAATGGACCTGCAGGGTCACACACATAGGATTTAACCTGGAAAAGGAGTTTTATCCACAAGCCATGTTTAGATTGATTACTAAAGGAGTTTAGTAGTTCAATTAAACACTCAATTAATCGATAGCTGAATATCATAATGTTCAAGGTGTTCGATGCATTGATTGGAGTATCGGATTGATTGAAATCGCATTTGAATGATTCTACACAACCTGCACTCCCAACCGATCGGTTAATGTGATGAACTGGTTGGCTGAGGTTGCTGAACCGGTTGGCTCAATTGTTGAACCGATCGGCTCGTGCACAGAGTGAAACGAGCGGTTCAAGTGTTGAACTGATCGGTTCAACTGGTGCAACCGAGCAACTTGGGAAAGTAGGATTGGTGAGAATTTTCCTTGCGTTTCACTTGCCTAATTTGATTGGAACAAGGATTGGTATTCGATACTAATTAGAAACAAAAGAAAGAAAGTCAATCCGGGATCGACCAGGACCACCAACCGACCGGTTCACTTGTGAACCGACCGGTTGAGGTGTCCCAACCGATCGGTTGGCTCTCCAACCGACTGGTTCACTTGTGAACCGATCGGTTCAGGTTGCGAGTTGGTTGCTTTTGTGAAAAAATTCTGAACCCTTCTACTCCTGCTTTTAGTCCCATATTGTCGGGGACAAAGAACCCTGTCCCATGACCCGCCTATATATATAGGGGTATTGGGGGCTTCTCAGAGTACAACTCAGTGCAAGTTGATTGCTCTACAAAGTTTTCGTTCTCTCTGGTTTTGGTAACTGAGAGAGAGCCCGAGCAAGTGCTTCCCGCAAAGGGAGGTGCAGTAAGGGAAGGACAACTGCAGTTGTAATTGACAGCAGGAGAGTGTGTTGGCGACTAGTACGTCAACAGGAGGGTGTGACTCCTTCCACTTCCTTGTGGGACAAGGAGAGTGGAGTTCCAGGTGGTCCGTGTGGACTACTTCAGAGGTGGGAGGTCACTGCCGCTTAGGAGGAAAACTGTCATCCAACAGTCCGGTAGGAGGAGGCGTCTTCAGTCTCGGTGCGACCAGGAGCTGCACAGACACCGTCCAAGACCGGAAGTGAAGACCGCGCAAGGCGCGAGGTCCAGTCGCCGAGCAAGCCTTGGGACAAGGTATGATTCACAAACCATCTTTCCTATTATATAGACGTTGACGTGATTCCTTTTGTTCTGGGTTTGGGGAGAAAATATTTTTGTTTCCGCTGCTTCTCTGCCTCCTCTAAAACCCAACAGTGGTATCAGAGCCACGTCAACAGTTCTATATTTTAGGATTATCGATATGATCGATTTTGGTTTGTCGCCTTTATTTATTGCATGCAATGCGAATAATATCGGCTTTATACATGTCCAATCCACAAATCCCAAATATACATATATGATATGTAATATTAATGCACTCGATACGCGTCACCCTTAAACGAGTTTTGTGGTGGATATGTAGCATGATTATGGCCTATAAACCCCTATATCTGTGTGTGGTTGTTTGTGTGGTTGCTTGCATCTTGGTCTGCGCATTGATTCCCTTCTCCTATTCATGATGTAACTCAAAATAATTCGAGAATTCTTTTCCTACCTTTGCTCCCCCCGAATGTAACTCAGGGTTTCACAATTATATTGTAAATAGGATAGATTTTATTTCTTGTTATGTCAAAGAACGGCAGACAACCTGAAGACGATCGGTTAAAGGCATGAACCGATCGGTTGGCAATCCAGATGCCCAGTTCAAGGAACGAGACAAGCGGGTGGCGACCTGAGGAGATGCACGACGACCGGTGAACCGATCGGCTGGAGGCGCCAGTTGATCGGCTGGTGGCACCCGAACAACCTACCTGATGGCAAGCCGATCAATCATGGAGATGAGCTGATCAAACCTAGAAAGGCAGGCACAGATTTCATCTTGTACAGGTTGCATGTGATGTAGACCTAGATGACCGTGATTCCTCTTGGCTCGAGGAATCACAAATAGGATGGCCATAATCATTGCCTTTTATCGTTTTGCATGTTTTCTGTGGGATATAGCATGTATATGATACTTAATATATATTGTGGTGATTGGATATGTATATGTATATAAAAACAAAATCCCTCATTAAATGTTAAGTTTTAGATGCCTTCCAAATGCGACACACGTGAAAAGCTTGATCGACCAAGTGTGGGCACGCCCTAGCGTGGTGCACCGTCTATCTTGTGGAAGCGTGAAGGATGAATGTGTGGGTCTGCCCTAGCAGGGTGCATATTCATCGTGTTGGCTTTGGTTCAGACTTAACAAGGTGATCTAGATGGGATCTAGTACCTTGAGGCATGGAGATGATCATTGCAAAGAGTTGTATATGACATCTTTCAAGAGTTGTATATGATGCAATTGGCAAGAGTTGCCTACCTGAGAGATCTGAGTTGTGGGTGACAGCCCTAGCTGGTCCATGGCTCAAAGGATTTTAGGATCTTGACCCACTAGAAGATTGTACGTTGCAATCTTCCAAATTGATGGTGAGGGCTATCAATTTGAGTCAAAATAGTGGGAGTGGTAATTAATTAAAGGCCTAATTAACTATCGTCAAATTTTATTCAAATCAAATCAAAAAGGTTTTGATAAATGCAAATTTTCTCTTATAGAATGGCAAAAGAATCATCTTTTAAAATGGGCAAATTAATTGAGAATAAATTCCATAACTGGTTGAGGACTATGAGAAGTGTTCTGCACAATCCAGATATACCAGGAGCCTTAGAATCCACTCTATGTACATTTAATGCGTTGGTGAAGAAGAAAGTAGGTAAGGGAGAGAAGTGTTCTCTCGCCAAACCAATTTCTTCTACATGGAGAGGATGGAAGGAACAATGGAAGAAGAAGTCGGAGATAGAGATCTCTACTTCTGGTGTATACGTGATAGAGATTAACTTTACTACTTCTTCGTCATGGGTACTTGATACCGGATGCGGATCTCACATTTATTCAAATGTGAAGGATCTTAAGAGAAGTAGGCCTTTAGGGAAGGGCGAGGTTGAACTACGTGTTGCCAATGGGGCAAGAGTTTCTGCCAGTGCCGTAGGAACCTATGAGTTAACTCTACCTAGTGTGCTAATAATAGAGTTGAAGAACTGCTATTATGTACCTACCATAAATAGGAATATCATTTCCGTCTCTTGTTTGGACAAAGATGGATTTGAATTTCTTATTAAAAATGGAAAGTGTTCTATTTCTAAAGATGGGATCTTTTATGGCAGTGTCCCTATGTCTTATGGTCTATACATGATAGACTTAGAGACAAGTATATACAACGTAAACACCAAAAAGCAAAAACTCAACGACTCAAACAAAACATATCTTTGGCTTTGTCGTCTAGGGCACATAAATGAGAAGCGCATTTCTAGACTCCATAAAGATGGTTATCTAGACTCTTTTGATTATGAATCAATAGAGACATGTGAATCTTGTTTGTTGGGAAAGATGACCAAGACTCCCTTTTCAGGTAAAGGTGAGAGAGCTAGTGATCTATTAGGACTCATACATACTGATGTATGTGGGCCTTTTAGAACTAATGCCAGAGGTGGGTATCAGTACTTCATTACCTTTACTGATGACTTCAGTAGGTATGGCTATGTGTACCTGATGAAACATAAGTCAGAAACCCTTGAAAGGTTCAAGGATTTCATGAATGAAGTACAAAACCAGCTTGGTAAAAGTATTAAGGCACTTCGTTCCGATCGAGGTGGAGAATACTTGAGCCAGGAGTTTGAGGACCTTCTGCGAGCCTGTGGTATTGTATCATAGTGGACTCCGCCTGGAACACCACAGCATAATGGTGTGTCTGAAAGAAGGAATCACACATTGTTAGATATGGTGTGATCAATGATGAGTTTTTCTGATCTTCCAATTTCTTTCTGAGGTTATGCTCTTGAAACCGGTGTGTTTATGCTTAACCGTGTACCATCTAAATCGGTTCAAAAGACACCATATGAGATATGGTATGGGAAGCGTCCCGGTTTATCTTTTCTGAAGATTTGGAGTTGTGAGGCTTACGTCAAGAAAATTTTTCCTAATAAGCTTGGACCCAAATCCGATAAATGTTATTTTGTTGGATACCCCAAGGAAACGAGGGGATACTATTTATACCACCCTACTGGCAACAAAGTGTTTGTTGCCAGGACAGCTGTGTTCCTAGAGAAGGAATTTATTTCCAAAGGAAGCAGTGGGAGGAATATAGAGCTTGAAGAGGTTCGAGCCCAACAAGTAAACATTGAACCGGTAGATGTACCAGAGGAAAATGCAGATTCACAAGGTGTTGTGGAATCTCAGTCTCCTCAGGTAACACAAGGACCTCGTAGATCTAGTAGGACTCGCCTTGAACCTGAGAGGTTTGGATACCTTATAACTCAGGAAGGTGGAGAGTTGATCTTAGATGATGATCCAACTACCTACGTAGAGGCTATGGAGGGACCAGATTCTGAGAAATGGCTTGAAGCCATGAGATCCGAGATGGAATCCATGTACTCCAACAAAGTATGGACTTTGGTGGAACCACCCGAAGGGGTAAAACCCATAGGGTGCAAGTGGGTCTTCAAGAAAAAGACCGATATGGATGGCAATGTGCAAACTTATAAAGGTAGATTGGTTGCGAAAGGATTTCGACAAGTTCAAGGTGTTGACTATGACGAAACCTTTTCTCCAGTTGCCATGATTAAGTCCATCAGGATCATGCCTTCTATTGCAGCTTATCATGACTATGAGATTTGGCAGATGGATGTTAAAACTGCATTCCTTATCGGGAATATACATGAGGATGTGTACATGACACAGCCTGAAGGTTTTGTAGATCCAAAGAATGCCAATAAAGTCTGTAAGCTGCAAAGGTCAGTCTGTGGATTGAAGCAAGCGTCTCGGAGTTGGAATCTTCGATTTGATGAAGAAGTCAAAGTGTTTGGCTTTATTCAAAATGAAGATGAACCTTGTGTGTACAAGAAGGTTAGTGGGAGCTCGACCACATTCCTCATATTGTATGTGGATGACATACTTTTGATGGGGAATGATGTCTTAGCCTTAGAGAAGGTAAAGACTTGTCTTGGGAAAACTTTCTCAATGAAGGACTTAGGAGAAGCATCCTATATTCTAGGAATTAAGATCTATAGAGATAGATCTAGAAGGCTTCTCGGACTAAGTCAAAGCACGTACATTGACAAGGTGCTGAAGCAGTTCAGCATGGAAAACTCAAAGAGAGGTAACATCCCCATGCTACATGGAGTCACCATCTCTAGAGCTCATTGTCCCCAATCTTGTGAAGAGAGGGAGCGTATGAATGGGATCCCATATGCATCAGCCATCGAGTCCATCATGTACGCTATGTTGTGCACACGCCCAGATGTCTCGTATGCTCTCAGCATGATGAGAAGGTACCAATCAGATCCTGGGGATGCTCACTGGACAGTCGTGAAGAACATCCTCAAGTACTTGCGAAGGACTAAGGATCAGTTTCTTGTGTACGGCGGCGAGGAAGAGCTAGTTGTAAAGGGTTACACCGATGCAAGCTTCCAAACTGATAAAGATGATTACATATCGCAGTCAGGATTTGTGTTTTGCCTTAATAATAGAGTTGTGAGCTGGAAGAGTTCCAAGCAAGAAACAGTTGCCGATTCTACTATAGAGGCAGGGTATATTGCTGCTTCGCATGCAGCAAAGGAGGTTGTGTGGATCAGGAAGTTCATTTCTAAACTTGGTGTAGTTCCCAGTAGCTGTGATGCAATTGAGCTTTATTGTGACAATAATGGAGCTATTGCACAAGCTAAGGAGCCCAAATCACATCAGCGGTCCAAGCACATACTGTGGTGCTTCCATCTCATACGAGAGATCATACAGTGAGGAGATGTGAAGATTTTCAAAGTACCAACTGAAGACAATATAGCTGATCCACTGACTAAGGCCCTTTCTCAGCAGAAGCATGATGGTTATGCTAGGTCACAAGGACTGCGCTTCCTTGGTGATTGGCTCTAAGTGCAAGTAGGAGTCTGTTGATATGTATGCCCATAGAGAAAGTCATATGATGATTGTAATGGGATACTTTGTAAATGATTTGAATAATAATAAAGGCAATTTCCAATCTATATGTTTAAACTATTTCTGAGATGATGGTGTAACATGATAGATGTCTAAAGATTGTTTTACTCAATGACGTATGCTTTTGGGTTGAGGACCTAAACGATGAGATCATACAGATGTTAAGAGTATTCTTTCTTGTTTAGTCCCTAGTCGGTTGTTATTGTGGAAATAACCATAGACATCAATAACACTAAAGACTAGATTGTGTGTTGGTTGATGACAGAATCTCATTAGTCATGATATAGTGATATCAAACCAAGCACATAGGTACTTGTTAGAGAACAACGTACTAGACAGACCCACCGTGAGAGTGACACATGGAACCATGACTTGGTAGTCACAGTCAGCTCTCACAGTGATGGTGGTGAGTGTGATTCTTAGACCTGAAATCACTACACTCAACACATGTCGTTGGGTACACTTTGAAATCATCAAACGCAATCCTGAAACATGGGTTGTTATAAAGGTGATGATTGGGTGGCTTTGACACATGGGGCTTTTGAGGGGTGAGTGATAGATATGGGATTTGTCCCTCCTGAGGGAGTTTGATATCCTTGGCCACTTGATGAGTAGGATTGAGAAAAGGCATGCGCATGCACGTGTGAATCAATATGTGATATTGATGTCATACACATCTCACTCGGTCTACTCTGAGATCAAGGAAATGAATGAACATTGACAGGATGGTTGTTCCATGCCTCGAGTTCATTCTGAATATCAGTGACAAAGGAATTATACATTCACTGTAACACCATTCACGGATTGTAGGGATGAAAGTTGTTCTCCAACTTTCTATTTCACTTGGGTAGCAATGATGTGTGACAAGGCACCGCTCTTTGCTTGTGAAGTCATAAGTGTTATGGACTTTCACTGCCAACGTGAAATGGACCTGCAGGGTCACACACATAGGATTTAACCTGGAAAAGGAGTTTTATCCACAAGCCATGTTTAGATTGATTACTAAAGGAGTTTAGTAGTTCAATTAAACACTCAATTAATCGATAGCTGAATATCATAATGTTCAAGGTGTTCGATGCATTGATTGGAGTATCGGATTGATTGAAATCGCATTTGAATGATTCTACACAACCTGCACTCCCAACCGATCGGTTAATGTGATGAACTGGTTGGCTGAGGTTGCTGAACCGGTTGGCTCAATTGTTGAACCGATCGGCTCGTGCACAGAGTGAAACGAGCGGTTCAAGTGTTGAACTGATCGGTTCAACTGGTGCAACCGAGCAACTTGGGAAAGTAGGATTGGTGAGAATTTTCCTTGCGTTTCACTTGCCTAATTTGATTGGAACAAGGATTGGTATTCGATACTAATTAGAAACAAAAGAAAGAAAGTCAATCCGGGATCGACCAGGACCACCAACCGACCGGTTCACTTGTGAACCGACCGGTTGAGGTGTCCCAACCGATCGGTTGGCTCTCCAACCGACTGGTTCACTTGTGAACCGATCGGTTCAGGTTGCGAGTTGGTTGCTTTTGTGAAAAAATTCTGAACCCTTCTACTCCTGCTTTTAGTCCCATATTGTCGGGGACAAAGAACCCTGTCCCATGACCCGCCTATATATATAGGGGTATTGGGGGCTTCTCAGAGTACAACTCAGTGCAAGTTGATTGCTCTACAAAGTTTTCGTTCTCTCTGGTTTTGGTAACTGAGAGAGAGCCCGAGCAAGTGCTTCCCGCAAAGGGAGGTGCAGTAAGGGAAGGACAACTGCAGTTGTAATTGACAGCAGGAGAGTGTGTTGGCGACTAGTACGTCAACAGGAGGGTGTGACTCCTTCCACTTCCTTGTGGGACAAGGAGAGTGGAGTTCCAGGTGGTCCGTGTGGACTACTTCAGAGGTGGGAGGTCACTGCCGCTTAGGAGGAAAACTGTCATCCAACAGTCCGGTAGGAGGAGGCGTCTTCAGTCTCGGTGCGACCAGGAGCTGCACAGACACCGTCCAAGACTGGAAGTGAAGACCGCGCAAGGCGCGAGGTCCAGTCGCCGAGCAAGCCTTGGGACAAGGTATGATTCACAAACCATCTTTCCTATTATATAGACGTTGACGTGATTCCTTTTGTTCTGGGTTTGGGGAGAAAATATTTTTGTTTCCGCTGCTTCTCTGCCTCCTCTAAAACCCAACAGTGGTATCAGAGCCACGTCAACAGTTCTATATTTTAGGATTATCGATATGATCGATTTTGGTTTGTCGCCTTTATTTATTGCATGCAATGCGAATAATATCGGCTTTATACATGTCCAATCCACAAATCCCAAATATACATATATGATATGTAATATTAATGCACTCGATACGCGTCGCCCTTAAACGAGTTTTGTGGTGGATATGTAGCATGATTATGGCCTATAAACCCCTATATCTGTGTGTGGTTGTTTGTGTGGTTGCTTGCATCTTGGTCTGCGCATTGATTCCCTTCTCCTATTCATGATGTAACTCAAAATAATTCGAGAATTCTTTTCCTACCTTTGCTCCCCCCGAATGTAACTCAGGGTTTCACAATTATATTGTAAATAGGATAGATTTTATTTCTTGTTATGTCAAAGAACGGCAGACAACCTGAAGACGATCGGTTAAAGGCATGAACCGATCGGTTGGCAATCCAGATGCCCAGTTCAAGGAACGAGACAAGCGGGTGGCGACCTGAGGAGATGCACGACGACCGGTGAACCGATCGGCTGGAGGCGCCAGTTGATCGGCTGGTGGCACCCGAACAACCTACCTGATGGCAAGCCGATCAATCATGGAGATGAGCTGATCAAACCTAGAAAGGCAGGCACAGATTTCATCTTGTACAGGTTGCATGTGATGTAGACCTAGATGACCGTGATTCCTCTTGGCTCGAGGAATCACAAATAGGATGGCCATAATCATTGCCTTTTATCGTTTTGCATGTTTTCTGTGGGATATAGCATGTATATGATACTTAATATATATTGTGGTGATTGGATATGTATATGTATATAAAAACAAAATCCCTCATTAAATGTTAAGTTTTAGATGCCTTCCAAATGCGACACACGTGAAAAGCTTGATCGACCAAGTGTGGGCACGCCCTAGCGTGGTGCACCGTCTATCTTGTGGAAGCGTGAAGGATGAATGTGTGGGTCTGCCCTAGCAGGGTGCATATTCATCGTGTTGGCTTTGGTTCAGACTTAACAAGGTGATCTAGATGGGATCTAGTACCTTGAGGCATGGAGATGATCATTGCAAAGAGTTGTATATGACATCTTTCAAGAGTTGTATATGATGCAATTGGCAAGAGTTGCCTACCTGAGAGATCTGAGTTGTGGGTGACAGCCCTAGCTGGTCCATGGCTCAAAGGATTTTAGGATCTTGACCCACTAGAAGATTGTACGTTGCAATCTTCCAAATTGATGGTGAGGGCTATCAATTTGAGTCAAAATAGTGGGAGTGGTAATTAATTAAAGGCCTAATTAACTATCGTCAAATTTTATTCAAATCAAATCAAAAAGGTTTTGATAAATGCAAATTTTCTCTTATAGAATGGCAAAAGAATCATCTTTTAAAATGGGCAAATTAATTGAGAATAAATTCCATAACTGGTTGAGGACTATGAGAAGTGTTCTGCACAATCCAGATATACCAGGAGCCTTAGAATCCACTCTATGTACATTTAATGCGTTGGTGAAGAAGAAAGTAGGTAAGGGAGAGAAGTGTTCTCTCGCCAAACCAATTTCTTCTACATGGAGAGGATGGAAGGAACAATGGAAGAAGAAGTCGGAGATAGAGATCTCTACTTCTGGTGTATACGTGATAGAGATTAACTTTACTACTTCTTCGTCATGGGTACTTGATACCGGATGCGGATCTCACATTTATTCAAATGTGAAGGATCTTAAGAGAAGTAGGCCTTTAGGGAAGGGCGAGGTTGAACTACGTGTTGCCAATGGGGCAAGAGTTTCTGCCAGTGCCGTAGGAACCTATGAGTTAACTCTACCTAGTGTGCTAATAATAGAGTTGAAGAACTGCTATTATGTACCTACCATAAATAGGAATATCATTTCCGTCTCTTGTTTGGACAAAGATGGATTTGAATTTCTTATTAAAAATGGAAAGTGTTCTATTTCTAAAGATGGGATCTTTTATGGCAGTGCCCCTATGTCTTATGGTCTATACATGATAGACTTAGAGACAAGTATATACAACGTAAACACCAAAAAGCAAAAACTCAACGACTCAAACAAAACATATCTTTGGCTTTGTCGTCTAGGGCACATAAATGAGAAGCGCATTTCTAGACTCCATAAAGATGGTTATCTAGACTCTTTTGATTATGAATCAATAGAGACATGTGAATCTTGTTTGTTGGGAAAGATGACCAAGACTCCCTTTTCAGGTAAAGGTGAGAGAGCTAGTGATCTATTAGGACTCATACATACTGATGTATGTGGGCCTTTTAGAACTAATGCCAGAGGTGGGTATCAGTACTTCATTACCTTTACTGATGACTTCAGTAGGTATGGCTATGTGTACCTGATGAAACATAAGTCAGAAACCCTTGAAAGGTTCAAGGATTTCATGAATGAAGTACAAAACCAGCTTGGTAAAAGTATTAAGGCACTTCGTTCCGATCGAGGTGGAGAATACTTGAGCCAGGAGTTTGAGGACCTTCTGCGAGCCTGTGGTATTGTATCATAGTGGACTCCGCCTGGAACACCACAGCATAATGGTGTGTCTGAAAGAAGGAATCACACATTGTTAGATATGGTGTGATCAATGATGAGTTTTTCTGATCTTCCAATTTCTTTCTGAGGTTATGCTCTTGAAACCGGTGTGTTTATGCTTAACCGTGTACCATCTAAATCGGTTCAAAAGACACCATATGAGATATGGTATGGGAAGCGTCCCGGTTTATCTTTTCTGAAGATTTGGAATTGTGAGGCTTACGTCAAGAAAATTTTTCCTAATAAGCTTGGACCCAAATCCGATAAATGTTATTTTGTTGGATACCCCAAGGAAACGAGGGGATACTATTTATACCACCCTACTGGCAACAAAGTGTTTGTTGCCAGGACAGCTGTGTTCCTAGAGAAGGAATTTATTTCCAAAGGAAGCAGTGGGAGGAATATAGAGCTTGAAGAGGTTCGAGCCCAACAAGTAAACATTGAACCGGTAGATGTACCAGAGGAAAATGCAGATTCACAAGGTGTTGTGGAATCTCAGTCTCCTCAGGTAACACAAGGACCTCGTAGATCTAGTAGGACTCGCCTTGAACCTGAGAGGTTTGGATACCTTATAACTCAGGAAGGTGGAGAGTTGATCTTAGATGATGATCCAACTACCTACGTAGAGGCTATGGAGGGACCAGATTCTGAGAAATGGCTTGAAGCCATGAGATCCGAGATGGAATCCATGTACTCCAACAAAGTATGGACTTTGGTGGAACCACCCGAAGGGGTAAAACCCATAGGGTGCAAGTGGGTCTTCAAGAAAAAGACCGATATGGATGGCAATGTGCAAACTTATAAAGGTAGATTGGTTGCGAAAGGATTTCGACAAGTTCAAGGTGTTGACTATGACGAAACCTTTTCTCCAGTTGCCATGATTAAGTCCATCAGGATCATGCCTTCTATTGCAGCTTATCATGACTATGAGATTTGGCAGATGGATGTTAAAACTGCATTCCTTATCGGGAATATACATGAGGATGTGTACATGACACAGCCTGAAGGTTTTGTAGATCCAAAGAATGCCAATAAAGTCTGTAAGCTGCAAAGGTCAGTCTGTGGATTGAAGCAAGCGTCTCGGAGTTGGAATCTTCGATTTGATGAAGAAGTCAAAGTGTTTGGCTTTATTCAAAATGAAGATGAACCTTGTGTGTACAAGAAGGTTAGTGGGAGCTCGACCACATTCCTCATATTGTATGTGGATGACATACTTTTGATGGGGAATGATGTCTTAGCCTTAGAGAAGGTAAAGACTTGTCTTGGGAAAACTTTCTCAATGAAGGACTTAGGAGAAGCATCCTATATTCTAGGAATTAAGATCTATAGAGATAGATCTAGAAGGCTTCTCGGACTAAGTCAAAGCACGTACATTGACAAGGTGCTGAAGCAGTTCAGCATGGAAAACTCAAAGAGAGGTAACATCCCCATGCTACATGGAGTCACCGTCTCTAGAGCTCATTGTCCCCAATCTTGTGAAGAGAGGGAGCGTATGAATGGGATCCCATATGCATCAGCCATCGAGTCCATCATGTACGCTATGTTGTGCACACGCCCAGATGTCTCGTATGCTCTCAGCATGATGAGAAGGTACCAATCAGATCCTGGGGATGCTCACTGGACAGTCGTGAAGAACATCCTCAAGTACTTGCGAAGGACTAAGGATCAGTTTCTTGTGTACGGCGGCGAGGAAGAGCTAGTTGTAAAGGGTTACACCGATGCAAGCTTCCAAACTGATAAAGATGATTACATATCGCAGTCAGGATTTGTGTTTTGCCTTAATAATAGAGTTGTGAGCTGGAAGAGTTCCAAGCAAGAAACAGTTGCCGATTCTACTATAGAGGCAGGGTATATTGCTGCTTCGCATGCAGCAAAGGAGGTTGTGTGGATCAGGAAGTTCATTTCTGAACTTGGTGTAGTTCCCAGTAGCTGTGATGCAATTGAGCTTTATTGTGACAATAATGGAGCTATTGCACAAGCTAAGGAGCCCAAATCACATCAGCGGTCCAAGCACATACTGTGGTGCTTCCATCTCATACGAGAGATCATACAGTGAGGAGATGTGAAGATTTTCAAAGTACCAACTGAAGACAATATAGCTGATCCACTGACTAAGGCCCTTTCTCAGCAGAAGCATGATGGTTATGCTAGGTCACAAGGACTGCGCTTCCTTGGTGATTGGCTCTAAGTGCAAGTAGGAGTCTGTTGATATGTATGCCCATAGAGAAAGTCATATGATGATTGTAATGGGATACTTTGTAAATGATTTGAATAATAATAAAGGCAATTTCCAATCTATATGTTTAAACTATTTCTGAGATGATGGTGTAACATGATAGATGTCTAAAGATTGTTTTACTCAATGACGTATGCTTTTGGGTTGAGGACCTAAACGATGAGATCATACAGATGTTAAGAGTATTCTTTCTTGTTTAGTCCCTAGTCGGTTGTTATTGTGGAAATAACCATAGACATCAATAACACTAAAGACTAGATTGTGTGTTGGTTGATGACAGAATCTCATTAGTCATGATATAGTGATATCAAACCAAGCACATAGGTACTTGTTAGAGAACAACGTACTAGACAGACCCACCGTGAGAGTGACACATGGAACCATGACTTGGTAGTCACAGTCAGCTCTCACAGTGATGGTGGTGAGTGTGATTCTTAGACCTGAAATCACTACACTCAACACATGTCGTTGGGTACACTTTGAAATCATCAAACGCAATCCTGAAACATGGGTTGTTATAAAGGTGATGATTGGGTGGCTTTGACACATGGGGCTTTTGAGGGGTGAGTGATAGATATGGGATTTGTCCCTCCTGAGGGAGTTTGATATCCTTGGCCACTTGATGAGTAGGATTGAGAAAAGGCATGTGCATGCACGTGTGAATCAATATGTGATATTGATGTCATACACATCTCACTCGGTCTACTCTGAGATCAAGGAAATGAATGAACATTGACAGGATGGTTGTTCCATGCCTCGAGTTCATTCTGAATATCAGTGACAAAGGAATTATACATTCACTGTAACACCATTCACGGATTGTAGGGATGAAAGTTGTTCTCCAACTTTCTATTTCACTTGGGTAGCAATGATGTGTGACAAGGCACCGCTCTTTGCTTGTGAAGTCATAAGTGTTATGGACTTTCACTGCCAACGTGAAATGGACCTGCAGGGTCACACACATAGGATTTAACCTGGAAAAGGAGTTTTATCCACAAGCCATGTTTAGATTGATTACTAAAGGAGTTTAGTAGTTCAATTAAACACTCAATTAATCGATAGCTGAATATCATAATGTTCAAGGTGTTCGATGCATTGATTGGAGTATCGGATTGATTGAAATCGCATTTGAATGATTCTACACAACCTGCACTCCCAACCGATCGGTTAATGTGATGAACTGGTTGGCTGAGGTTGCTGAACCGGTTGGCTCAATTGTTGAACCGATCGGCTCGTGCACAGAGTGAAACGAGCGGTTCAAGTGTTGAACTGATCGGTTCAACTGGTGCAACCGAGCAACTTGGGAAAGTAGGATTGGTGAGAATTTTCCTTGCGTTTCACTTGCCTAATTTGATTGGAACAAGGATTGGTATTCGATACTAATTAGAAACAAAAGAAAGAAAGTCAATCCGGGATCGACCAGGACCACCAACCGACCGGTTCACTTGTGAACCGACCGGTTGAGGTGTCCCAACCGATCGGTTGGCTCTCCAACCGACTGGTTCACTTGTGAACCGATCGGTTCAGGTTGCGAGTTGGTTGCTTTTGTGAAAAAATTCTGAACCCTTCTACTCCTGCTTTTAGTCCCATATTGTCGGGGACAAAGAACCCTGTCCCATGACCCGCCTATATATATAGGGGTATTGGGGGCTTCTCAGAGTACAACTCAGTGCAAGTTGATTGCTCTACAAAGTTTTCGTTCTCTCTGGTTTTGGTAACTGAGAGAGAGCCCGAGCAAGTGCTTCCCGCAAAGGGAGGTGCAGTAAGGGAAGGACAACTGCAGTTGTAATTGACAGCAGGAGAGTGTGTTGGCGACTAGTACGTCAACAGGAGGGTGTGACTCCTTCCACTTCCTTGTGGGACAAGGAGAGTGGAGTTCCAGGTGGTCCGTGTGGACTACTTCAGAGGTGGGAGGTCACTGCCGCTTAGGAGGAAAACTGTCATCCAACAGTCCGGTAGGAGGAGGCGTCTTCAGTCTCGGTGCGACCAGGAGCTGCACAGACACCGTCCAAGACCGGAAGTGAAGACCGCGCAAGGCGCGAGGTCCAGTCGCCGAGCAAGCCTTGGGACAAGGTATGATTCACAAACCATCTTTCCTATTATATAGACGTTGACGTGATTCCTTTTGTTATGGGTTTGGGGAGAAAATATTTTTGTTTCCGCTGCTTCTCTGCCTCCTCTAAAACCCAACAGTGGTATCAGAGCCACGTCAACAGTTCTATATTTTAGGATTATCGATATGATCGATTTTGGTTTGTCGCCTTTATTTATTGCATGCAATGCGAATAATATCGGCTTTATACATGTCCAATCCACAAATCCCAAATATACATATATGATATGTAATATTAATGCACTCGATACGCGTCGCCCTTAAACGAGTTTTGTGGTGGATATGTAGCATGATTATGGCCTATAAACCCCTATATCTGTGTGTGGTTGTTTGTGTGGTTGCTTGCATCTTGGTCTGCGCATTGATTCCCTTCTCCTATTCATGATGTAACTCAAAATAATTCGAGAATTCTTTTCCTACCTTTGCTCCCCCCGAATGTAACTCAGGGTTTCACAATTATATTGTAAATAGGATAGATTTTATTTCTTGTTATGTCAAAGAACGGCAGACAACCTGAAGACGATCGGTTAAAGGCATGAACCGATCGGTTGGCAATCCAGATGCCCAGTTCAAGGAACGAGACAAGCGGGTGGCGACCTGAGGAGATGCACGACGACCGGTGAACCGATCGGCTGGAGGCGCCAGTTGATCGGCTGGTGGCACCCGAACAACCTACCTGATGGCAAGCCGATCAATCATGGAGATGAGCTGATCAAACCTAGAAAGGCAGGCACAGATTTCATCTTGTACAGGTTGCATGTGATGTAGACCTAGATGACCGTGATTCCTCTTGGCTCGAGGAATCACAAATAGGATGGCCATAATCATTGCCTTTTATCGTTTTGCATGTTTTCTGTGGGATATAGCATGTATATGATACTTAATATATATTGTGGTGATTGGATATGTATATGTATATAAAAACAAAATCCCTCATTAAATGTTAAGTTTTAGATGCCTTCCAAATGCGACACACGTGAAAAGCTTGATCGACCAAGTGTGGGCACGCCCTAGCGTGGTGCACCGTCTATCTTGTGGAAGCGTGAAGGATGAATGTGTGGGTCTGCCCTAGCAGGGTGCATATTCATCGTGTTGGCTTTGGTTCAGACTTAACAAGGTGATCTAGATGGGATCTAGTACCTTGAGGCATGGAGATGATCATTGCAAAGAGTTGTATATGACATCTTTCAAGAGTTGTATATGATGCAATTGGCAAGAGTTGCCTACCTGAGAGATCTGAGTTGTGGGTGACAGCCCTAGCTGGTCCATGGCTCAAAGGATTTTAGGATCTTGACCCACTAGAAGATTGTACGTTGCAATCTTCCAAATTGATGGTGAGGGCTATCAATTTGAGTCAAAATAGTGGGAGTGGTAATTAATTAAAGGCCTAATTAACTATCGTCAAATTTTATTCAAATCAAATCAAAAAGGTTTTGATAAATGCAAATTTTCTCTTATAGAATGGCAAAAGAATCATCTTTTAAAATGGGCAAATTAATTGAGAATAAATTCCATAACTGGTTGAGGACTATGAGAAGTGTTCTGCACAATCCAGATATACCAGGAGCCTTAGAATCCACTCTATGTACATTTAATGCGTTGGTGAAGAAGAAAGTAGGTAAGGGAGAGAAGTGTTCTCTCGCCAAACCAATTTCTTCTACATGGAGAGGATGGAAGGAACAATGGAAGAAGAAGTCGGAGATAGAGATCTCTACTTCTGGTGTATACGTGATAGAGATTAACTTTACTACTTCTTCGTCATGGGTACTTGATACCGGATGCGGATCTCACATTTATTCAAATGTGAAGGATCTTAAGAGAAGTAGGCCTTTAGGGAAGGGCGAGGTTGAACTACGTGTTGCCAATGGGGCAAGAGTTTCTGCCAGTGCCGTAGGAACCTATGAGTTAACTCTACCTAGTGTGCTAATAATAGAGTTGAAGAACTGCTATTATGTACCTACCATAAATAGGAATATCATTTCCGTCTCTTGTTTGGACAAAGATGGATTTGAATTTCTTATTAAAAATGGAAAGTGTTCTATTTCTAAAGATGGGATCTTTTATGGCAGTGCCCCTATGTCTTATGGTCTATACATGATAGACTTAGAGACAAGTATATACAACGTAAACACCAAAAAGCAAAAACTCAACGACTCAAACAAAACATATCTTTGGCTTTGTCGTCTAGGGCACATAAATGAGAAGCGCATTTCTAGACTCCATAAAGATGGTTATCTAGACTCTTTTGATTATGAATCAATAGAGACATGTGAATCTTGTTTGTTGGGAAAGATGACCAAGACTCCCTTTTCAGGTAAAGGTGAGAGAGCTAGTGATCTATTAGGACTCATACATACTGATGTATGTGGGCCTTTTAGAACTAATGCCAGAGGTGGGTATCAGTACTTCATTACCTTTACTGATGACTTCAGTAGGTATGGCTATGTGTACCTGATGAAACATAAGTCAGAAACCCTTGAAAGGTTCAAGGATTTCATGAATGAAGTACAAAACCAGCTTGGTAAAAGTATTAAGGCACTTCGTTCCGATCGAGGTGGAGAATACTTGAGCCAGGAGTTTGAGGACCTTCTGCGAGCCTGTGGTATTGTATCATAGTGGACTCCGCCTGGAACACCACAGCATAATGGTGTGTCTGAAAGAAGGAATCACACATTGTTAGATATGGTGTGATCAATGATGAGTTTTTCTGATCTTCCAATTTCTTTCTGAGGTTATGCTCTTGAAACCGGTGTGTTTATGCTTAACCGTGTACCATCTAAATCGGTTCAAAAGACACCATATGAGATATGGTATGGGAAGCGTCCCGGTTTATCTTTTCTGAAGATTTGGAGTTGTGAGGCTTACGTCAAGAAAATTTTTCCTAATAAGCTTGGACCCAAATCCGATAAATGTTATTTTGTTGGATACCCCAAGGAAACGAGGGGATACTATTTATACCACCCTACTGGCAACAAAGTGTTTGTTGCCAGGACAGCTGTGTTCCTAGAGAAGGAATTTATTTCCAAAGGAAGCAGTGGGAGGAATATAGAGCTTGAAGAGGTTCGAGCCCAACAAGTAAACATTGAACCGGTAGATGTACCAGAGGAAAATGCAGATTCACAAGGTGTTGTGGAATCTCAGTCTCCTCAGGTAACACAAGGACCTCGTAGATCTAGTAGGACTCGCCTTGAACCTGAGAGGTTTGGATACCTTATAACTCAGGAAGGTGGAGAGTTGATCTTAGATGATGATCCAACTACCTACGTAGAGGCTATGGAGGGACCAGATTCTGAGAAATGGCTTGAAGCCATGAGATCCGAGATGGAATCCATGTACTCCAACAAAGTATGGACTTTGGTGGAACCACCCGAAGGGGTAAAACCCATAGGGTGCAAGTGGGTCTTCAAGAAAAAGACCGATATGGATGGCAATGTGCAAACTTATAAAGGTAGATTGGTTGCGAAAGGATTTCGACAAGTTCAAGGTGTTGACTATGACGAAACCTTTTCTCCAGTTGCCATGATTAAGTCCATCAGGATCATGCCTTCTATTGCAGCTTATCATGACTATGAGATTTGGCAGATGGATGTTAAAACTGCATTCCTTATCGGGAATATACATGAGGATGTGTACATGACACAGCCTGAAGGTTTTGTAGATCCAAAGAATGCCAATAAAGTCTGTAAGCTGCAAAGGTCAGTCTGTGGATTGAAGCAAGCGTCTCGGAGTTGGAATCTTCGATTTGATGAAGAAGTCAAAGTGTTTGGCTTTATTCAAAATGAAGATGAACCTTGTGTGTACAAGAAGGTTAGTGGGAGCTCGACCACATTCCTCATATTGTATGTGGATGACATACTTTTGATGGGGAATGATGTCTTAGCCTTAGAGAAGGTAAAGACTTGTCTTGGGAAAACTTTCTCAATGAAGGACTTAGGAGAAGCATCCTATATTCTAGGAATTAAGATCTATAGAGATAGATCTAGAAGGCTTCTCGGACTAAGTCAAAGCACGTACATTGACAAGGTGCTGAAGCAGTTCAGCATGGAAAACTCAAAGAGAGGTAACATCCCCATGCTACATGGAGTCACCGTCTCTAGAGCTCATTGTCCCCAATCTTGTGAAGAGAGGGAGCGTATGAATGGGATCCCATATGCATCAGCCATCGAGTCCATCATGTACGCTATGTTGTGCACACGCCCAGATGTCTCGTATGCTCTCAGCATGATGAGAAGGTACCAATCAGATCCTGGGGATGCTCACTGGACAGTCGTGAAGAACATCCTCAAGTACTTGCGAAGGACTAAGGATCAGTTTCTTGTGTACGGCGGCGAGGAAGAGCTAGTTGTAAAGGGTTACACCGATGCAAGCTTCCAAACTGATAAAGATGATTACATATCGCAGGCAGGATTTGTGTTTTGCCTTAATAATAGAGTTGTGAGCTGGAAGAGTTCCAAGCAAGAAACAGTTGCCGATTCTACTATAGAGGCAGGGTATATTGCTGCTTCGCATGCAGCAAAGGAGGTTGTGTGGATCAGGAAGTTCATTTCTGAACTTGGTGTAGTTCCCAGTAGCTGTGATGCAATTGAGCTTTATTGTGACAATAATGGAGCTATTACACAAGCTAAGGAGCCCAAATCACATCAGCGGTCCAAGCACATACTGTGGTGCTTCCATCTCATACGAGAGATCATACAGTGAGGAGATGTGAAGATTTTCAAAGTACCAACTGAAGACAATATAGCTGATCCACTGACTAAGGCCCTTTCTCAGCAGAAGCATGATGGTTATGCTAGGTCACAAGGACTGCGCTTCCTTGGTGATTGGCTCTAAGTGCAAGTAGGAGTCTGTTGATATGTATGCCCATAGAGAAAGTCATATGATGATTGTAATGGGATACTTTGTAAATGATTTGAATAATAATAAAGGCAATTTCCAATCTATATGTTTAAACTATTTCTGAGATGATGGTGTAACATGATAGATGTCTAAAGATTGTTTTACTCAATGACGTATGCTTTTGGGTTGAGGACCTAAACGATGAGATCATACAGATGTTAAGAGTATTCTTTCTTGTTTAGTCCCTAGTCGGTTGTTATTGTGGAAATAACCATAGACATCAATAACACTAAAGACTAGATTGTGTGTTGGTTGATGACAGAATCTCATTAGTCATGATATAGTGATATCAAACCAAGCACATAGGTACTTGTTAGAGAACAACGTACTAGACAGACCCACCGTGAGAGTGACACATGGAACCATGACTTGGTAGTCACAGTCAGCTCTCACAGTGATGGTGGTGAGTGTGATTCTTAGACCTGAAATCACTACACTCAACACATGTCGTTGGGTACACTTTGAAATCATCAAACGCAATCCTGAAACATGGGTTGTTATAAAGGTGATGATTGGGTGGCTTTGACACATGGGGCTTTTGAGGGGTGAGTGATAGATATGGGATTTGTCCCTCCTGAGGGAGTTTGATATCCTTGGCCACTTGATGAGTAGGATTGAGAAAAGGCATGCGCATGCACGTGTGAATCAATATGTGATATTGATGTCATACACATCTCACTCGGTCTACTCTGAGATCAAGGAAATGAATGAACATTGACAGGATGATTGTTCCATGCCTCGAGTTCATTCTGGATATCAGTGACAAAGGAATTATACATTCACTGTAATACCATTCACGGATTGTAGGGATGAAAGTTGTTCTCCAACTTTCTATTTCACTTGGGTAGCAATGATGTGTGACTAGGCACCGCTCTTTGCTTGTGAAGTCATAAGTGTTATGGACTTTCACTGCCAACGTGAAATGGACCTGCAGGGTCACACACATAGGATTTAACCTAGAAGAGGAGTTTTATCCACAAGCCATGTTTAGATTGATTACTAAAGGAGTTTAGTAGTTCAATTAAACACTCAATTAATCGATATCTCAATATCATAATGTTCAAGGTGTTGGACGCATTGATTGGAGTATCGGATTGATTGAAATCGCATTTGACTGATTCTGCACAACCTGCACTCCCAACCGATCGGTTCATGTGATGAACCGGTCGGCTGAGGTTGTTGAATCGGTCGGTTCAATTGTTGAACCGATCGGCTCGTGCACAGAGTGAATCGAGCGGTTCAAGTGTTGAACCAATCGGTTCAACTGGTGCAACCGAGCAACTTGGGAAAGTAGGATTGGTGAGAATTTTCCTTGCGTTTCACTTGCCCAATTTGATTGGAACAAGGATTGGTATTCGATACCAATTAGAAACAAAAGAAAGAAAGTCAATCAGGGATCGACCAGGACCACCAACCAACCGGTTCACTTGTGAACCGACCGGTTGAGGTGTCCCAACTGATCATTTGGTGCTCCAACTGACCGGTTCAGGTCCCCAACCGACCGGTTCACTTGTGAACCGATCAGTTCAGGTTGCGAGTTAGTTGCTTTTGTGAAAAAACATCGAACCCTTCTACTCCTGCTTTTAGTCCCATATTGCCGGGGACAGAGAACCCTGTCCCATGACCCGCCTATATATATAGGGGTATTGGGGGCTTCTCAGAGTACAACTCAGTGCAAGTTGATTGCTCTGCAAAGTTGTCATTCTCTCTGGTTTTGGTAACCGAGAGAGAGCCCGAGCAAGTGCTTCCCGCAAAGGGAGGTGCAGCAAGGGAAGGATAACTGCAGTTGCAATTGACATCAGGAGAGTGTGTTGGCGACTAGTACATCAACAGGAGGGTGCGACTCCTTCCACTTCCTTGTGGGACAAGGAGAGTGGAGTTACAGGTGGTCCGTGTGGACTACTTCAGAGGTGGGAGGTCACTTCCTCTTAGGAGGACAACTGTCATCCGACAGTCCGGTAGGAGGAGGAGTCTTCAGTCCCGGTGCGACCAGGAGCTGCACAGACACCGTCCAAGACCGGAAGTGAAGACCTCTCAAGGCGTGAGGTTCTGTCGCCGAGCAAGCCTCGGGACAAGGTATGATTCACAAACCATCTTTCCTATTATATAGACGTTGACGCGATTCCTTTTGTTCTGGGTTTGGGGAGAAAAGTTTTTTGTTTCCGCTGCTTCTCTGCCTCCTCTAAAACCCAACAGAGAGAGCCGGAGCAAGTGCTACCCGATAAGGGAGGCATAGCTAGGGAAAGACAACTGCAGTTGCGACTGGTAGTAGGAGAGTGTGTTGGCGACTAGTATGCCAACAGGAGGGTGTGACTCCTTTCAATTCCTTTTGGGACAAGGAGATTGGAGTTCCAGGTGGTCCGTGTGGACTACTTCAGAGGCGGGAGGTTTCTGTCGCTAGGAGGACAGCCTTCAATCCTGTCAGTCCCGGTGCGACCAGGAGCTGCACAGACACCGTCCAAGACAGGAGGTGAAGACCACGCAAGGCGCGAGGTATTGTCGCCGAGCAAGCCTCAGTACAAGGTATGATTCCACAAACCATCCTTTCCTATTGTATAGACGTTGACGCGTTTCCTTGTTTCGGGTTTGGGGGAGAAATTTTTTGTTTCCGCTGCCTTCTCTGCCTCCCCTAAAACCCAACAGTGGTATCAGAGCCACGTCAACTGCTCTATATTTTAGGAATATCGATATGATCGATTTTGGTTTGTCGCCTTTATTTATTGCATACGATGTGAATAAATTTGGCTTTATGCATGTCCAATCCTAAATACACAAATCCCAATTTACATATATGATATGTATTATTAATGCACTCGATACGCGTCGCCCTTAAACAAGTTTTGTGGTGGATGTATAGTGTGGTTATGGCCAATAAACCCTATATGTGTATGGTTGTATGTGGTTGCTTGCATCTCGGTCTGTGCACCGATCTTCCTTCTCCTATTCCTGATGTAACTCGAAATAATTTGAGATTTCTTTCCTACCTTTGCTCCCCTCGAATGTAACTCGAGGTTTCTCCTTTTACAATGTAAAATAGGATAGAATTTTATTTCTTGTTATGTCAAAGAACAGAGGACATCTGACGACAGCTGAGACGATCGGTTCAAGGATTGAACCGATCGGTTAACGTTCCAGACGATCGGTTCAAGGAGTGAGCCGATCGGTTGATGACCAGTTCGAGGAGTGAGACGAGCGGGTGGCGGCCAGCTGGAGATGCACGACGACCAGGTGAACCGATCGGTTGGAGGAGCCAACCGATCGGCTGGTGGCACCCAGACGACCGGGCCAGAATAAGTAAGTCATTCATGGGATGAGTTGATCTACTCGAAAGGCAAAGCACAAAGTTCATCTTGTACATGTTGCATGTGATGTAGACCTAGATGATTGTGATTCCTCTTGGCTCAAGGAATCACATTAGGATGGCCATAATCATCGCTTTTATCATTTTGCATGTTTTGTGGGATATAGCATATATATGATACGTACTATGTATTGTGGTGATTGGATATGTATATGTATACAAAAACCAAATCCCTCATTAAAATATTAAGTCTTATATGCCTTCCATTAGCGGCACACATGAAAAACTCGATCGACCAAGCATAGGTTACGCCAAAGCGTGGTGCGCCGTCTATCTTGTGGAAGTGTGAAGGGTAGACATGTAGGTTCTGCCAAAGCAGGGTGCACGTTTATCGTGTCGGCTTTTGGGTTAGACTTAACTGGTGATTCTTAGAGCGTCTAAGCCCAGAGGCAAGGAATGTTCATGACAAGGTGTTGCGCATGTTCATTCATCAAGAGTTGCATATGATGCAATTGGTAAGAGTTGCCTACCTGAGAGATCTAAGTTGTGGGTGACAGCCCTAGCTGGTCCATGACTTAGAGGATTTCAGGATCTTGCCCACTAGAAGGTTGTACACTGCAATCTTCTGAATTGATGGTGAGGGCTATCAATTTGAACTAAAATAGTGGGAGCGATAATCAATTAAAGGCCTAATTATATCATCAACTTTTCAAATCAATCAAATAAGTCAAAAATGAGTTTTTGGACTAAAATTGCATTTTTTCCTTTTTGTAGTACAAATGGCAACAAACAACAATCACTTTTCTTTGTGATCGGTCCTTGAAAAGGACAAGCTAAATGGGACAAACTTCCACGACTGGTATGGGACATTGAGAATTATTCTCACTCAAGAGCGAAAGCTCTATGTCCTGGATACTCCAATTCCAGAGGAACCTGCTCCTAATGCACCAAAGACATAAAGGGATGCTTACAAGAAGCATTCTGATGATTCCATTGATGCAAAGTGCTTGATGTTGTGCTCTATGAACCACAAGTTGCAGAGACAACATGAGAACATGGGTGTCATTGAGATGATTCAGCATCTCAGGAACATGTATGAAGATCAGGCACAACAAGAGAGATACAATGTATCAAGGGCATTGTTCAAGTGCGTCATGATAGAAGGAGATCCAGTTGGTCCTCACACACTCAAGATGATTGGGTATGTGGAGAACCTGCAAAGACTGGGATTCCCACTGAGCCAAGAGTTGGCTAATGACGTGATATTGCAATCATTTCCAGAATCCTATATTCAGTTTGTGATAAACTACAACATGAACAACTTTGATAGGCCACTGTCAGAGTTGTTGGGCATGTTGAGGACAGTCGAGATACAGATGAAGAAGGACAATCCTAAGTCTGTGATGGTGATCATGAGCAAGAAAGGCAATTCCAAGCGCAAGGGCAAGGGCAAAGCTAAGAAAGGTTCTGATACATTGGAAAAGGAATTGTCCTCTCTATCTGGAAGAACAAAAGAAGAAGGAGGCGACAGACGTCTCTACTTAAAGGTGTCATGAAAGTAAACTTGTAACACTTTTGAGGTATATGATACCAAGATGTAAAGTGTAAAGCACTCAATAAATGGGGCAAGTGTTGCCGCCATAGATAGGAGTACTTTAGTTTACTTTTAGCCTAAAAGGCATGTAATACAGTTATGAACTGCTATTTCATATTTGCCAATAGATAGAAACACTTTATTTTTGCATATTGTATGACAATGATGGCAATCAATAAAGAGATGTTTCAATTTCTAAAGATATGATCTTTGTGGCTATGCCTTGTTTATCTTGTGATATTTGATATGCATAAGATAAAATGTTACCTAAAAGTTATAGATAACTCAAACAATCAAATTAGCATCAATCATGAGAAATTCATTTATAGTTTCTATGTGATGGATAAATCTAGACTCTTTTGGTTAGAGAACCAGTAAGAGACATGAATATCTTGGACATGATTAATCAATCTTCACTAATGGTAGTGGGAGAATGATTATCCTATTAGGTATAATACATATGATGTATTTACATACCTATTGGAACAAATGCTAATACTTCAAATGGTGTTTAGAGAAATACCAATATGAATATCTTGAAGGGTTCAAGAATATCATAGATGAAGTACAAATTTGGTAAAGTGTTAATTCTTGATGAGATCAATGAATGAAATACTTGGACCAAATGTTTGAGATCCTTTTGAGTGATTATGATAATGTATCATAGTGAACTCATGATTAAGGCATGGTGATGTATAAATCAAGAAGGAATCATACTCTAAGGAGTTAGAGAATGATTATCAAATAATTGAATTCTTCTTAATAAAAGAATGCCCCACACTAATAAAGGACATTGAGAATCACAAGGAGTTGTGAGTTCTTATATCCTTGACGGATACACCTCAATTATCTATGTGATGAATTGTTCATGTGATGAATCAACTATCTAGATGAATATGAGGAACTAAATTTTGAGTCATGGGTTATGACCATTACATCCTAAATGGCATCCATGTGAACCATAAGGTATGACCTTGATGGTAGCACCCATTGGAATAAAATCCATAAGTGTGAATAAGTCTTAAGTGTTAAGACACATGGATAACATTTTGAGAAGGATGATGCTTGTTGATTGCAATTTAATGACTAAGACATTTGGCATGTGGATACTAAAACCGCATTCCTATGAGGAATAAAACAAGATGTGTATGTGACACAACCTATAAGGTTTATGAATCCACTAATGCAAATGAAGTCTATAAGTTACAATGGACTAATCAATGTGATTGATTGAGTACAAGCAACTCAGAATTGGATCTTTACTTTGATGATATAGTCAAAGGGTTTGACTGATATGCCAAAGATAAAGAAGGCATCTGTGATTTAGTGGGAGCGTGTTCACATTCCACATGTTGATGTGAAATGGAAATGTTCTAGAATGGAAATCCAAAAGTGGAAATTATCTTTTAGGAAGAGAGAGATGTTTCCTATGTGATAGGAATAGAGATCTATAGAAATAGTTCTCGAAAACCTCTTGACCTGAAAAGAGAAAGCATACATTGGCAATCTATACTGAAGGGTTCAGTATGCACAGATTCAGTGGCAGAAAACTTGTCCATGTTACATGGAGTTAGTATCCCAAGGCCAAGTGTCCAATTCTTATGAAGAATGGGAACACTAACAATAGATATGGATCTATCATGTATGCAATCATCCCATTATCTTGCATGGCAAGAACAAAATGCATTCATCATCTTGTATGTATGACATGGCAATATGATGTGCTCATCCTGATAACTCGTATGTGGGACATGATGAGTGGATGTCTGTCTACTTCCAGTAAGGGTTACTGGAATACCATGAGAACTTGATAAGTACTTGAGAAGTACTAGTTCTATGGAGATAAGGAAGAGTTCAATGTAAAGAGTTACATTGATGCGAACTTCCGAGAGGACAGAAAAATTAATCGCAAAATATATATAGGATATATAAAAGTGAAAGTTTGTTGATAATTGGAAGTGTTCCAATAAAACCATTTAAAAGGAAATGATGAGTATCTATGTGTTAGAGAACAACAGTGGATACTATATGGATCTAGAAGTTCATGAGATGAACTTATAGATATTTCGCTCATTGATGACAAGTATGGAATCCTTGATCATGCAATGTGGCTAAAGGTTAGCAAAGGAATACTAGATCACATATTATGACAACTCCATCTCATACGTGTGACGTACAGTGAAGAGATGTGAGACATGCAATTTATACTGACTTTGGCAAGGTGTTGCCATAACTCACTATGTTCGCACTAGAGCACAGTAACATGTGGGACATGTTTGAAGATCACTATGAATATGATTCAAGGGTGATTGGCTCGCAGTGCAAGTGGGAGTCTGTTGGTATGTATGCCCTGAGAGCCAATCATGGGATGATTGGTGGGATACATTAAGATTGATTTTATAAACATCAAAGGTAAGCTTCCAATTCTTTCTGGTTCAGTCATATGAGATAGTGACAGAACAGATTGAATGTCTAGAGAATGACAGTACTCAATGACGTATGCCTTCAGGTTCAGGACCTGAACGATGAGATCATATGGATGCTAAGAGTTTGCACATTCTTGTTATGTCCCTAGTCGGATGTCATTGTGGAAGGTAGATAGACAGCAATGACACACAAGACTAGATTGTGGTGTTGGTTGATGACAGAAACTCATTAGCCATGATATAGAGATATCAAACCAAACACATAGGTACTTGTTAGAGAACAAGTGTACCAGACAGACCCACCGTGAGTTTGACACATGGAACCATGACATGGTAGTCACAGTCAGTACTCACAGTGATGGTGGTGAGTGTGATTCTTTGACCTGAAATCATTACACTCAACACATGTCGTTGGGCACACTTTGACATCATCAAACGCAGTCCTGAAACATGGGTTGTTATAAAGGTGATGATTGGGTGGCTTTGACACATGGGGCTTTTGAGGGGTGAGTGATAGATATGGGATTTGTCCCTCCTGAGGGAGTTTGATATCCAAGGCCACTTGATGAGTAGGATTGAAATAGGTGTGCACACGCATGTGTGAATCAGTATGTGATATTGATGTCATACATATCTCTTCCAATCTGCTCTGAGATCAAGAAAGTGAATGACCGTTGACAGAATGACTGTTCCATGCCTCGAGTTCATTTGAGATATCACTGACAAAGGAATTATACATTCGATGTAACACCATTCACGGATTGTAGGATTGAAAGTTGTTCTCCAACTTTCTAATTTCACTTGGGTAGCAACGATGTGTGACTAGGCACCGCTCTTTTCTTGTGAAGTCATAAGTGTTATGGACTTTCACTGCCAACGTGAAATGGACCTGCAGGGTCACACACATAGGATTTAACCTGGAAGAGGAGTTTTGTCCACAAACAATGTTCAGATTGATTGCTAAAGGAGTTTAGTAGTTCAATTAAACACTCAATCAATTGATAGCTCAATGTCATAATGTTCAAGGTGTTAGACACATTGATTGGAGTATCGGATTGATTGAAATCGCAATTGATTGATTCTGCACAATCTGCACTCCCAACCGATCAGCTCATGTGATGAACCGATCGGCTGAGCTTGGTGAACTGGTCGACTCAAGTGTTGAGTCGATCGTCTCATGGTCAGGGTGAAACGATTGCTTCAAGTGTTGAAACGATCGATTCAACTGGTGCAACTGAGCAAGTTGGGAAAGTAGGATTGGTGAGAATTTTCCTTTCGTTTCACTTGCCCAATTTGATTGGAACAAGGATTGGTATTTGATATCAATTAGAAACAAAAGATGGAAAGTCAATCGGGAACTGACCAGGACCACCAACCGACCGGTTCAGAAGTGAACCGACCGGTTGAGGTATCCCAACCGATCAGTTGAGGTGTCAACCGACTGGCTCAGATCCCCAACCAACCGTTTCACAAATGAAACAATCGGTTCAGGTTGCGAGTTCGTTGTTTTTGTGGAAAATCTCGAACCCTTCTACTCCTGCTTTTAGTCTCACATTGCCCGGGATGGAGAAGCCTGTCCCATGACCCTCCTATATATAGGGGTATTGGGGGCTTCTCAAAGTACAACTCAGTGCAACCAGTTGCTCTGTGAAGTTGTCGTTCTCTCTGGTTTTGGTAACCAAGAGAGAGCCCGAGCAAGTGCTACCCGATAAGGGAGGCATAGCAAGGGAAACACAACTGCAGTTGTGACTGGTAGTAGGAGAGTGTGTTGGCGACTAGTGCGCCAACAGGAGGGTGCGACTCCTTCCAATTCCTTGTGGGACAAGGAGATTGGAGTTCCAGGTGGTCCGTGTGGACTACTTCAGAGGCGGGAGGTTTCTGCCGCTAGGAGGACAACCTTCAATCCTGTCAGTCTCGGTGTGACCAGGAGCTGCATAGACACCGTCCAAGACAAGAGGTGAAGATCAGACAAGGCGCGAGGTATTGTCGCCGATCAAGCCTCGGGACAAGGTATGATTCCACAAACCATCCTTTCCTATTGTATAGACGTTGACGCGTTTCCTTGTTCTGGGTTTGGGGGAGAAAATTTTTGTTTCTGCTGCCTTCTCTGCCTCCCCTAAAACCCAACATACCATGTCATAGTTCCATGTGTCAAACTCATGGTGGGTCTGTCTGGTACACTTGTTCTCTAACAAGTACCTATGTGTTTGGTTTGATATCTCTATAACATGACTAATTAGATTCTGTCATCAACCAACACCACAATCTAGTCTTGTGTGTCATTGCTGTCTATTTACCTTCCACAATGACATCCGACTAGGGACATAACAAGAATGTACAAACTCTTAACATCCGTATGATCTCATTGTTCAGGTCCTGAACCTAAAAGCATACGTCATTGAGTACTGTCATTCTCTAGACATTCAATCTTTTCTATCACTATCTCATATGATTGAACCAGAAAGAATTGGAAGCTTGCCTTTGATGTTTATCAAATCAATCTTAATGCATCCCACCAATCATCCCATGATTGGCTCTCAGGTCATACATACCCACATTGTCTTATTATTGTCGATGATTTCTCTTGATATACTTGCACTTTCCTTCTCATTTGTAAGAGAGATATGCTTGATGTTTTCTGTAGATTTTGTAAACGAGTTGAAAATGAAGTTTCTTGCCAGATTGTTTCCATCTGTAGTGATCATGGGAGAGAATTTGAAAATGATCTTTTCTAACATTTTTGTGAAGAGTCGGGATATGCACATAACTTCTCTTCACCTCGAACCCCTCAACAAAATGGGGTTGTAGAGAGGAAGAATAGGTCACTATACGAAATGTCTAGGACCATGTTTTAGAGTATGACACTCAAAAGAAGTTTTGGGGTGAAGGCGTTAGTACCTCGTGTTTTGTGCAAAACCGGGTTTTCATACATCCTTCTTTAAAGAAAATCCCCTATGAGCTATGGCATGGTAGGAGGCCTTCTATCAAGTATTTTCACATTCACATGTCCTTGTTTTGTTTTGAACATGAAAGATTCTCTCAAAAAAATTGATCTGAAATCGTACAAGGTTTTCTTTCTTGGCTATAGCACTACTAGCAAGGCTTATAGAGTGTTTAATGTTGATCTGTCTAAAGTGGAAGAATCTATTAATGTCAAATTTATTGAGACTAACCCCTCTATTCCCAAAGATATCGTTCGATATCATTTTGTTGAAGGTGAAGTAATTCCTATCTTGAAAGAACTCAACATCACCCAAAAGGGAAAAGAGGTGGTCACTCAAGCAGAAGACGTAGATGAAGAAAAGAAGGATCTAACTCCCTATTTTGAAAAATATCATCCAAAAGAGCTAATCACGTGTGATCCCTTTGAAAGAGTGAATATGTGGGATGCCTACAACAAGGAACAAGAAAACAACGCCTTCATCTCACAACTCAAGCCAAAGAACATCAAAGAATCTCTTGGGGATGATGAATGGATCCTAGCCATGCAAGAAGAATTGGAGCAATTTGAGAAGAACAAAGTGTGGACTCTAGTTCCAAGACCATGTGATAGAAAGATCATTGGCACCAAGTGGGTCTATTGCAACAATCTATATGAAAGGGGTAAGGTGATAAGAAATAAAGCAAGGTTAGTGGCTCAAGGCTACAATCAGCATGAAGGTATAGATTTTCATGAAACATATGAACTTTTAGCTAGACTTGAGTCCATTCATATGTTGCTTGCTTTTGCACGTTATAAGAACTTTCTTCTATATTAAATGGATGTTAAAAGTGCAATTTTGAAAGAAACAATTAAGGAGGAAGTGTATGTTGCACAACCTCCAGGCTTTGAACATGATAGTTTACCTAACCATGTTATCTATTGCAAAATGCTCTCTATGGCCTCAAACAAGCACCTCGAGCTTGGTATGAGAAATTAAAGAACTTTTTGTTATATCGTGGGTATATCATGGGCAAAGTAGATTCTACCTTGTTTCTCAAGAAAACTTATAAAAATTTACTTATCATTCAGATTTATTGTGATGATATCATTTTTGGTGGAACTAATCTTGATATTTGCAAGGAGTTTAGTGATCTTATGCAGAGTGAGTTCAAGATGAGAATGATGGGTGATCTTACTTTCTTCCTCAGCTTTCAAATCAAGAAAATTAAATATCAAAACTTCATCAACCAAGGCAAGTCACAAGTGAGCTACTCAAGTGCTTTGGGATGGAGAACACCAAGCCGATGTAAACCCCTATGTCAAACACCACCAAACTTGATACAGATGAAGATTGTGAGAAAGTGGATCAGAATCTCTATATAGGTATGATTGTAAGTTTACTTTATTTAATTGCCTCTAGACCTAACATAATGTTTAATGTTGGTTTATGTGCTCACTTTCAATCAAATCCCAAGAAATCACATCCAATTGTTAAGAGTATTTTAAGGTACTTAGCCAAACCCCAAAATTTTGGACTATGGTATCCCAAGTCAAGGGATTTTACCCTAATGACTTATAGTGATGTTGATTATACATGATGTTTGATTGATAGAAAGTTCACAAGTGGCACTTGCTTCCTCCTAGGACCATGCTTGGTGTATTGGTTTTTCAAGGGATAGAGCACAGTGGCTTTATCGACTATTGAGGATGAATACATTACAGCCGGGAGTGGTTGTGCCTAGGTTCAAAGGATGAAGCAAATGCTTCAAGACTTTAACATTTATTTTGATGCTTCTCCTATCTATTATGATAATACTAGTGTAATTAATCTATCTTACAACCCTGTATTGCATAGTAGAGACAAGCATATAGAGGTTTGTGATCACATTGCCAAGAAGGATATTTATATCATGCATGTGGACATGGAAAATTAGTTGGCAGGCATTTTTATTAAACCTCTAGCTAGAGGGAAATTTAATTTTATTAGATCTAAACTGCTCATAACTACTTTGGATGAATTTGATATACCCTCTAGTTAAGTTTATATGTATCATATATGCTTTGCTTTGTCTTGATCACCCTTGCTTGCTAAAGTGCTAAATCTTCATGTTTTTATGCCTTGTTTTTTGCTTGTTTTGGAATTTTTTTTGTAAATACTTATTTTATCACTATATAATACCCAATGATGAGTTATATGTGCCTAAGTATGTTTAAAATTCAAAATGGACTAGAAAAATAAATTAAATTAGCACCCTAATGGCTAGAAACTGAGATTTCTAAATTTGGGACAGACTTTCTGTTGGTCGAGTTGCAAACTCAACCGATTGGTGTCCAAGACCTTTTGTAAAAATACATTCAGTCAAGTATCCATTTCTCATAACATGACTTATGACCGGGCTAGAGCAACACTTAAGTAGAGTTTGGCCAATTTTTCTCCCTCTCCACTAGATAAAAATCGACTGATTCCTCCTCTAGCTCCCTCAAGCTCTCAACCCTAGCCCCAACCTTCCCTTTCCTAGTCCTAGATAGCCCTTGCTTGACCTTCCTGGCTCCTTTTCCTATCAACCATAGGTGGTTAGACAATCCTAGGTGGTGATCCTCTCCTATTTCGTCTCTCATTCCTTCTTATCTCGCTTTCATGGCTTCTAATAGGAGAAAGAGAGTTGGCCCTATAGGAGTTCCCTCATCCTCTTCAAACTCTCGCCTCATTCCCTATGACGATACCTTATTTGTCTCAATCGAATCTCTAGATCGGTACAAGGAGCTCCTTCCTAGGAACCCTTATCCATTTCATGCTTTGTTTGAACCTCATCCATGTAGACAAAAGGTCATAGATGAGGTAGCTGAGTTGTTGTGTGATCATCACCTATCTGCCCTGGGTGTCGAATGCCAATGCTATAACAATTCCATCACAAGCACTAAGGAAGTTCATGAATTCTACACCAACTTGTCGTGGAATTATGGCACTCTTGTATCCCTTCCAAATACTCAAGTGATTCTTACTTTCATGATTGATGGTAAGAAATTATCTATCTCAGAAGATACCCTAAATATCTTTTTCTCTAGTACTGAGGTAACTAACACATGGAGGAAGGATTACCCATAGTATTTTGACCTGCTTGATCACGAGGCCTCCTACAAGCAATATGATATCACTCTCCCCGATATACATAAATTTTTTAAAGAAGCCTCAATTTCCCTATAGGAAGAAGTCCACCCTACCTACCTCTTCCCTAGACCTAAAAAAACTACATTCTCACTCTGGTCGTCAACTGCAATATTCATCCCAAAAAGAATCAAACCGAAATTGTAGGAAATATTGCAGTAGTTATGTTTTACCTGTTGAAAAACATCAGAGTCAAGTGGTCTAGATATGTTCTCCACCACATGACCTGCTTTGACTCTGAGAAGAACACCCGAGGTACCCACCCACCCTACCCAACTCTGGTTTGTGGTCTATTCCAATATGCCATTGGAAAGTCTCTTTTTCATGATATTCATTACAAACCTTCTAGAAAAGGAGTCTGTATCGTCAGACCACAATCAAGAAAAGCATGCCTACCCCTTCCTCTACCACACTTGGAGCCTCTACCTCCACCCAGGCACCTACACCTCCTCAACCATCTCGGCCTGCCCGTGCCTCATTCAATGTATGAAATGAATCCCTCATGGGTTACATGATACATCAGTAAGCGTACAACCTTCAAGTTTAGGAGCATCGGCATAGAGGCCTCTGTTCTATCATGTCTACCATGAACCTATCATGTTCCCATCCTTATTCTACCTACTAGCCCTCTTCAGGTGGTGATTATGCATCCTATGCATATAATCACTTCTATCCAGCCCCTCCACCTACTGCTTCTGCTGCTACACCCTCTGTTGTTGGTGGATCTGCCCCTAGAGTGCTACCTCTCCCTATTGGCCCTATATATACCTTGCTTGTAGGACTTGGAACCTCTGCTCCCATATTTACTCAAGCCCAGGAGTTGCATGACCTTGGTATGTCATGGGCTGAGTAGAATGCCATGTATCCTGGTTGTGGTTTTGGTCCTTCTGCCGATGAGGATATGCCCAACCAGGTTGATGAGGAAGCCATTGTTGCTTATGAGGAGGTAGTGCGCCCCCACCAATGGTGTTGCACACCACCCAATTGAGACTTGAATGGATGCAACTCTACTGACAGAAGCACAGAGTGGATTAAACTTTCGAAGTTTATAATGACCTACACTCAATACACCCGCACAAACTAAAACACTACACCTACAAGCGCATGGGTTTGTGTCATAGTATAGGATGGTAGTAAGTATAGGGTCGATCTACAGGGAGAAAAGGGGGCACTAGAGCTAGGTTTGTTTTGCTCGGTTCCTACTATGGAGTCTAGGGTTAAGGGTTGATTGGTTGATTTGATTAAACTAAAGTGAGCAAGAAAGCAATTAAAGGCGAGAATGAGATCTAAGTTAACCCTAGACTAGATTAAGACTAATTAAGTAGGAAAAGACTAAGGTAGGTATGAAAAGGCAAGAAGAGAACAATATACACTAAGGCAAGCAAGACAAGGAAAAAGAGCAATTAAAGATCTAAGCTAGGAACAACTAAGCAAGAATAAGGCAAGAAGATAACTAAGCAAGAAAGGAGTTAATTAAGCTAAGCAGGCACAAAACTAGGGTTTTAAGCAGTAAAGAGAGATGTGGGTTGTTTATGGGTATGAACTTGTCAACGAGGTTGGGAGTGATAACATGCAAGCATTACTCATCCATTTAGATTATCCAAACCAAACAACTGGCTAGAGACTACATGCAAGCATTACTCATCCTTGGGAAATGTATTAGTCCCAAGGAACACCATTTCTAGAGATTAAATCAAACCAATTGCAATGAATAATAGTGAGAATCCAGTTTTGGAAAGAAATTTAAGACTAAAACAATAAAGTAAACTTGTAGAATTAAAACTAATTAATCAAAGATCAATTTTAGTTAATGAGATTGTTGGAAGTTTGGGTTTCACCTCCAATATCACACATAGTTATGTTATGAATTTTAACTCCTTTTTAAACAATTATATAGATTAGGATCATGTAGATATGTTTCTTTCATAAATAGATCTCATGGATCAAACTACCTACAAACCCGAGGTCTCGATATTTTTGGGTCATAGCTCGATCATCCAACAAGGTTCCATTTGGGATCCCATTAAGAATCTTCTGAGTCTCATTTGATGTTCTACTCCATAAGTCTAGAATATCATCATTATTGATCATTACAGTCATGAAGAATGAGGGATCAAGTTATAGTTCATGTTTTTAAATAGATTAAGACACATATTTTATTATTTAATGGAATTAAAGTTAGTAAAGACAAGTTACATGCTCATGGGGTACTCCCCATGTTCCATTAAAAGGGACAAATACATATTTCCCATAGAAATCAGAACATAAATAGGAGGAAGAGAAGTCATGTTTCTATCAAAACTTTGCAGACTCCATGAGGAAGAACATGACTCAATATCCCCTTTCCTTGCTCCATTCTCTAGGATAAGGTTTTGAGATAATAGGGGGTTTGTCTTTGTTTGGCACTCCCCCTCCTTTTATAGTGAGGAAGTGCCCTAGAAACTCTGAGAAGAGTGCTTGACAACGTTGGAATTTTCTGGATCTGGTGCTCTAGTCGGTCAGTTGGAAACCCAATCGGCTGACTGGATCAAATCGTTGTGTGACTTTCAAGTGGGACCATCGACCATTTGGAAGTAAATTGGGTGACTGACTGAGATGATACTTCAATGCAAGGGAAAGGCAATTGACCAATTTGAGGTGAGTCGATAGGTTTGATCATGATAATTTGCCTTCTTGGATGGGGTTGAATCGGTCAATTGGGTGGCCATTCAATAAGTTGGCTTTTGTGGATCTTCCAATTATATTACTGAGTCGGTCTACCGGAAGGGGCCAATTGATGGACTATTCTTTTGGGAGACTGAAGTAATGCAATTAAAGCATCTTGATCTTCTAATTATCTGGGAAATTATGTGAATTCTTGGGGTTTGGTATTGAAGGAGAGATATTGAGAACAAAACCTAAAAAATGTGAAGAAAACTAATAAAAATTCCAATTAAGGTGAAAAAAGCAAAGTAATTACAATTAGTTCATAAAAATGGGAAAAAAACAAAATGTCTAAATAAATGACCTAAAAGATGCGATAAAAATGGATAAATATGCATTCATCAAAATATCCCAAACTATTCACTCAAATTTGCTTCACAAATTGATTCCATTTCAAGACTTGTAATGAAAAAGATCTTATATCCCTTATGTTATTGGTACTCCTGCATATTCTTATGAGGGTTTTCACAAGATGAGGATTTTCTTGTTGAAATTGGGGGTATGTATATTGTCCTAGGTAGAAAAATGGAGTGAAGAGTGGTATGGAGGAAAGAAATCTCTCCTCTCCAACTTATCATCTATTTTTTATTTGATTGTAGTTACATTGATTGCATGTTTTTGATGTGCACTTTGGCATCTTTTCTTGGTAGAAATACCATATTAAATTTACGAGGGATATGCAAGAAGCGATAGAGGGGTAAGAAGTAGTATGCCACCCCAAACTTGGAGTTTGGCACATTATTTTGGCTTTTAAAAAAAATTGGCTTTGGCAAAATGGGAGATAAGAAGGTGGTAGAAGAAGTGTAGAAGATACTAGACTTATACATTCTTATTTTTTTAACTTCAGCACTTTGGAAGTATTATAACATCAGTTCAGTACATTCTATAACAAGCAAAAATTTAGAATCTTTACAAGATATTTCCACAAATTGGATAAAGTAAATTGTATTTGACTCCTATCTATCCACTATGTCTTGCCAATTTTTCCAAGGGATAGTGCAAATTAAGGTCCTAGGTGACAGATGCTTTCTAACATTAATGTTGTTATGAAAAATTGCAAAAGGTTCACTTCAATCAAGGGGATATATTGATTACATGCATATGAAACTTCTGGCCGACTAGACAAAGGCCTTAACCCATACAAGAAAAGAAGAGAAATAAAAATTTCAACTTAAAATGACATGTAAACAAGATATCAAACTAGAAATGCTAAAAAAGGGAATCAAAGATAGAGTGGGTGGAATGGGTACTTACCATCTACCTCCACCTAAAACTTAGAAATTCACTTGTATTGAGCAAACCCTAAATCTGAGGTGGAGGAAAGACAACTACTAGGGTACCCACCATGAACCATGGTCTCCTGATGGTGGTGGTGGATGGGGAGTGGATGGAGACTGGTGACGCATCGATACGAGATGAGGTGTCATGTACGACCCAAGGGGATCAATTCTCGAAAGAGGGCTCATCATAGTCACATCCCCAATACTTGGAAGTGGGACGGCAGTACGATTGGTGAGATCCATACCGCTCATAGTTTGACTTGATGGGGGGGTAGTGGTCACGGTCGACATGCCATCTCCTATGGAAGGGGCATGTGATATAAGTGGTTGAGCTAATGGCCATGTCGTTGCTAGTCACACGCCATGTGCACCTAGAACTAATTGATGTGGTTTAACTACTATTGGATCTTGTAGAAAACATAAGGTCCTTCGGGACCTGCATCCCCAGTGGTAGGTGTTAGGGGCAGCATGTCAGTGGTGAAGGAGGTTTGGTCATGTCATCATTTGCCTTCAAATAGATGCTTTGACGGTGAGTTGTGGGTTATGGAATGGCATCCTTGAGAAGTGGATGCTTGTGAAGAAAACATTATATCCAGGATGACACATTGTCGAGATCACATGACAGGGTCACCGCAGTGAACCTAGCATGAAGGGGAAATCTAATCCAAATAGTGTTTCTATGGAAAATTAGGGAATAGGTACCTTCATGGATGTCAGTGTGAAAGATATGACTGCATCATAGATAAGGTAGATCAATCAACTGTCGAGTCCTCATAGGTAGGATGGCATGCAAGGGGATGTGGGTGTATCCCAGGGAGATGGTGATGGCAAAGATGATATGGCTCAGGATAAATGCAGAACAAGTGTTATATGTCATATAGAAATGGAAGTGATCAATAATAGCAATCCCCTAATTTATGGGATCACCATTGAGCGGGAACCAAATAGTGTAAAGATTTGTGTTGGTTACGGTGCCCTATGTTCCATACGGCTATAAATGATGCAAGACGTGATCTAGATAGAAGACCACTGGGTTGTGTAGTCCTAAGGCCTTCAGCCCTATAGGAATAAAGGGACACATGTTGGTGAGTTCGCCCAAAATTTGTTGGTGCCATATTAGTTATCAAAGGAAAGGCAGATGTGGCATCCAACTCACAAAAATAAGATTAACTTAAGCAGAAGCGAATTATTTGCAGCGGATTACTGAAAATCACTAAAAATTTAAAACTTTTTGCAAAGAGATCCACACATAGGAAATCATTTCCATCAAGAACCATTGTATAACATTTACATTCTGGTTCAAAGGTACATAACCTGTACCATCTCTTTTTAGAGACTACATCATCAACTGCCTTATAACATTATATACATACAACATACAAATCTCGAGGCATCATGCCAAAACCTCAGATTGATTTATCAAAAACACTGACTAAAAACTCTGAGGACCTGAGAGTACAGAGACGACACATAGGACTTTCTAATTACATAACTTGACAGGCAGTATCTCCACCTGAGATCTCACTGCTATCTCTGATGATATTGTTGTTGTCCTTTCCCTGTATTAGGATTTCTGCTCCTCTGTCCACGTTCACCTAAAAAGTTGGATCCCATGGGGGTGAGACAATTGTAAATTGCCCCAGCGGGAGATATAACTCTCTGCCAAAACATTGTTATAGCAGTTTATTAAAATAAACTGAGCAGAAGTATTTATATATATAATCAACAGCAGGTAAGTCATTATTTGAACAAAGTGAAGTAATCTCCTTTTTCAAGGATAACATTGCATCTACTCATGGTAGACTCATAGTTCATTCATCTACTTGTAATGAATACAAACAGGTATGAATAACATCATTGAACTACAGATATATAATAGAAATGTAACATCAACCAATGAATTTCCGTATTCAATCCTTAAGCAAACATGCTATACGGATGATTTCATTTTACAATCACACTTATGCCCTGAGGAGATGAGGTATACTGCTCATACTCCAACCGACCACTGCAAAGTCGAAATCGGTACCATACATAGGTCTATGGAAGAGTCGGATTCCCATGACCTCTCACATCTCAGTCAATGCGGGACAACAAGCAAGACTGTGTTAACTGCTCAAATTAGCTTTCCAGGGTATACTGGAACTACATTATAGAGTTACAGCGTCAACTGCACTCTCATCGGCCATCGAGAGATTTGTTGTTTATCTTCATCGACCCGACATAAGTATTATGGGGAGATGTGTACGTCATCTATCCCAATCATCGGGAGATTAGTGATACATTCATCCTGACACATGAAGGATTGAGAGGTTTGTTGTTTACCTTCCCTCAATCTCTTCACCGGACGTAAGGATATTTTTCGCCCATTTACCCCCACATATTCGAAATATGCATTCCGGGTTTTGCCGCGGAGCACCCATTTCACCATCACCTATTCCTGACGATGATGGATCTATGGTCAGGGCTCTACATGAATAGATTTCACTTGATTAATTAAGTACATTTTCATATTCTTTTAGCATCAACCAAGTTCTCAAGCATGACTTATTACAACAATGCTATAAAGATACATGTACTACTTTCATTAGATACTTATCAGTCTTTCAAAGACCTTGGGAACTCAATCCCCCATTTCAATACTGTAAATTCTCATCCCTTCACATTCTCATCACCTTAATCATATGGTTCTGGGTATTCAAACCCTTAACTCGTCATTGAGCATCATTACCATCTATTAGGTAACTATCACCTTCAGGTCATATGACCAAGGCATTCATGATACTTGTTACATAAGTGTCACATATGGCTTACAAGGCCACAGAATATCTTATCACCTCTTTCTAGGAAACATCTTACTCTTATGACTCATAAAATCCATGCACATTGTTACTTTTATTAAGAAACAACAACATCAAGGCACAAAAGGCCATTCAACATTTATTATATAAATGTCACAACTCAAACCTGGCTATATTCATCATCTCATAACATCTGCATGGTTATTAGACATGATGACAGTCATACAAGATATTCATCACATCATGTGATACAATAGTAACACCATTATTCCTTTCCCAGGAATTAGGGTTTACTATCAGATAGGGCTTTTCATTCCCTTTACCTAAATTAGGGTTAGGGTTCCCCATTTCTTATTAATTAGGGTTTCATGATTACATTATATGTACAACCCTTAATTCATTATTCCATACATATGGGGCATTCCAAGATATCATAAATGATTACTTAAGATCATTGCACTCATCATATGGCATTAATGATCATCAATTCAAGGTATGAGTTCATTTCTCATCCTCATCATGGTATGATTACATCATACTCATCATTGGGCTTAACCATTCTCAAGGTACATTAATTAACACTCATCAAAGTGCAACAACTCATTACATTTCATGGTAATAGTTGCATAACACACTTCATATGTTTCTTACCCAATCATATTGGATTTGGAGTATATCAAGGTATATGAACTCTGAAGTGCTGAATGTGATAACTATCATATCTTGATGTATCACTTTCTCATCATTTCAGACTTTCTTGAGTTAACCCACTTATCTTGTATTAAGGTATTTCCCCTCTTAATACATTACATCACTAAAATCTCACCTTTAACATATAATGCATAGGCCACACATTAGAATTGTCCAATTATCTTTAATGATATGGACTTGTCGAATGCTAAAGACATTGCTTACTGTTACAACCCTGATTTTGGGTTCATTTGGTGAGAAATGTAATTTCTCATATTAAAAATATTTGAACAACAAATGATATAATTTGTTTGGAATAAATGGATTTTGTTTACAATAGCCTTGATGATTGTGTTGTGGGCTTTATTGGCTATTGGGCCCAAGTAACAAGAAAATTCAATTAGTAATTGAATAATTGAATATATGAGAAAAGAAAGAAGTAGAAACCTCTAGAAGGCAAAGAGATGTAATATAAGGATGGATTTCGTGCCTCTTGGGTTCCTTGGGTTCCAAGGAGTTCAAAGTTGCATAAAGAGTACAATAAGAAAAGAGAATATCAATTAGATATTTCTTTATTAAGAAAGAAATTGAGAATAATGATAAAATGTGGAAAACATGTGGAAAAAGGTATAATTGAGTTATCTTGGTGGATTTTCGTATCCAAAGGATTCCTAAGGTTAGAAGGAACTCCAAATAAGGAAATAAAAGGGAGATAAATAGAAATTCTCAAAAAGAGATATTTTAATAAAGAAAAAGTAAGATAATAAGAAAAAGGATGAAAGATAAGGAAAAAGGATAAGGAACATTCCCAAGATGGGAATTCGAACCATTAAAGTTCCTTGAGGTCCAAGGAAATCCAAGATAATAGTTTAATAGCAAGGGAAAGAGAAATTAGGTGAGAAATAAACCTAAATGAGTAATAACTTGCAACTAAACAGAGGTACCCTATTTCTTTATATAATGATCCCAAATTTGGCATGATGATAGATTTAGTTATTAATACGATTCCCTTAAAATTTGGGCTTAACTAGATAAGCAGTTTGCGAGTTATGATTTTTACAAATTTCCATAAAGTGATGTGATTGTAATAAATGTCACACTTTTCCGATTTAAATGGACATAGCTCTGGATGACGCCGGACGTGCGTCTCCTACCTTGAGTCTGTATAGGAAAGGAGCCACTGGCAGAGGGATTTTCCTCTCCAATTTCCTAGCAATCCAGTTCACATGAGAACTTGGAAAGGCCCTAGTTAAGTTCGGGGTAGGATTCCGAACTCCCCAGACCCTACTTATTCGTGCTTCCATGGTGTATAAAAGAAACGCCTATTTTCACCTCAAGGGCGGTTGGCGGCAAGGGCAGGAAGCCCTAGGACTCGACCCCAATCCTATATATACTACCCCTCTCAACTCCTCTCACCTTCACACACCCAAACGACACCTCCCCTTGTTCCCTAGTCCCCCAGATCAGCAAGATTGAACTTGCTTTAGTGAGCCCTCAGTTGCGGTGCCTCTGTGAGGCTGCTACTGGATCGGGTGAGGAAGAAGGAGCATCTGCCGTTCGATCATGGACTACGATGGGCCACAAGAACTGATCAACGGTATGGCTTCTTCGCGACTTCAAATAAGTCTGTAAGTGGGCGCTAGTGTCAGGAGCCGTGCAATCATGTGCGGTCAAAGAAGACCAGGGATCCAGCGGTTGTCTTTTTTCCAAAAAACTCAGGTAACTCGCCTCTCTGGGTAATATTCAAGAAAAGTATTGAAACTTGTATAAATCGCTAAAAATAGATCCTTTTGTCGAAAAATATAAATAAGTAGTGCTTTTTTATCACAAAAATGCAAGGAATGTAATAAAATGTAATTGAAGCCTAATTCTGCTTGCAATTCAAAAAGTGTGAAAAGATGCTATTTTTAATGGTTTAATTAATACAAAACCCAAATCTTTGGTGATTAATGACTCGAGAAAGGTTAAATGGATGTTTAATGTTGATATTTACCTGTTGATAATAAAAAGGATGATTTATAACTAAGGAGATGATCTTTACGCATCATGGGCTTAATTTAGGGTTTCATATACCTGAGTATGCATTAATGGGCTTAGAAACCCTAATATAGGAGAATATGTCTTTTAATGGTTTTAATGGTACAAGTTTATGGATAAGACAGAGTTATGTTGCTACAAATCCAAATTGAGTATAAAAGATCATTAATGTGGATAATTTGGAAATTAGGGTTTCCTAGTATATAATAATGGAATTAATGATAAATTAGGGTTTGCTAACCTAAAAGAGGTGAAATACAGTAATTAGGGTTCCTTTCGGAATCGAACTATAATTCTTCTTTTTTTGAGTGGTCAATTCAAAGGAACCTGAACATGATAATTGACCTTAATAATCGTTTCATGACTTAAAATGGTAAAGATGGTAGTTTTAGTGTAAAAGAGGCATATTGGACTTAATTGACTTTTAATTGTGCCTATGATGTTGAAATTAGGGTTTGTGGACTAAAAGAGCATTAAAAGTGATAAATGCATAATGAAGGCTAAAACCCTAATAAAACCCTGAAGTTGGCCGAAGAAATCATAAGGTGGAATCCAAGTTGATCTTGGGAATGTTTTGAATAAAACAATGACACTTGGATGTTATGCATTATTTCCAGGATATTGTTGATTGCTTTTTTAATTGTGTTGAATGTTAATGCATGGACATCAAGTTACTCTGGATCAGGTATGTGGTTACGCTTATGAATAATCGCTTTAGTTTCGCGGCGATTTCTGAATGTTTTTATCGGTTGCTAGAAAATAACTGTTGAATGCCTTTTATTTCATGCAACTATAAAGTGACTATGATTATCACTATGAATACATATATAACTGGCTAGATCAGGGTCCACCTTTGTGGCTTGTAAAGGCTAAAAAGGGGTAACCTAGAGTAGGGTCTAGGTTATTGTGGGTTAGAAATTGGGTTACCAAGTGTAGTGCCATGAGACCCATTAGCATGCCATGAGTTAAGGAGTGGGATACTTACGAGTAGTGCCATGTGACTCAACCCTAGAAACTGGTTCACCTATAGGTGGGACCATGAGGGGTTTAATGGGGATCTACCTTAAGGAAGGTAGTATCCAGGTCCACTGCAGGGATAGCACAAAGGATAGGATACTCGTAGATCACGGAGTTATATTTAAAATGTAATCTTGGTTGTTAAATGATTAATTGAATGACTACGTTGTTATCATAGTTGCACATTTATTGTTTCCCCCACATACCAGCTTCGGCTGACCGACGTTTTGTTTGTCAGTGTTTTAGGTACAAGCCAAAAGGACAAATAGTAAATCGTCATATTGAGAAAAACATGAATTGAAATACAAGGAGGATTAGTTAGAATAGTGATTCACATGTGGATAGAAGGTTAGAGATCTAAATTTTCAAAAGGTATGAAAAAGTTTATTTTCTTACAACTTTTCAATTTAGTCTATTAAAATTTAATAATTGTTCTTGGTTAATTGTCAAACCTTTGATCCGGAAGTTATGGGTGCGTCTTCGACCTCTCAATCTCCCTTAATTGGGGGTTATCGGGAGGTGGGGTCGTAACATTTGGTATCAGAGTGTAGGTTCCTCAGTTAACCATTAATAATTATTAAATTTTACAAACTCCATAGAACCCAAGGGTGTTATTAGAGGATTATCTGAAAGACGGAGGTGTCTGGAAAAGGATCACAACCGAGGGCTGGCAATATTTTCTTCTGCACCGCTAGTCGGAATACGAGGACTCCCGGATCAGTGTGAATGCCTGGCCAAAGTCTTAGGGTATGAATCGAAATAAGATACCTTTAGGACTTTCTCATCTTATTCATCCCTTCTCATCACAAATTCTGTTAAGGACCTTAAGGATTAGGGTCTTCTCTCTTCTCCTCACCCTCTTGAGGTATGGGTAAGATTAATAAGGTCTACGGAATCCTCCATCAAATTAATGAAAAGCATGTAAATAAGATGTCATGAACATAAGCTTAATAGAGTAAGCGTAAACTAAAGAATAGATACATGCTTAGGTCATATGACATAAGCTGTCATGCCCTCGGAAGAGACCTGAGGCTAGACCTTCGTATCAGGAGGATAGATAAAGAGAGTTAGTCTTGGAGGCAGGGACCTCCATTAAAAGTAGAGACCTGGCACATCCTCTGAGGATGATGTTAACCCAAACCCTAAGTGAAGGATAGAGAGAGAGAGATGGTATGATGAGTTAGACCATGTGTTTGGATGGACGTGCCTTAGATAACGTATGGGCCATGAGAGGTTGGATGGCCTAGCACCTCTGGCAACCCAACCCTAGGAAGGGTCGTGCATGTTAGAGTGAAGGATAACTCCTTCATTGTTGAGGTTAGAGAAGAACCTATGGAACCCCATGAGCTGATATGAGCATGGCATAATAGACACCTTGTACACATCAGTGGTGTGAGAAATAGGTTGAAACCCTGGTTGGGATGAGTTTGATGGATAGCTTATGTGACAAGCATAATAGATATGGATAACCTTGAGCAAACATAAGTGGAACATATGCTTCATCCAGGTAGGGGCATGCTTTCGAGGTTGATCCGTCATGAAGAGAGGACCTCTAGGTGAGGATGGTTGTAGGGTTAACCCAGCAAGAAGGATGGAATCCTAGACTCCGAGATATGAGGAGAATTCGGGAGTTGAGGATGATGCGACCTCAGTGGATGATAGTGGTCACCACATGCTTGATCCCTAGAGGTTGATGATGTCTAGGTTTCCATGGGAGGGACCAAACCCTAGAGAGAGGATGAGGCTTCTGGCACCTATGTGCCTATGGTATAAGTGTTTACCTTCTGAGAAAGGAAGAAGATGTTATGTATACCCTGAAGAGGATTTGTAACAGGTCATGAGGCCTTGTACATTATTGTTTGTCCTTGAGGAGGATCCAACTCTAAAAGTGTTGCTCGAGTTGAAGGATGACAGGAAGTGCATGTCATGCCTTTTTGCAAGCTTTATTCATGGTTAAGAGATAGAGCATGCAGTTGGACACTTAAAAGTGAACCTAGGGTTCCTAGGCCTAAGAGGGGAAGTGGTATACCTAATGCTCATGACAAGAATTAAGTTGCTATAGTTTCGAACATGGTACTTCTAATGTTTAGAGGATAAAGGAAACCCCTTAAGTTTAAGGTGTGTTTGATGAACCCCCCCCCCACAATTAAGTTGATGATGAGGGAAGGTATGATCTTGATCCAATGCAGAGGAATGAAAATAAGTATGACCTAGTACGGTTTAGTAGATGATCTACTTGTGCCTTAATGGCTTGCTAGGGTCAAGCATGCTCATATGGATGTAAACCCTAAGGATGTTTGTGACCTTGTTGTCAAGAGTTGTAGTTTCCTCCCATCCTGGGAGAGGGACCCTTTGGTAGGGTGTATACCAATTTTGTTGGTTCAAGTTAACCTAAAGAGGTATCATAGGATCTTGAGAAGCTAAGTGAAAAGTACATGGTATGAGGATGAACCTATAGACCCATAGATAACCATCTCTAAGTGCATGTGGATGTGTTACCATGGAGGTAACCGGTGTGGGTCCTGACCAAGGTAGGCAGGTCACCATGACCCTTATGAAAGGATGAAAGTTTGCCCTTGAATGCAAAAAGAGAGATGATGAAGGCTTGGGTAAGGTTCTAAGATTGGACATGTACTATAATGGAGAATCCTAAGTCTATCCTAGGGTCAGGTAGGGATAAGACCGATGGAAGTAGGAGTTGCCTAATTCCCCAGTTGCACATGACCATAGGGTCGGGAGGTAACAACTATAATTGTCTGAGGGCCATGGGTTAGGAGATTGATCACTTCCATGAACTCATGGGACCCAAAGGGCAGATGAGTAGGACACTCTCTTAATGCATGAGGGAAGAGGGATGACCCCAAAAGAGTTGGCACCCTATAGACCTAGAGGAGATGACCAAGGATATAAACCTCAGTAGGTTCAAAACTAGTTTTCCATGGAGGTAACTTTGATATCGAGATGATTGTGATGTAGAGACATAAGTTGCGTGTTTCAACTTAGATTGGAAGGTGTACTGGAAATGTGGGGTGTACCATCTCTACTCATGGAACAAGTAGAACTTTGTATTTGGACGGCCTCCAAATGCTTATTTCCTCTTGTTATGGGAGCGAGAGATAGGACAGTACGCATGCCATACACCAAGGATAAAAGATGGATACGAGTTGGAACGTTGCTATGAGGTAAGATGACAGAGATGATAACATATACTTGTAGAGTGAATAATACATAAATGGTTTATAAATAGTAAGAGTACTAAGGTAATCTTTATCATGAGATATGAGTCATACAAGATTGAGTTTGATCACCAAAAAGATGAGCTCAATAAAGATAGACTTAGAATTCGAGTTTGAGATGATAAGTGAAATACGTGGAAGTTTATGTCTTCAATGTTGCCTAATACATAAGAAGGTGAAGTGGTAATGGATGCTCTGGTTGAGATATATCTGCCTAGTTTGGCTAGAAGAGGTTGTTAGACTAACCCTAAGTTTGGAAAAGAAGATATGTTTGGCTAACACTCTGATGCAGTGAGATCAGTTAATGGTTGTTTGGTTAGCCAGTCTAGTTCTTGATGCAATGAAAGGATGGTGGTAGAACCTCAGATGTACTTCTTTAGAAAAGAAGGTGATAAAACCCTGATGAGAGTGGTTTAGGGTTTCAGAGAATCAATCTTGAGGAATCATGACATATAGGAAATCATGATCACCATACACCATGGTACTACTGAGATAATGAGTGGTAGCAGTACTATGAATCATAGAGATGAGGTTGCATGTGGCCATGCAAGTCGAGGGAGAGGGACGAACACCAGTAACCCAGTGCATAGATGTAAGGGATAAAGAGTCCCCGAAAGAGAAAGGGAGTTCATCACTATGGATGTTGTAAGTCTCCCCTGGGCCAAGGAAGGTCGAAATGTAATATGGTTTATGGTAGATCGCCTTACCTAGATGATATGAGAAAGAGAGAGTTCTATCACAAGACATATCTGGTTGAACTACTCATGAGATAGATGGTTCAACTACACCATGAATCGAGTTCAAAAGTTCTTGAGTTTGACCTAAAGGTTCCCTTCCAAAAGGTGGAAGTAGGTACGTAAAGAACTCGGTGTTAGTACAGTTTATCACCCATAACTAATGGTTAATATGATCCAGACTAAAGGGTCTGAGGAGAGCATGTGTGCTCATTCAAGGTGATATCTAGAGACAATTATTATCCTATGAAAGATGTGATAATAACCACCATAGCCAGGATCAATATTTAAAGAAGCTCTGTAAGGGAGGTTTTGTCGGTCACCACTTCAGTAAGGTGATGTCGGTGAAAGGACCATGTGATGGTTAGAAAAGGGCCATAGTGTGTGTAGATGAAGTCACTTTGATCGTGCAATGGATGAAAGGAGCCTAGAGACGACAAGAGTCGTGAGCAGATGCAAAGTAGACTGACATACAGTTCACTGTGGGAGAATATGTGACATAAAAATCCGACCCCTCTAAGTTATAGCTAAAGAGAGCTGAATCCCCGATGCATGAGTTATTTTGACATGGTTAGGTGGAGAAGGTTAAGTTTGAACTTACCCCTCAGGATAAATTGATGTGTGATGAGTTCCATGTGTCCAATTTAGAGCACTATGTGAGGTACCCCAACCATGTGCACGTGAGCCCCAAGGGAGGCTGAAATGGCCTGAGTCACCTGTGCAGTTTATAGACGTCGGGATGAAAGAACTCAGAGAAAATGAATATGTGATGATAAAGGTTCTTTGGGAGTGCCATGAGTACGGTAAAGCCACATAGGGGCCAATGATGGATATGGAAAAGTCTTATCCTAAATTGTTTATTTGTTTGACAGAATTTTGAGGACAAAATTCCTATAAGAGGGGAAGGATGTTACAACCCTGATTTTGGGTTCATTTGGTGAAAAATGTAATTTCTCATATTAAAAATATTTGAACAACAAATGATATAATTTGTTTGGAATAAATGGATTTCGTTTACAATAGCCTTGATGATTGTGTTGTGGGCTTTATTGGCTATTGGGCCCAAGTAACAAGAAAATTCAATTAGTAATTGAATAATTGAATATTTGAGAAAAGAAAGAAGTAGAAACCTCTATAAGGCAAAGATATGTAATCCAATGATGTATTTCGTGCCTCTTGGGTTCCTTGGGTTCCAAGGAGTTCAAAGTTGCATAAAGAGTACAATAAGAAAAGAGAAGATCAATTAGATATTTCTTTATTAAGAAAGAAATTGAGAATAATGATAAAATGTGGAAAAAGGTATAATTGAGTTATCTTGGTGGATTTTCGTATCTAAAAGATTCCTAAGGTTAGAAGGAACTCCAAATAAGGAAATAAAAGAGAGATAAAGAGAAATTCTCAAAAAGGGATATTTTAATAAAGAAAAAGTAAGATAATAAGAAAAAGGATGAAAGATAAGGAAAAAGGATAAGGAACATTCCCAAGATGGTAATTCGAGCCATTAAGGTTCCTTGAGGTCCAAGGAAATCCAAGATAATAATTTAATCGCAAGGGAAAGAGAAATTAGGTGAGAAATATACCTAAATGAGTAATAACTTGCAACTAAAGAGTGGTACCCAATTTCTTTATATAATGAGCCCAAATTTGGCATGATTATAGATTAAGTCATTAATAAGATTCCCTTAAAATTTGGGCTTAATTGGATAAGCGGTTTGTGAGTTATGATTTTTACAAATTTCCATAAAGTGATGTGATTGTAATAAATGTCACACTTTTATGATTTAAATGGATATAGCTCTGGACGACGCCAGCCATCAGATCAAGATCTGATGTCGTACGTGCATCTCCTACCTTGAGTCTGTATAGGAAAGGAGCTGCTGGCAGAGGGATTTTCCTCTCCAATTTCCTAGCAATCCAGTTCGTATGAGAACTTGGAAAGGCCCCAGTTAAGTTCGGGGTAGGATTCTGAACTCCCCAGACCCTACTTATTCCTTCTTCCATGGCGTATAAAAGAAACACCTATTTCACCTCAAGGGCAGTTGGCGGCGAGGGCAGGAAGCCCTAGGACTCGACCCCAATCCTATATATACTACCCCTCTCAACTCCTCTCACCTTCGCACACCCTAATGGCACCTCCCCTTGTTCCCTAGTCCCCCAGATAAGCAAGATTGAACTTGCTCCGGCGAGCCCTCAGTCGCGGCGCCGCCGTGAGGCTGCTACTGGATAGGGCAAGGAAGAAGGAGCATTTTCCGTTCGATCATGGACTACGATGGGCCACAAGAACTGATCAACGGTATGGCTTCTTCGCGACTTCAAATAAGTCTGTAAGTGGGCGCTAGTGTCAGGAGCCGTGCGATCATGTGCGGTCAAAGAAGACCAGGGATCCAGCGGTTGTCTTTTTTCCAAAAAACTCAGGTAACTCGCCTCTCTGGGTAATATTCAAGAAAAGTATTGAAACTTGTAAAAATCGCTAAAAATAGATCCTTTTGTCGAAAAATACAAATAAGTAGTGCTTTTTTATCAGAAAAATGCAAGGAATGTAATAAAAATGTAATTGAAGCCCTTTCAATTTAAAAAGTGGGAAAAGATGCTATTTTTAATGGTTTAATTAATACAAAACCCAAATCTTTGGTGATTAATGACTCGGGAAAGGTTAAATGGATGTTTAATGTTGATATTTACCTGTTGACAATAAAAAGGATGATTTATAACTAAGGAGATGATCTTTACGCATCATGGGCTTAATTTAGGGTTTCATATACCTGAGTATGCATTAATGGGCTTAGAAACCCTAATATAGGAGAATATGTCTTTTAATGGTTTTAATGGTACAAGTTTATGGATAAGACAGAGTTATGTTGCTACAAATCCAAATTGAGTATAAAAGATCATTAATGTGGATAATTTGGAAATTAGGGTTTCCTAGTATATAATAATGGAATTAATGATAAATTAGGGTTTGCTAACCTAAAAGAGGTGAAATACAGTAATTAGGGTTCCTTTCGGAATCGAACTATAATTCTTTTTTTTGAGTGGTCAATTCAAAGGAACCTGAACATGATAATTGACCTTAATAATCGTTTCATGACTTAAAATGGTAAAGATGGTAGTTTTAGTGTAAAAGAGGCATATTGGACTTAATTGACTTTTAATTGTGCCTATGATGTTGAAATTAGGGTTTGTGGACTAAAAGAGCATTAAAAGTGATAAATGCATAATGAAGGCTAAAACCCTAATAAAACCCTGAAGTTGGCCTAAGAAATCATAAGGTGGAATCCAAGTTGATCTTGGGAATGTTTTGAATAAAACAATGACACTTGGATGTTATGCATTATTTCCAGGATATTGTTGATTGCTTGTTTAATTGTGTTGAATGTTAATGCATGGACATCAAGTTACTCTGGATCAGGTATGTGGTTACGCTTATGAATAATCGCTTTAGTTTCACGGCGATTTCTGAATGTTTTTATCGGTTGCTGGAAAATAATTGTTGAATGCCTTTTATTTCATGCAACTATAAAGTGACTATGATTATCACTATGAATACATATATAACTGGCTAGATCAGGGTCCACCTTTATGGCTTGTAAAGGCTAAAAAGGGGTAACCTAGAGTAGGGTCTAGGTTATTGTGGGTTAGAAATTGGGCTACCAAGTGTAGTGCCATGAGACCCATTAGCATGCCATGAGTTAAGGAGTGGGATACTTACGAGTAGTGCCATGTGACTCAACCCTAGAAACTAGTTCACCTATAGGTGGGACCATGAGGGGTTTAATGGGGATCTACCTTAAGGAAGGTAGTATCCAGGTCCATTGCAGGGATAGCACAAAGGATAGGATACTCGTAGATCACGGAGTTATATTTAAAATGTAATCTTGGTTGTTAAATGATTAATTGAATGACTACATTGTTATCATAGTTGCACATTTATTGTTTCCCCCACATACCAGCTTCGGCTGACCGACGTTTTGTTTGTCAGTGTTTTAGGTACAAGCCAAAAGGACAAACAGTAAATCGTCATATTGAGAAAAACATGAATTGAAATACAAGGAGGATTAGTTAGAATAGTGATTCACATGTGGATAGAAGGTTAGAGATCTAAATTTTCAAAAGGTATGAAAAAGTTTATTTTCTTACAACTTTTCAATTTAGTCTATTAAAATTTAATAATTGTTCTTGGTTAATTGTCAAACCTTTGATCCGGAAGTTATGGGTGCATCTTCGACCTCTCAGTCTCCCTTAATTGGGGGTTATCGGGAGGTGGGGTCGTAACATTTGGTATCAGAGTGTAGGTTCCTCAGTTAACCATTAATAATTATTAAATTTTACAAACTCCATAGAACCCAAGGGTGTTATTAGAGGATTATCTAAAAGACGGAGGTGTCTGGAAAAGGATCACGACCGAGGGCTGGCAATATTTTCCTTTGCACCGCTAGTCGGAATACGAGGACTCCCGGATCAGTGTGACTGCCTGGACAAAGTCTTAGGGTATGAATCGAAATAAGATACCTTTAGGACTTTCTCATCTTATTCATCCCTTCTCATCACAAATTCTGTTAAGGACCTTAAGGATTAGGGTCTTCTCTCTTCTCCTCACCCTCTTGAGGTATGGGTAAGATTAATAAGGTCTACGGAATCCTCCATCAAATTAATGAAAAGCATGTAAATAAGATGTCATGAACATAAGCTTAATAGAGTAAGCGTAAACTAAAGAATAGATACATGCTTAGGTCATATGACATAAGTTGTCATGCCCTCGAAAGAGACCTGAGGCTAGACCTTCGTATCAGGAGGATAGATAAAGAGAGTTAGTCTTGGAGGCAGGGACCTCCATTAAAAGTAGAGACCTGGCACATCCTTTGAGGATGATGTTAACCCAAACCCTAAGTGAAGGATAGAGAGAGAGATGGTATGATGAGTTAGACCATGTGTTTGGATGGATGTGCCTTAGATAATGTATGGGCAATGAGAGGTTGGATGGCCTAGCACCTCTGGCAACCCAACCCTAGGAAGGGTCGTGCATGTTAGAGTGAAGGATAACTCCTTCATTGTTGAGGTTAGAGAAGAACCTATGGAACCCCATGAGCTGATATGAGCATGGCATAATAGACACCCTGTACACATCAGTGGTGTGAGCAATAGGTTGAAACCCTGGTTGGGATGAGTTTGATGGATAGCTTATGTGACAAGCATAATAGATATGGATAACCTTGAGCAAACATAAGTGGAACATATGCTTCATCCAGGTAGGGGCATGCTTTCGAGGTTGATCCGTCATGAAGAGAGGACCTCTAGGTGAGGATGGTTGTAGGGTTAACCCAGCAAGAAGGATGGAATCCTAGACTCCGAGATATGAGGAGAAGTCGGGAATTGAGGATGATGCGACCTCAGTGGATGATAGTGGTCACCACATGCTTGATCCCTAGAGGTTGATGATGTCTAGGTTTCCATGAAGTTGGCCTAAGAAATCATAAGGTGGAATCCAAGTTGATCTTGGGAATGTTTTGAATAAAACAATGACACTTGGATGTTATGCATTATTTCCAGGATATTGTTGATTGCTTGTTTAATTGTGTTGAATGTTAATGCATGGACATCAAGTTACTCTGGATCAGGTATGTGGTTACGCTTATGAATAATCGCTTTAGTTTCACGGCGATTTCTGAATGTTTTTATCGGTTGCTGGAAAATAACTGTTGAATGCCTTTTATTTCATGCAACTATAAAGTGACTATGATTATCACTATGAATACATATATATAACTGGATAGATCAGGGTCCACCTCTATGGCTTGTAAAGGCTAAAAATTGGTAACCTAGAGTAAGGTCTAGGTTATCGTGGGTTAGAAATTGGGCTACCAAGTGTAGTGCCATGAGACCCATTAGCATGCCATGAGTTAAGGAGTGGGCTACTTACGAGTAGTGCCATGTGACTCAACCCTAGAAACTGGTTCACCTATAGGTGGGACCATGAGGGGTTTAATGGGGATCTACCTTAAGGAAGGTAGTATCTGGGTCCACTACAGGGATAGCACAGAGAATAGGATACTCGTGGATCGCGGAGTTATATTTAAAACGTAATCTTGGTTGTTAAATGATTACTTGAATGATTATGTTGTTATCATAGTTGCACATTTATTATTTCCCCCACATACCAGCTTCGGCTGACCGACGTTTTGTTTGTCGGCGTTTTAGGTACAAGCCAAAATGACAAACAATAAATCGTCATATTGAGAAAAACATGAATTGAAATACAAGGAGGATTAGTTAGAATAGTGATTCACATGTGGATAGAAGGTTAGAGATCCAAATTTTCAAAAGGTATGAAAAAGTTTATTTTCTTACAACTTTTTAGTTTAGTCTGTTAAAATTTAATAACTGTTCTTGGTTAATTGCCGAACCTTTGATCCGGAAGTTATGGGTGCGTCTTCGACCTCTCGGTCTCCCTTAATTGGGGGTTATCGGGAGGTGGGGTCATAACACTTACAATAAGGTTGCTTATAATCAACCACATGAAATGTTTCACCTTTATAAGGTCATTCCTTTTATTTTATCATTAGGGTTTCTTTATACCCTTACTTAAAATTAGGATTATGATTCATTGTCGTATTGCGCTGGATAAGGGCTTTATGTATGATGACTTCACAATAGAGTCTCATATTCTTTCACCCTTCTTAGGGCCTCTCATCACAACATAGCATTAGAACATCATGTGGTGTTAGTTCTTAATCAGGGTTTCTCGTGGAATCACCCTCAACTAGGGTTTCTCATGGAATCACCCTCAAATAGGGTTTCACATGGAATCACCCTCAACTAGGGTTTCCACCATAGAATCACCTTCAACTAGGGTTTCACATGGAATCACCCTCAACTAGGGTTTCACATGGAATCACCCTCAACTAGGGTTTCCACCATAGAATCACCCTCAACTAGGGTTTCACATGGAATCACCCTCAACTAGGGTTTCCACCATAGTTACCCACAGTTTGGGTTTACTATTCATCTCCATTAGGATTTCATTCAATTGTCCATAATTAGAGATTCAATATTCATATAAATTAGGGTTTTGTGTCTCATTACCCTAAATTAGTTATACATATCATTACCCTGAAGTAAGGTTACATCCTCACCCTTGATTAGGGTTTCATTTAGAATTGTCCTCAATTAGGGTTAGAAATCAATAACCCTGTCAATTAGGGTTTATGTTCATGATTAGGGTTTCATGATCTCTCTACTTAAGGATCATACCCTTAATCACCACATGAATCATATTCATGCTATCATTTTCTTAACTTGATTAGGTCATATCAACCCTTCAATCAAATACATGCAACTATGATTAACATAGTGTACCAAGTCCTTGATCCTATAAGCAATTAGGGTTCATCCCTTAATTGGCATTAATCACTTAGGTACTATTACGGTTTCAACCTGTGTACCTTCATTGATTATCATTACTAATCATCATTGGATCAATGGATCATTCATCATCTTAATTCTTAAGAGATTCAATCACATTGGACCTCCATTACATAAGGTATCCAATTGAATTAACCAATTGAATCTTCAATTACAATAGGTGTCCAAGTGCATTAACCAATTGAATCCTCAATCAACTTTGACTACTTGAGCCCCAAACGGCCTTGGTCCTTCAAAGTTCAAACGGTTTGAAACCATTTGGTAAAGGTGGTGCTTGAGACTGTTTGCTAAAGCAAGTACTTGAAACCATTTGCTAAAGCAACTTTTTGAAACCGCATGGGCTCAACCGATTTGGGATCATTTGGTCCCAAACGGTCTTGAGACCGTTTGGTCCAAACCTCCTCAAAACCGCATGGACCAAATATGGTCTCAACCAATCAAATTGGATTAGGGTTTCTAATGTTGATTCCTTCAATCGTTGAATTCATGGAACCAATCATCAAATGGACCTATCCTCATATTTCAATTGAGTTAAAAAGGTCAAACTTCAACTGAATTGACCCTCAATTGACCCTCAATTGGTCATCCATTAGGGTTTGAATCAATTGAATTAGGGTTTGGAATCGATGAGCCTTCAACACTAATTAATGTAAGATCAATTACTTTGAAACCATTGAACCATCATCCAAATTGAACATGACCTGACCCCAAACGGTCTTGAGGTCGTTTGGATGACCTCCGAACGGTCTTGAGACCGTTTGCCCATGTCAACATAAAAATCCAAGTCAACCAATTAGGGTTTTGGATCATTGGATTGATCACCAAATCAGCAATTGATTACACTCCAACTTAGTATCTTTGGATCTTCAATTGTTTAACCATACTCAACCCTAGACCTCCAAACGGTATTGGGTGACCCCCAAATGGTCTTGCGACCGTTTGGGTGATCCCCAAATGGTTTTGAAACCGTTTGGGTCAATCAACCCAAGTTTCAAACTCAATCAACTTGGAAATCAGCACTTAACCCGATTAGGGTTTTGGTGATTGATTGACCTTCAACTCATGAACCAATTGGAACTAACCAATCATAATTGATGGGTCATTAACCTAGATAATTTTCAACATATCTCCAAATGGTCAACCCTGGTCAACACCACCAAACGGTCTGAAACCGTTTTGGTCTCATGTGGTTTGATGAAACTGTTTGCTTCTAAACGGTTTGGGAAACCGTTTGAGCAACTCAATCAAGACCGTTTGCCTTGGATATTTGGAGAGGTGTGTGCTTATCATATTCAACCTCTAAACTCACGAAACCTGCTATGGTTTCCATGGTTATTGCATCCATCAACCAAATCAATTATTGTAAATGTAGAAATGATCATTATTTGATAAGGAATTGAATGCAATAACAAAATCAAGGGTTCAAGTTATAAAACCCGCCTCCAATTGAGCTCCAAAGCTCCTTGTTCACGGAAAAAATGGTGGAAGCAACTCCTTTCACCATTCCAAGGCTCGTCCTCAAGGTTTTGGTGAAAAGGAATGGTTAGAATTTAAGAGGAGATCGAAATAGGAAGAAATCCATAATTTATTTTCGATTTCCACCTTGGAATCAAGGTGAAATGGATCAAGAACCTTACCAACAGGTTGGGGGTCGTCCTCCTGACCCTCCCAAGCTCCCTTGGTCGTTTCCCAATCAAGGAGAAGAAGTGGGGTCGAAAAAGCCTTTCATTTGGCTTGTAAAAGGTCCTTTTATAAAAAATCAATGAGAGAAAATATGCTTTGTAAAAATCCAATTAATCCCAAAAATGTGGCCGCCTCTTCCCCCTCATCTTCCTTAGGGACGAGGCTATATTTTTTCCTCTTATTACTCTCAACTATCCATGATTTAAAGAAAAGAAAATCAAGCACCTTAAATCATATTATATTAATATCCAAATGTGAGTGGATATTTCTTTTTCTTATAAAATTGTGTGTGAGTTATCCACTCCCTTGGATATTTTAGTGGTCCTTGAAAGGCTCAAGGATGTCCACACACATCTGAATCCAACCATTTTAATTTTGGTTGAAGTCCCTTTAATTAATACATTTATTTTTGCCCTAAATCGAATTAGGGTTTCAATTAGGATTAAATCTTGATTATTTTAATATCAAGATTCTCTCTCCTCCAACTTAATTCAAATGAGGTGCCCCTCTCATTTTATTTGATCTACATGATGCCAAGAAACATTAGGGACATTATTGAAGTGTTAAATTACATATTGCACCCTAGGTTTTGGGTAATTTGCACATTACACCAAAACTAGGTTTTCATGCACAATCATAGCTTTATGAGCTCTTTCTTGGTAATAGGCTTCCATAAGCCATACCTCTGCATCATTTTCACTCTCATGATGCATCAACACATGAGGAACACATTATCATGCAGAATTTTCACTTAAACCCCTCAACTTGGGTAATTTGCACTTTAGTCCAAAACAAGCAAAACATTGATTTCAACAATGTTCAAAAAGGACTAGAATTGCAACATAGGTTCCTCTTGAGGCCTAATTACTTTTCACATGATGAGATTAAGCATATAATCACTTTCATTAGGAAAAACACCTAGCGTTAATTCATAACCCAAGTCAGGGATGTTACAGCAGATGTGTGCATTGTAGTCCTCGACCCATGATTCGTCCTGGTTGTTGAGGATGAGAGAGGTAATCTGGCTGACTATGAGGTAGTAGTTATTTTCTAAGATCCTAAAGAAGAAACTGGGCACCTCATGTGAATTGGAATGTCGCTGAAAGGTTGTGAGGAATTCTAGTGCCAGGTCAGTGTAGACCAAAAGGATTTGGTAGTGGAAGTGCGAGATTTGACTCCATTATAGGATGGCGTTGATGTGTTGTGAATGCCCAATGCAGAGAGAGTGACTCTGCATGCCTGTCTAGGAAGTGTAACACCCACCATCATCATGTCTTTGTAGTGCTGGTAATGGTCGTATTTAGTGAATTGAATGTATCTTCCCTAATAAGGGGAAATACATTACTAGGTAGAGGAGGACAGTGTGGAAGTGCAGTGGGCAGGGCAGATGGCCTCATCTTGTTTAATAAGATCGTCGATCATGTTTATGTCGGTCTCCATGTTATTAGAGATAAGAGAGTGAGTGGTGTCTTGGGGATCTTTGATGCAAATGTCCCCATAACATGATGGTAGTGAGGGTTGCAAGGGATGGGTTTCCAGGAGGTCTCCTTCCCCTACCCTTGCGAAGGTAGCTAAAGAACCCCTGACTAGAGCCATTTTAAAAACTTTTTTCTACTGTAGAGTACCAGTCAATCGTCTGGGGAGTGATTCGATTGACTCATAGACTAGGTTGTGGTAGCATTCGAGTGGCTGGATTAACTAATCAATCGACTAGTCAGATGGAGCAGTGCAGATGTCGTAGGTTGCAACTTATCACTTGGCTTACCAGTCGATCAACTAGTGGTCTGGGGAATATAGATGTCTCCTAAGCTTTTATCGGTGATGAAGGGGATGCGCTTGGAGGATATTAGTGTAGGGAAATTGGTGAGCTGGACAAAGGGGGATACTGGGAGAAATGGCTTGATGGCGGCAGGATGCAAGGAAATGATTGGAGTGGAAATACTGTTGGCGGCAAAATATGAACAACAGTGGAGAGGCAGTTTTGTGACTGGACTAAGTCGGGCACCTTGGTTGCTTCTCGCCGATGGCTGCTAGAGGTGGTGAGGTTGCTCACCTAGGGGCGGGTTGATCGACTGGGTTGGCGGCGGCACTAAGGGTGCTACTGTTGGGGGTGGTGGTTAGAGTTAAGATGAGAAAGATTTTACCCCCCCCCCTCCCCAAGTGGTCATTCTTCAGAGGGGAAACTGTCTTGCCAATCGATCGAATGGATTCCCATTCGGTCGACTATGTTGTCGTGGGAGGGAGACTAACCATTCAAATGTCAATTTCACCCACCCATACCAGTCAATTGATTCAAAAACTCTTTATATATATATATTTCCTGCAATATGTAAAGAGATAGATGAGAAATAGAAAGTTAGATAGAAAAGAGGAAAAGAAAACAAAATGTTTGGTTGCCTCCTAACAAGTGCATGGTTTTACTTTGAAGGCTTGACTCCTGCAATCAAGTCATGAGTAATTCAAGCTTTGAGAGGAGCAAAGGTAGGGTTCCCTTGTCTCTAGATCCGCTATGGGAGGATGATGTTTTACTCCTTACACCACAAAATCGTGGAGATAGTGCTTGAGCTTATGTCCAATTAATACAAAGTCACCTTTGAATTTGTCCTAAAGGATAAATGATCTGTGTGGATAAGCATATTTCATAAGATAAGGCCCGTACCACTTAGATTAGAGTTACCCATGGAATAGTCTCAATATGGAGCAGTATAATAAGACTTGGTCACCTACTTGGATATCTTTCCACCTCATATGGACTTTGTGACACATTTTGGACTGGTCTTTATAGATCTTGGTACTCTCATAGGCAGTCATTCAGAGTTCTTCAAACTATTGAATTTGGAGAAAGAATTTTTTTCTAGCTGTGAATAAGTCAAAGTTAACAGTTTTAATAGCCCAACTAGATTTGTGGTCCATCTCTATGGGAAAGTGGTAAGATTTTCGGTAAATAACTTGGAAGGTGTGGTTCTCAAGGGAATCTTGAAGGCATTTTGATATACCCACAAAGCATCATTGAGCTTTAAATCCCAACCCTTCCTTGTGCAATTCACAGTCTTCTCTAAGATTGATTTAATTTGTTGGTCAGAGACTTCTACCTGACCACTAGTCTAAGGATGGGAGGGGGAGCCAACTTTATGGCAAATCATATCTTTTTAGCAATGCCTCGAAGTTCTTTCATAAGAAATGCAATACTTCATCTGAAACTATGGTGCATGTGACCCTGAACCTAGGGAAGATTGTATATTTAAAAAGGTTCATCACTAATTTGGAGTCACAAGTTTTTGTGGTAACGACCTCCACCCACTTGGACACATAGTTCACTTATATAAGAATATAAGTGAACCCACAATAAGAGGGGAAGGATCCCATGTAGTCAACTCCCCAAACATCAAAATTTTCTAACTCTTTCCATGAACTCATAGGTATCTGGTCCCTCTAGGGGAAGTTTCCAGATCTTTGAGATTAATTGCATGAAAGGATAAAATCACATGTATCTTTAAACATTGTGGGCCAGTAAAGTGCGCATTGAATTACTTTCCCTATCATCTTTTGGGAACTCATGTGGCCACCAGTTGGGCCAGAATGACATTGTTCCATAATATCTTCAGCTTCTTCATCGGTGACACATGTAGTAAAGACCACTGCACATAGCTTAAAAATATAGGGATCATTCCAATAGAAATTCCTGACACCATACATACATTTTAATTTTGATTTCCCTTTATATTTAGGATGGAGGACCCCATCTTCTAGTTAGTTCACATAATCAACAAATCAAGGAAAATGAGATTCAGACTTTAGCAGTTGGTCATGTGGTAAAGAATCGTCGATCAGAACTCCATCATTATCATGGAGACTAAGACGACTAAGATGATTGGAAACAACATTCTTAGAACCATTTTTATTGCGTATTTCTAAATCAAATTCTTGAAGCAGTAGAATCCAACAAAATGAGTCTCGATTTGGCGTCCTTATTCGTCATGAGACAACATATGGATGCATGATCTGTGTATACTATTACCTGAGGACCCACCAAATAAGATCAGAATTGATTGAAGGTATAGATGATGTCTAGCATTTCTTTTTCATTTGTGGTGTAGTTTCACTGTGTGTCATCTAAAATCTTTTAGTTGTAGTGCATAACATGGTGGTTCTTGTCAATCTACTGCCCAAAAATAGCTCCTATTGTGTAGTCACTTGCATCGCACATGATCTCAAATGGTAGCAACCAATCTAGTGCACAGATGATAGGGGTGGAGGTGAGTGCCACTTTCAGGCTATTAAAATTATTCATGCAAACTTGGTCAAAATCGAAGATGGCTTCCCTCAACAAGAGGTTAGTGAGGGGCTTCGTAATCTTGAAGAAGTCTCAAATGAATATTCTCAAAAATCCTACATGCCCAAGAAATGCACAAACTTTTCTGATGGAGGAGGGAGTGGAAGTATGGTGATGACTTCAAATTTTTCTCTATCTACCTCTATTCCACTATTGCTCACTCTTTGGCCAAGAATGATGCCTTCTCTTACCATAAAATGGCACTTCTCCTGATTTCGCACAAGGTGTGACTATTCACACTTGTCTAGAATGAGAGATAGGTGATGCAATCAAGAATCAAAATAATCACCACAAATAAAGAAGTCATCTATGAAGATTTCCATCATGGTTTATGTCAACCCTCGACAAAGATGGTGGCCATGCATCACAGGAAAGTGGTTGGGGCATTGCAGATGCCAAAAGGCATCCTCCTGAAAGTGTTAGTGCCAAAAGGGCAGATCAAGGTGGTCTTTTCCTGGTTTTCAGGATGGATAGGAATTGGGTAGAAAGTCGATTACTCATCAAGGTAGAGAAAGAATTCTTGTTGTGTGAGAAGCTCCACCACTTGATCAAGAAAGGGGAGAGGAAGTGGCATTTTGTTGTGTCTAGTTCAATTTTTTGTAATCAATAGACATCCTCCACCTAGTGATAGTACGGGTGGGTATGAGCTCATTCTTATCATTTTGCATGGCAATGGTTCCTCCCTTTTTCGGATTGACTTGAACTTGACTAAACCAAGGGGAGTCTGATATTGGATATATGATCCCTGCCATGAGAAGTTTGATTACCTCTAGACGGACAACCTCCTTCATATTTGGATTTACCTTGCACATTCTTTAACCATAGGGATCTTATGCAGATAGATGGCTTTACTAACCCATGTTATCTCAGTCATATTATATCCCAGGACAACTCTTCCTTTATTTAACCCAAACATTAACTTGTCTTCGTGCTCGAGTGTGAGGTCAGAATTGATTATCACTAAGAAAGTCTCTTGGACATCAAGGAATACATACTTGATTCTTCAGGTAAGGCCTTCACTTCTAAGGCTTTTTGAGGCGTGATCTTCTCATCCACAATAGAGACCATCTGTAGGTATTCAAATTCAGTGTGAGATACAGTCTCTAAGGTATCCACATGAATCCCATACTAACAGATTATCCAGATGTATCTTGGACTGACAGATTTGTTCATTATCAAAGTCTAACTCAGTCAGAGTCGTGAGGTCTAATTGTAGTGGAGCTTCAAACAATTTTCCTATCCAAGATGGGAGAGCTTATCCATGAAGTAAAGTAGATAAACTTCCTTCTAGAAGCTTGATCCTTTCATGCTTTTGAAAATATGGAACTCTAGAGATTTTCTTCCTAGCCATAGGAGAATGGTTCCTGTCTTGACATATATTAAAGGCACATGCTATAGCTAAAAATGAATAGTAAAAAATAAGAGGATAGTATAGGACTTCCTTGATGCCCATGATTAAAAAGTTGCAAGGGACATATGCTTCCTTGTTGACTCTCACTAATACATCCTCTATGATGCCCATGGGTTTTGTCATAGATGAGTGTACCAACTGGATAGTCATTGCTGTGGAAAGCATGTCTACAAAGCCTAATCATTTGCATGGACTCTGAGGCATGATGGAAATATTTGCGCCTAAGTATGCAAATCCCTTTCTACAAGTGTTGTCGCCCAGATAACAACCGATCCCAAAGGATCCAGGGCCCTTCTACTTCTTGGGCATCTTATTCAGAATAACATTAGAGGTAGTTCTTGCAATCTTCATAGTTTCTTATTCTTTGGTGACGTATTTCTTGGTCCATATAGACTTAGGCACTTTGAGCATACCGACATTTTAGAAAGTACATCCAAGAAGGGGATGTCCACGTGAATCTTCTTCATGGCTTCTTTAAATCTCATGAATATGGTGTCCAACCTTATCTGCTCGAGGCGCCCTTGGTATGGGGCATAAGACTTGTAGACTAGAAGATAAGGCTTGATGGCCTCAACGTGTAAGGTTTCGATAGAAGGAGTCTTCTGTGAGAACCTGCTACACTAAATGAGATTACTCAAAACATTTAACATAATCAATCACCAATTAATCACATACCCAAAAATATGGGTAAATTAAAACTGATTTCAACATCAACGCCTGCTTAGAAACATTTGCATAAGAGCCCAACATCTTTCTTGTATCCATACTATGCCAAGAACTTCATACAAATTTTTCTATCGCCTTTTCCACAACCTATATACACTGGAGAACAATATTTGTATATGCCACACAAACAAGCATTAATACGCTAACAAAAGTCTAATTTGTTTGAAACACCATATACAAACTTTTCCTGCCCGGACGTGAGAGTATAGGGATGACTCTAGGATACACTAGACATCTAATCAAATTTCTCATAGATTAATTACTATAGCTCCTCTTTACTGCCACAGGTTTGTTTTCATCACTTTCGATTACCTAAAAAGATGTGGCGAACCACAAGGGTGAGACCCATGTCCCATCAAGAGATATAACCTCCAACAACGTTTATTGATTCCAACATTTTTAGGTAATGAAAGAGTTTAAGCAGTTTAATCATATATAACAAATAAGCTCAACAACACTGATGATTAACAAAATACATAAAGGAGCAGATAATAACTATATTCATTATCCATACTATTCTCATATCCCTATTAATAGTATAAGGAGTCTAACAACATGAGCATCTCTAACATCATGAATAAATCTAGTATTATATGCATAGCTAACAACATCAGCATGTCTAACAGTTTGAACATATCAACATCATAAGGAGAGCTAACAACATAAGTACAACTATCTGGAAAAGCATGATTAGAAATATATGAATCTTTAGTTACAAAGGCATGTCTAGCATGCTAAGCATAACTAACAACATGAGATAGCTAGCATCATGATTATAATCAGCAGTAGAAGTATAGTTATCAACACAAGCATAGCTATTGTATGTACGAATCTACAATGTTAAGCATATCCACAACCTAAGTATATCTACTATCTCTTAATTGTACTAAGCATTATCTTTATGTAAAGATAACAAGCAAGGGTTATCATCCAATGTGAAACGTCATGTATAACCCTAAACAAATATGCTACATGGCTATATTACATCTTTTATTATGCCCTGGGGAGTTTGAGTCATACTACTCAAAGTCCAACTGACCACCGCTTGGTCGCAATCAGTTCCATATAGGATTTAGGAAGAGTCAGACTCCAAGATCTTCTCCAGATTCGTTCAGTATCAGTCTGCACTGCAGTGACTTATAGTCAAACTGCAAAACATCGACATATAGTCCTATAACTAGCCCACCTTGGTACAGGTCATGGCACTAGCATCTAGGGTATTCAAACCCAATCACTAAGGTACAACTAAAGTTGTCCTCTAATCACATCATGTTATAATCACTGAGACCTGACCAAAGTTATTCTCAAAAAGTGGGCTAGGTATGACCGCATTCATCCTCCCAAAACACTTGGTGTCAGGATGACAAGCACCCCACATACTCAATAGTATGTGCTCCGAGTTTCCCTTAGGAATACTCATTTCACCATCCAACAAGTTCTAACACTGAAGATGGTTCTATGGCATAGGGCACTACATGATTAGAGTTTCACTTGATTAGTTATCTCCAATTGGGTGAATTAAGGCTGCATCAAACAAGTGGACATACAAACCCTAATTCACTTCTAGCAAGCATATAAGTATCACAACTTCAAAAGATATAAAATGTGTAAAACATAGTTTCTCATCTCATAATCACATGGTACTATTCACTTACCATTCATGAGGCTATACTAGTCATCATACTATCACAAGATATAAATCCTTTTCACAATATCACAGGGTATCAACCCTTATCAACAAAGAGGATTACACCTCATTCAGGGCTCAACCATGCCCAAAAGTCATTAAGACCATCATATTATCACATGACATAAATCCTTTTCACAATATCATAGGGTATCAACCCTTAGCAATAAAAGAGGATTACATCTCATTTAGGGATCAACCATGCCCAAAGGTCATTAAGACCATCATACTATTCCCTACAAGATCATCATTATCATTCCATGCCTTATAGCAAGGCTCAACAACATCACTTACATATAATACACCAGATCAGCACAATATTGCATTAGTGAGATAGTAGATATTCATAAACCATCATAGAAGGGTTATATTAGCATTAAGATTATTCCTTTATTACATCAACATGCAAGGAATCTAGATATGATTAACCCTCATCATATTCATAATGCACATATTTAGCACAAGAAAGTATCAATCATGTGGCTATGATAACCATCAATTAACACATTAAGGTTATGATCATATTAAGGAGGTTATTTCACCATCATGCCATCATATAAGAAGGTTAAACATGAATACTCATTTTTATCTCTTTGCATTAGATTTAGGTTCAAGAAGATAAATTATATTAATGTTACTAATCAACACTCATACCCAAACCCTAACTCACGGCATCCCCATTAGATCATGGATGCATAAGGTGAAGCATCACCATCACATTCCATATTATTCTCAAGTATGAACCCACACATAAAGGTGTAACCATTGATTTATAGCATACTAGGGTTTCAACAACAATACGAGAGTACTCCATGATTGTATTAGTCATTCAAGGACTATTCATACCCAATTACCATCATTTAGTTATATTAAAGCCAGGTATAACAAGCTATACCTCATTAGTGTTACATATCAACACAATATGGTTATCATCCCTTCTATTCATATGAGTGAATAGGTAAGACTACCTTATTAAAGGTAACCCTCCATTTGTTCCATCATCATTCAACCCATATCACCAGACCACAATGTCACCCAGAACCATTGGATGTTTAAAAGGTAAGACCATTGGTTGTTTACATAAGTAAACACCTTGGATAAACCACCAATGAAGTCCTTGGTTTTTTCTATAGAAAGATTCACCATCTAACCCTAGACATCCCTTGATTAACAACACAAAAAGTTCCATTGAGAGTAGGGTAAAACCCACAATTGACTGTTCATTTAAAACAAGCCATCCATTGTCAGCAAGTAAGCTCCTTAAGTTGATCATATAAAGGAAACCATAAAAATAAAATTATTAGGACCAACATATTACATTAGCCATCATTCTACTTTATTGGAGGAATAAACATTAGATCTTGATCATTGGGTCAAGTTCATATGTTAAAACCATCAATTATAGTATAGGTCTGACCATTGCATCAAGTGACCCAAGAAACCATTGGTCTAAGGCTTAATTGATGTTACAAATATATGATTAACTCATCATAGGTTGTGGAGACCTGATCCACCATCATTAGTGACCATTAAGTCACCATAGGTTGTTAGATTAGGACTATATTCATTAATCAGCATCAAATATTAAGCTAATGGCATCATTGATTGATAACATCAATAGGGTACTTAATGGTTGATCATTAAACTTCTAATTGATCCAAAACCTGATATAAGGGGGGTGACCATAGGTTGTCACCATCATCTGAAACCTTTGATCCCAACCATCAGTTGTCATGAAGACAACATCATAGGTTTATTGCAATGGTACCATCATCGGGTCATGGGTTTATACAAGAAATCAGCTTTAAACCCTAAAATTGACCATTGGTTGATAGGAGCTTAGCACCATAGGTTGTAAAACCAACCTGATCATACCTTAGGAATAATGTACACATGATCACATGTTCATATATAACTGAAATCAGAATAGGGAACATTATAAAAATTGAAATCAAGTCAAACATAGTTTTTTAGTGCATGGATCATCATTTTCAAGCAAGAACATGAGCTAGCAAGCTTATGGTAAGCAATAAATGTGGAGCAAGTTATAAAAATTGCCTCTAATGAGAAGATGAATTCCCAAAAAAGAATAAAACTTGAGCATATATGGTATAAAACTCAAGTATAAGTTGTGAACTTGTCCATCTAGCACCTTTCTTCATCAAATGAGCAAACCCTAAGCATAAGGAGCAAGAGAGGTAGGGTTTTAGAGCTTTAGAGCAATTTCTACCATGGAACAGAAAGGTTACAACCTGGAGAAAGGTAGGAGGAAGGTTAAAAAAGAAATAAATGGAGGAAAGAAGGGGATTCTTACTCTTTTAGGTCAAGATCACTAGAAGGAAATTGCAACCCTAGATTTGTTTTTTAAGAAGATCCCCTCTTTCTTCTTCCTTGGATAGGAAATTTGTAGAATCACAGAGGGATAAAGAGGTTCATAGAAGGAGGGAAGTGGTGGATATAAAATGGCTCATTTTGGTGCTTAGGGATAAGTATATGAAACTTTAAGATAAAGAAAAAGAAAAAGTTGAAGTTCTAGTATCTTTCTAAGTGTCCATGGCCTTAAACTATTAAGAATATACAAGCACACACACAATCATATCCACCACTGTCCATATAGACATGCTTATCCCTCATTTCTTGAATTTCCAAGAAAAACAAATAACTCATTAGTTGATAGTTGCTAAAGGTAGCTCATCCGTGAAGGGGTAAACCCTAAATTACCCTTGAGGAAAGCACCTTCAAACCAAGGTTTAAATAGGAGCCCCATGGATCAAAAAGATCAAGAATTATGAGAGAATATCCAAGGAACATAATGAAAGTGATAAATTGCAAAGAAAACCTCTCAATTGGGTAAATTGCAGAAAAGTCCAAAATGTGCATAAAATTGCATAACTTGCTCAATCAGTGTCCAAATTGGACCAAATTTGAAACTTAAGCTTGTATTATAATTTAAAAACATATAACAAGGTTATATTAGGGTTATAATAATTCAATTATGATAATTAAGCTTATTCAACTCATTAAGCAAGTTTAGGGGCCTTACAACTATAAACCCCTAACAGGGATTTTGCCCCCAAAATCCAAGGTAAACAAAGATGGGTACTTCCTTTGAACCTCATCCTATTACCTTCACATGGTTACTTGAATATCATGGTGATTTCACATCGCTCTTATAGAGGTCATGTTCTCTTTCAATTCATATATATCTTATCTTGGGTCAGCACAAAAACCCCCACATAAGAAGACATTTGTAAATATGGAACATAGAAGCTTGTTGTTCCACCTGTACAAATCTAATAGTAACTTTAAACTATAAATTCTAGCCATCATCTTGAAATTATATCTATTGTATCAACAAACCATCTATCCTTAATAGTGCTCTTTCCCGCCCAGCTATCACTAGACCATACACAGCATTATAGAATCACTTTTGTTTTTCCTTCCAAACAACATTTAGAGGGTCATCATCAACTCTCTCTCTCTAAGGGAGAGGAATAATTGTAATGTTCATTCAATAAACATTTCCAACTTTCACATACTTCCCATACGGTTGATACATCTTGGATACTAGGATTCATTACCTTGGTATCCACCTCATGTGCTATAAGGAACTCACATCCTTATCTCATCTACTCTTACCAACATAACAAATTTCAAGGCATATAAGAGGAGTCTTCCTAATTATTGGAAGGCTCAAAAGAAAACTCATCACAAACTTTATGATCTTGGAACCATAGTCCAAGCAACCTTATGCTATAATAAGCTATCCACCCTCATGTTTACAATGAATCCACACATACCAAGTGGCAATGATCCACTTGAAAGTTCTGCCTTAGAAAGGAAAGACGCAAAGGGAAACACACTTCCCACATCACAGTATTATTGTTCAAGGGTCACTAGCAAAAAGGTAACCAATTCTATTTTCATTATGCATGCTACAACTTCTTATGTATCATTTTACCTTTTTCATTTTAGGTTCCTTGCCATTAGCATAGAAATCATCATGATTATCATATCATTACTCCTTCCTTGATGACTATTTATCCCACTAGGTTATGTTTTCTTATTTTATTATGTTTTTCAACCACTTATCAATAGGTAAATCATCATATTCCACATTTTCTTCATTAAACCAAGATCATCTCCCTTAATTTCTTTCACATGCCATGCTAATTTTACATTAACACTTTCTTACGCACATAGGTTGGTCTGAGATTAACTCAGGTTCCACCTTATTTCTTTATCATTTTTCCCATTCATCTTTTCATTTTATACTTATCATAGTTCTCTCCATCTTATGTGAATTTCATGCCTTGAATCACTTTATAATAACAAAATTATCTATCTTTTACTTTATTATCTTCTTGAATCACATCTTCAAGAACTCCTCTTTTTCTTATTTGTATTCAGATTTAGATTTCTTAGTGTTGTGTCTTAATTTCTCTTTAGCTACCAAACATTCAAGTTTTGATAGATTATGATGCAATTCTCAACTTCTTTAAGGTAGGATTGAGATATTCACACCATGATTTCTTATTCATTATGCTCTTTAGATTGTCTCAAAATGACTACTTGATCAGAGTAATCAGAAAGATAACAATCTAAGAGTTCCATACTTACCTTTTCTTCAATAATTGAATACCTGGCCAGGGCATCCAAGTGCTGAGATTAGGTAGTATGCACTATATTTTCATGTCATGTTCCTTACTTAAACATCATCCTAGTCCTAAGTCCTAGTGTCCCTATAGACTCAATGAACCTAAAGCTCTGATTCCAACTTGTGAGAACCCGTTACACTAAACGAGATTACTCAAAACATAAAATATAATCAATCACTAATTAATCACACACCCAAAAATATGGGTAAATTAAAACCGATTTCAACATCAACACCCACTCAAAAACGTTTGCATAAGAGCCCAACATCTTTCTTATATCCATACTATGCTAAGAATTTGATGCAAATTGTTCTATCGCCTTAGCCACAACATATATACACAGGAGAACAATATTTGTATATGCCACACAAACAAGCATTAATATGCTAACAAAAGTCTAATTTGTTTGAAACACCATATACAAACTTTTCCTACCCGGACTTGAGAGTACAAGGATGACTCTAGGACACACTAGACATCTAATCAACTTTCTCATAGATTCATTACTATAGCTCCTCTTTGCTATCATAGGTTTGTTTTCGTCACTTTCGATTACCTAAAAGGATGTGGCGAACCACAAGGGTGAGACCCATGTCCCAACAAGAGATATAACCTCCAACAACATTTATTGAATCCAACATTTTTAGGTAACACTAAAAAAAATCATGCTTTAGCTACAATCGTTGTAGGTACATATATTTTAAATGAAGCTAAATCTATTTTTGGCTACGTATAATAAAAATGTAAATAGAATAATTATAGTTAGTCCAATTAGATGAACATAACTACACTTATCCCCTCTTCATCCCAAATGTAATTAAAAAATATAGCTAATTGAATGGAAATATCTACATGTGCTTTTGTACTCTCTCTTAAACCAAAATAAAATCCCCTCGCGCCACTCATCTCCCGCGCGTCCTATTTCCTAGTCCAATTTCAATTCATCCCCACGCCCACAACAGATTTCTCCCTCTACACTCTATCCCAACCCAATCGTCGTCTCTTGTCTAATCTCTCCGTCTCACCACATTCGCCCCAACTGCACCATGCAGCCTCTACCCCGCATCCACAGATTTCTCAGCGCCTGGCTCGCATAATAGTTGTTTCTTCTCGCATCCTCCGCCAAAAATCTAAGGGGGCCCCAGGCAGTTTTTCTCCCAGTTCCTCCGCCCAGCCTTAGGGCTCCACAGGTGGATCTTCCTCCCAGTGCTTGCGCCCTACAACTTAGGGGATCCTCCGACTACTCTTCTTCTCGGCAGCTCTGCCTAGCAACCTGATGGAGACCCTATGATTTTCACTTTCTGAATATTTCAGGTTTCTTTTTATAAATTCCACTGTAGATCTACTTCAACAGAGTATCTGCATTTAGCATACACATCTTGTAGACACTATGGCAACTGCATTCTCAACATTTCACGTTCGCATAAAGTCTACTTCACATTTTGATTCAATCAAGCACAAGCTTTCTTCATTTGCTCATCGTATGCGCTCTTTCTTCCAAGATGATCCTGACCTTTTCTTTGATCTCATTATGAAATTTTGTTATATGGATCATGAATGTCCATATAAATTAATAAATATAGGGCCTGCAAAGAGATATAAGTAAAATGAGCAGCAGCCACCTTTAAGCGATACATGAATTTTCAATTGACTACTGACTAGATCACTTTTCTAACCACTATTGTCTAGGTCCCATATTGGGTTATTGAGATGTCTAAGTGAATGGTCTTAAAAACTATCACAATGGGGAATCGTGGCAGGAGGTCCCTGCAACAACTTTGCAATGTTAGCAACTTAAGCATACAACCCATATTATTTAAATCTACAGGATGTAGCCCTCTACTAATATAGGTGTATATAGGAAAAGCCTAAAGAAGAAAGCAACAGTGTGAAAAGATGACAGAAACATAGAGCATCCAAGTCTCAGTACAAACTAAATCAAAAGAACTAGCTAATGATTATTGCCAATCCCATTGAAATTGCCACAAGTGAGGAAGCCCATGTCTTCTCTATAATCCTAGGAATTCTGTCTTTCAATGCCTAGCTACATGACCCCAATAAAATTGTTTGACTTTCCATCAAAACAATTGTTCCCACCGGAAACATGCCAAGAAAAGCAGTTCTAACAACTTGTGATGGAAGGGAAAGTGCTGGCAGGACCATCATTAGCGCGTCACGCTGTAGATCATGCACTATTCCAGTGGGAAAAAATGGAAACCCAATTTTCTTCTTGCTCGTTGAAGCATCCTCAACAACACTGACACCACAATCCCCATTCTCCATAGCGACACATGGGGTAGGTACCTCTGAGGCCTCCTTGATTCCCATGGCTCCAATGACAAGAAGCATTAAGCCAGAACCCATGTGTCCCAAGTGTGAATAATCTCAATGTGCAAACAATCCTTGACAAATAGAAACAACATCCAAATATTACCTGCTCAGTGTCATGGCAACAACCCTAGAGGGATCCCACAATGGCATTCTCGACTCCTGCCCTGCAAATGGACAGGGGAGCTAGTGCTACAAGATGGTATGGGTCAAATAATGTGTTAAAGCAGACAACAAGGAAACCAGTCCAGGCAGGAGTCAACAATTCTGTTCTTACAAGTTCGCTAGACTTGGTTGTAGCATCTTGAAAAGTGGCATATGTAGGAGGTGCTAGAAGTGGTTGTATAAGGACCAACAACTCTAGAAATCAAAATTGCAAAGCGGTCAGAAGCAACCTTACAATTGTCATGGTGCTATGTGCCAATTCTGTTACATTTTTTTGAGCTTTCAACTCTATTACATAGACACCATAGTTCATGAAAACTTGGTGAGACCATGAAAGCGACGGTCATTTCTTCTCCAAGAGTGCTTTTGGGTTGTTGTTTCTTCAACTCCTTAATCTTCTTGTGTTCCTCATCAGCGTCCTTCCTTTCTTTAAGCCTTTTTGCCTCAGCTCTTTGCATGGCCTTTTTATCTTTACATGACTTGTTTGACACAAGTGGGTTTTTCAAGATGAAGGTTGTTTTCTTATCTATCATGTCAACATAAGAAACAAAGTCACATGTAACACATTTAAGCTATAACATCTTTGTTTTTGGTGATGATTATTCAGTTACCGGATTGCCACACCCATAGCACTACACATACATTCTAATAAAGTTCTCTAGAAGAGCAGCAAGCTTGGTAGTATCATGGGCACAACTGATTTCTCTAGTGTAATTATACATCTATGCAATTCGTATCTCTTTTGTCTTGGGCCTGTGAAGAATCTTTGACTGTGGCTATTTTTTAAAACAATTTGTTTCTTCTACTTAAGTGCTCATATTGTTCAGAGTCTTTGTTTCTTTTAAATCATGACTATTATATAGATGAAATGCTCAAGTTTTGATCTGCAGTCTTTATGTTGTGTTTATTCATGAGTAGTATCTAGCTAAAATGCTACATCAAAGTATCATGCTTGTATTTTGTCAACGAAATTAATTTCCAGTCCAAAGAATACATACCCGAAATGACTTCGGCTTATGTTACAGTGAAAACCTCCAAGGAGCAAGCCACTAAGATGTAATATAATCAAGAAACCACTGTGGTTCCCATGCTCAGGGCAATGAAACCAAACAATGAATCACTTGGACGATCATTGTCATATTTTGATGGAAACAACACACAAGCATGGTGTCTTTGATTTTTATGTTACTTTAACACTCTATTTCTAAGTGAATTCTAAATGTTTGTTTAATTTGTATCATAACAGGTGAGAACCGTAAAATGATGATTCGGAGAATGACAAGACATGTTAATGCCCTTGTCGGTCCACTTGATGCCGCCATTGCATCAATTACTAAAATGCAGATTCCTCATTTAGCATTTGTAAAGTTCTCTAGTTCTCATCCTACACTGAACCATATGAAGTCATTAGGTGAAAGGGTGACACTTGAAAGAATGTTCCAAGTATCATTTCAGAAGGCAACCAAGCCATATATCTTGCCATGAAGAAAGGAATGAAGGTGCCATACATTCTTTTCCTTTTTCTTAGTAAGCTGATCTTGTATTTTACTATGTGTCAAAGGTGATTTTGGTATTTGCTGACCCAAACCTCTACTATCTACTTCATGAACCAGAATCTCAGAATGTAGCTCAGTACCCATAATATCGTCATCTACAACAATATTCACAATTACTTCAAATTTATTAATAATGAAAAAACAATCAACACTCTTCTCTTCCATTCTACTTTAGCAGATAGGTGACAAGCTGGTAAATCATTTTCTCTCCATCAAATCATGAATGTGGCACTTGTGGACATTGATCTCATTTTCAAGTTTCTTTTGATCGTTAAAGATCAGAAGCATGTATAAGCATGTGGTTGAAGGGACTAGTTCTCTTTGCTGATGTCTTTCTTTTATGTAAGTAACCTCTCAGTTCTTTTGTTATGCCTCTAATTTGAATGTTAATTTTCTTTAAGCATGCCAAGCTCATAGACACACTTATGTTGCTCATCAATAATCTTCTGATAATTTCCATATTTTTCTTTCTTAATCGTCATGGTTTGTTGATTTTTCAAATCATTAATTGCTTAGAAGCATTTTGTTAATATGAATTATGAGTAGGCAGTAATATCCTCCTCCAATGACAAACTTCTTCTCGTGCAAGCATTAAGAAGAAAGGGCCATGTTGTGTCTGTTACTGGGGATGGAACTAATGATGCTCCTACCAACATGAGGTTAGTTCTTTCGGAGGCTTCTTTCAGACTTGTATCTTAATTGTTTCTTGTAAGCATTACATTTGTCTTAAGCCTGGAGCTAGGCTGATATCGGGCTTGCAATGGGCATCACAGGAAAAGAAGTGGCTAAGAAAGTTCAGACATAATTAGTTATCCTAGATGATAATTTTGCTTCAGTTGTTAAGGTATATGGCATGGCATTCTTCACATCTTTGATGTTACTATATGCAGTGGTTTCTGAATGTATCCATCATTTAGGTTGTGAGATAGGGTAGATCTGTTTATGCAAATATTAAGAAGCTTTTTCAGTTCCAACTTACTTTGTATGTTGCTGCTCTGGTTACCAATGTGGTTGTAGCAGTTTCATCTGGAAACGTTCCTCTAAATGATGTTTAGGTTAGTGGTCACTTTTAGACCTTGAACCCTACCTTGTCTCACATCTTAGGTTCAGAACTTATAACATAACATGTCAACAACTCCTCTAGGTGAATCTTATAATGGATACACTTGGTGCACTGACACTTGGGTCTAATGTACAGATGTTGTATTTCTAGGAATCCTCTTATCACAAATATCATGTGGAGGAACTTAAGCATCCAAGTATGTGTTCCTATCGATCCCTTTCACTGGAAACTTAAGGGATGTAGAAACAATACAACATCAGAATAAACAATTATGTTAAGCGGTTCTAACAGAAGTGTTTTCCCTGGTTCTGGGTCATAACCCAAGATACCACTCAGGGGTCATTCCCACTATCACTGCGGCCCCTGGCCTACTAATCCTTACTGTCTGATTGCTAGTGTTCCATATGGAGTCAAAATCCACTCTTAGAATATTTCCTGTGATTACTTTAACCTTAGTCTCAACATGACCAGCTGAGTCTTAAATCAATCCCTAAATCTCTTTACACCTTCATTAATGGGCATCATATTGGTATAAGTTGCAGTAGAAGCTATCTAAGAGCAAATTGATCAAACACCTTATGAAGCTTTCATAGTATAGACACTTTATTTCTGTCCTTCTGGCTCTATTTCTGTATGTTACGTAGCATTTGCATGATATACTAGCTTACTATTGATTTGGCATCACTTCTGCTTCAGAACGGAAGCACGACACATCTCAATAGCCGGCAATAAAAGATGACTACTGAACTATATGTAACGGTAGTTGAAATCTCATTTGGTAACTATTTTGGTATAAAGACTATTATTGAGCCATTGACGTGATATTGCCTGCCATTGTAAGGATAGACAAAATGCTGCTAGTGCTTCAGCCGATAATATTCATAAGTTTCAGAATTTATTTACCCGCCATTGTATTGATCATGCCCGCATTATCCTAAATCACCATTTCCATTCTGAACTGGTATATACTAAACTATTTCTACTAAAAGGCTATATGAGATATGTTTTGTATACTTTTCAAACTGTTTATAGCTGACTGTAACTTGGTTGATATGGAAACTTAAAATAATTACGAATTTCTTGTTTGTCTACTCCCCATTTATGAACAACCTTATCTATTTGTTTTTCTGCTCTCCATCTGCGAACATGCTTCTCTACTTGTTTTAAAAATGATAATTTCTAACTAGCGTTTTGCATATTTTTTTGCTTATGTAACTGCTTCTCAGGTCATAGTGTATCCAATCAGCTATACTCAATGCTAAACAATATGTATCTACAAGCAATTTATAGCATATAAACATTAATCCAAGTACAATACTTGCACATAGAACGGTGCTACTTGTACATCAATATTGATTAATGATTCTTTGATTTTCAATTTGTATGTGTTACTTATAATGCATTTCTATTTTGAATGCCACAGAAAAAAACTTTCAATTTATCTGTGAAACAATTTTAGGAAACTGTTATTTATGTTGTAAATTTGAAAACCAGGATGAACAAGATATAAAGATTGGTTTGGGCTCTAGTGAATGTTGTGATGACCTCTAATTCTGCAAATTGTCTTCTAAACTCTATGGTTCTCAAGCTCACAACTTGCTTTCTTAGAAGAACATATCTATAAGTTGTAAGGGGTATTCCTTATTATTAGAAACAAACTGATAATGTAAAATTGCAGTTAGATTTCAGTCTGTCTTGTTCAAGAGGTCCTCTCCCCACATTTCATCTGTTACTAATCACATGTAGGGATCCTAATTGCACATTTAGTAACAATATTATATATCAGCTTGTAACCTATTTGTTTTATATGGGGGTCTATGCAAGTGGAAAGGAGAATCCTAGGTACTTCTTGGCTACATTTCCGCCAACATATATGTATTGTATGTACTGAATGTAAAGTTCTACAAAAGGTATATCACATGGGTGATGGTGTGGCATAAAAAGTTGTATTTGCCTCATTTATTTCATAACAAACTGAATCTTCCAAACATTTCTCCCATTCGGCAGCGATTCTGTGAACATGATTATTCTCTTCTTGTAGTTCCTTATTTGTAATTTCCCATTCCCTTTCATCTACTTTTATATGCTCCTTAAGTTTCCTTCTTTCCAGTAACTTTGTCTTTCCATGAACTTCCTGAATTGTTTAAATGATCTCTAGACTTTTTTCAAATTATATGCACTCTCTAACAAAATTTTAATTTCATTAGATGCTATCTTCTATGAGCTACGAAGTGCATCATTTGCGGTAATGCACAGATGATAGCCCTTCATCTTTAGGCTGTGATGACGTTGACAAAGGGGCTAATGTTGTCATCTGTAAGCAGCACAACAATAACTCTTGTGAGAACATTAACTATTGTGGTTATCCAATCACAAACTGACTATTGTGGTTATCATTCTTTTTCTGATTCTTAGCCACACAACCCACCACACTGTTACCACTATAAACCAACATCTCTTCCATAATTTCCATTCCTTTCCACATATCATAACAGACATGCAGTGCATGGAAGGTGGTGTATTCGCCCTCCTTGCACCTGGAGGCTGGAACACCTACTATCATCAGTGAAATGTCTAGATTTTTGTCTTTGGTTCTTCACTATAATGTCTCTAAATCCTAGTTGGAATACTGATAATTTTAGAGTTGTCCCCTTGGTACTCAGTACTTAATAACATCCTCATTTGGTCTATTTAATTCATAGTTCTCTATATTTATACCATTGGTACCCATCTATAACAACTAGAGGGTTATGTCTACCTTGAATATTGTTGGTCAATGAAAAATCCTTCATGATGCCTCCCTCCCAATGTGGATGAGTGGTGAAGAAAAGAAGCTAATTTTGGCTGAATGAGGGAAACACCAAGCACATAAATGGAAACAATTTTTAGTGGATGATCGACACCTTTTTATCACACTAGGGTGGAGGACTAGCTAAATTATTTCTCCTGCACAATATGTTAATATTGTTATTGCATCATGCACACCATACATTATATAAGCAGTAACTAGTAGAGGACTTCTTCATATCTAGTTTTATGACATGGATGGATGCATCATATGTCAATGTTAAACTCTGTAGTCTGACTCAGGGAATGCAAATAGCCTAAAGAAATGTTAGGATCAGTCAAAGAGTTTGATTCTAAGTGGTTGGGTAGATGATATATTTGATGGTATCTAATAAAATGATTTTTTTTAATTTTATAAATATATCTATACCAACATTCGCCACTAGTCTTAGTTGATTATTATGCAAGATTGTTGAAGTTTTCCAAACAATATAACATCAAACTCTAAAGGTTATTCCAAATTTTAGTTAAAACAACTGGTTTAAAAGTGAGACACGCAACACTTAGTATTCAGTGCATTCATCCTAGTTAAACATGTTATTTCTTTTAGACACAGAAAGACTCTAAACATGGAGGGTCAGTGCAGGACACGTCTTATATAGAGTTTAATGTAGATGTCATTATATTCCAAAATTAGCTAGAATTAAGCTTTATACATGTCTTAATGAAGTCAATATACTACATTCAATGCCAAAGTATGTGGGTTGGGCCTTTCTGGATGTTATGTAGCATGAACATTGAATGTTTGACTCAGAATCTGACAAAGAACATTTTTTTACCAGCTGGGTGGGACCAAATTGACGTTTGTAGTTAAGACATCACTGGAAATTCCACTTTTCAAAACATCACAACTTCAAATATTCAAGTAATGGGTCTTTATACTTTGGTCTAGCATTTTTTCTTGTTCTGTTCACATTCTCCATCAAGAAAAGTGGATAGGATAGTAAGACTTAACGTATGCCATAAATTCTCACCACTAACTATAATGTTTGATATATTTTTATTGAATCATTCTCAACCTCTTCTCCTTCTTGTGTTTCTTCACTACACTGACTAGGAGTATGCTTTTTCATTCACCCTCTAGAGGGTCTCAAGCTTTTGAGCATATATTTGTAGGTTTGTGAGCTCAGTCCATTGAATCATCCTCAAGTTTTTGCAGGTTGCTCCTAAATAATCCAACTGACATATCACCTCAGATTAGTTGTTTCCAAATGGGTTTTCTCCATTTGCATACTTGGGTTGAGTGTGTGAAATAATAAAAGGCGGCTAGTTGTTGTATTAGATAGGAGAAACCCTGCTCCTATAAATAGGAGAACATGGAAGCGTACAGGACATAAGACAACTCTAATGGGCCAAAACACTTAGGCCCATATTACAAAATAATAATAAAACACTAACTAAATAACTCTCAACACTCCCCCTCAAGCTGAAGTTGGGAGAATCCCAAATCAGCTTGCAAACAGAGAGTTGGACTAAGAAAAGAAAGAAATAGAATGAAACAATAAACCAAGCCCATACAGAGTTTTCTCCCCCTCAATATTACATTAAAGCACTCAAACATTCAAACACTCCCCCTCATGTAGATACTCCAAGCAAGCAGGTAAGCAGGTCACAGAAGCTTCTCGATCATCTGGAGTAGAAATAAGCAGCAACACGATCATCTGGAGCAAAAGATAAAATAGCTCATAGGCACGAGGTCTTCATCAAAGTCGTCGTCGTAGTAGCCAGAGAGTGTTGGGTCACAGTGGCAGAGTAGCAGAGCCCAGAGAGTGCTGGATCACAGTAGTAGTAGTAGTCAATGTACAAATAAAGTACGGACGGGTCAACGTGCGAAACAGGGCACAGATGAGCCAGAGAGTGCTGGCACACAGAAGTAGAGATTCGACGTGCAAACAAGGCACGAACATGCCAGAGAGTGCTGGCGCACAGAAGCAAAAGTCGACAACGTTGGCAGATAGAAGACCGGTAGGCAGAGTAGCAAGTAAATAAATAACTCCAGTAGATCATAATTCTTCTCTTTTTTTCTTCATCTCTCCTCCATCTCGTCTCTTCCCTCTACTCTTTCTCCTCTATTCTCCCCCTCATGCCAAGCACGGAAAGAGTAAAGGAGTGGTTGGCATGGAGAGTCAAAAACAATGGTAGAGGCAAGGTTTAGCGTAGGCAAATATGTGGAGGCAGTAACCAATAATGCGAGTCAAGGTGCAAAATGATCCGAATAGGCAGATCCGGATAGAAAAATAAATGGATCTTTCTCCAACCCGAAAAGGGATTTGATTGGCCCGATATGCCCCACGAAAAATCCGATAAGATAAAAAATGGATCCGATTAGCACAACAATTTGAGTGTATATGGGAGGGGGCAGCAGATAATATTGAGGGACATAAATTTTTTATGCATGAAGGGCTATTTGGTAGCGAGATAGAGCAGGGGTAGGTGGCCGCGATTGGGTAAGAAGTAGTGGGAAACGTCGGACAGTATGAAGTAGATGAGTTGTGGTGAGGAACCAAGGCCAGGGGTGGGCGGCGACTGGGCTTGATAGCAGCCAGCACCGATGGAAGAAGATAGAGGCAACAACAACTACTGTGGGTGGCAGTAGGCAGGTGTTGGCGGTGGCGCACTGACAAGGACATGTAGAGGTTGCGGTGGCAGGAAGCTAGAGCTGTGCGGGGCACAGGGCCGGTGGGTACGACAGAAGATGATGGCCACGCAGAAACAAGGGTTGCGCAATGTATCAGGACCCGAGGGGGTGCACAGTAGCAGCAAGGGACAGCCGACGACTGTGCTCAATAGCAGTTCAGTAGCAGCCAGCGGCAACACAGGAACGCATGGCAGAAACAACAAAGCTGGCCCAGTCAAGCAACAATAAGAGCCGACGACGGAAGTCAAGCAGCGGTTGCACGAGCAACAATGGGGTGGCGGCATTGGGCAGGAGGCAAAGTATGGACTGCGTTAGTGGGTTGTGCGGCAGCTAGATGTAGCATATCAACAAAGGGGTGATGGTGGCGACACGATTAGAAGTAGAGGGCAACATCAGGTGGTAGCAGCAGGTTCGTGGAGAGCATGGTCCAATGGCAAACAGAGGCAGGGAATAAGACTAGGAATTCCTTGCGGGCAGCCAAGCACTGATAAGGACGGCGGCCGCCCACAAGGGGGAGCTCCTTTTCTTTCTCTCTCACGTAGGGTTTTGGGATCTCTGCTCTGATACCATGTGAAATAATAAAAGGCGGCTAGTTGTTGTATTAGATAGGAGAAACCCTGCTCCTATAAATAGGAGAACAGGGAAGCGTACAGGACATAAGACAACCCTAATGGGACAAAACACTTAGGCCCATATTACAAACTAATAATAAAACACTAACTAAATAACTCTCAACAGAGTGCATCAGGATTTGATCTTCTTCTTCACACCTTGGGCAGGGTGAGGAAAAACCTATATCCCCTCTCACTCACTCTATGTTGGTGAGTGATCACTTGTATTAAAGTTTCCACATGAATAGCTTCTGAGAGATGGGGATGTTCATTCCCTATATAGCTTTCCAGTCTCTCTCAGTGGGTTGTGTCTTTCCTTTTGCAACCAGGTGATATTTTGACTTCATTGAAAATATCCTAGTATCATATATGTTCCTAATCCATTTGTCATTACCCAAGTTTGGGATCCGGGGGGATTGTTTCAATAAGCTCAGTGCTTTGTTACTAGAACCAATGCCATATAGCTTACTAAGTCAGTGCTTTGTTACTGGAACCAATGCACATGCTTCATATCTATGGGCTTCAAATCAGACTTGCATCATGTCAAAAGAACTAATTTCTGAAACTAAATGCATAGAGGGAGAGTTGGCCAGTTGTGAGCAGCTTGCTCTCTCATGTGTGAGTAGGACATCATCAACACAATGCTCTAGAACATCATCAGCATCCAATTTACAATTATGGAAGCTCAAACAAAGGAAAAATCTTTACCAAGCATCACAAGAATCTCACTCGGGCTGAAGATATTTTCTTGGTGTATTGGTAGCTTTTCTTCAAAATTCAAGCTGAGAAAGCAAGTGCTCTGGGTGAGTTATATCTTTTCTATATTCACTATCATGGTTCATATAAAACTTACATGTAGTACAACTATAGACACTACATGTTAATCTTGATATAGTGTTCCTGTTTGTGTAAAACTAACAAATCATACTAGAATCTAGTTCAAGGTCATAAAAAAAGCAGTACAGTGTGCAAAAATGATGTTGTTCCCTTAAAAACATCTCTACTATTATGAGCATTTAAAATATACTAAGACGATGAACACGTGAAAGGTTTCCTCTTTGGAAAACATTAGCACAGATGCACATGAAGTACCAAAAATTATGGTTGTTGTATGGAATTGATCTTGCTACAAAGTACATGTACCATATTACCAAAACTAATATTCACCAATTTTGAAGGTTACATTTACATGTATTTTTTTGTTATTTTAAATACACCTACTCCTTCATTTTCCCCGATTGAAAAAGATATTCCTAATCATTATTTCAATCTAACATGAGAGATCAGGTTTAAGATATGAGAATTTAATAATGCTCACTGGAGATGGTCTAATATAAATTCAGAACAGGCCCACTCCATAAATGAGTTGGTTTCTAACTAGTTGAACAATCAGTACCACTGTCAACTTTATAAGATTTCAATCAAGGAGCAGCTCTTATATATGAAAAGACTTCAGTTATGAATGCAGTCTTGAGTTTGTTTAAGTCAGTCTTTCTGTTTTCAATGTAGCTCACTTGATTAGGGTACATAATTACCAGTCATATTGTATAATCAGATGAATATTGGTTTTTTTTTCTTATTTAGGTTTTAGAAGTTCGTCCGGTGACTGACTGGAACAAGGGAAAAGCGGTTGAGTTTTTGCTTGAATCTCTTGGATTGAAGGACTCTGATGATGTGCTTCCCATTTATGTTGGAGATGATAGAACTGATGAGGATGCGTTTAAGGTCTGTTTGTCTTACACTACGCTCCCTTACATAAGTACTCCTCATAGTCTTCCAATTTGTTATTCAACTAGAAGATATATATAAACGAATAGGTTAATTTCTTCTCTTTTAAGTTGAATGTCATGTAGCCCACTCGGAAACTCCCCCCACCCCCACACCACCACCACCACCCACACACACACACACAACCGAATTAGCATGGTTGCTAAGCCATATGGCGAAGCAGTAGAGTTTGCTAGAAGTTCCAGCTCTGAACCATGCAGTAGTAACCATTGGCACTAAATGGACAGCTTGGCTTATCAAATCCAATTGTCCAAAATTCAAATTTTTATAAACTATACGATTTTGCCAATTATTTGTACTACTTTTCACTTAAACTACGCTACTTTGAAGAAGAACAAAAAAACTTGAATGGTCGTCTGAAGAGCTTCGCATATGAAATTAGAAGTCATAGTAAATGCTACAATCACAGATGACAAAGGAAAGTAATACCCAAAGCTTCAGAAAAGACAATATTCAAACACCAGTAGTGTAACCAGAAGATCATAGTTTACACCCCTCCAACTTCTCAGAGTTACTTATGACACGCTGGACAAGGATTAACTCAAGTGAAATGGTTTATTGCAGGTGTTAAGGGAGGGAAATCGTGGCCATGGCATCCTAGTTTCATCTGTACCAAAGGATTCTGCTGCATTTTATTCATTGAGAGATCCAGCTGAGGTTAGGCTTCGAGTGCAAGCTGCATATAATGATGGCTTTCAAAGAAATTTTCAACTGCTGATTAATATCATTTTTTTATTAGGTAATGGAATTTTTGGAGTCCCTGGTGGAGTGGAGAAAGTCATCGCTTTCTTAATAACAGCCTTATTGCTGGAGCTGGTTTTCTATAATCAGTTGATGAGCGGCTTGATGGTCTCTTTTCTCTCTGGTGTTTATATCACATCTGTTACTTGAGCAGAATTTGTATTACCAACTGATGAGTAAGTCTGTTGCTATATTTCTTGGTGCACGCATGGTGCTAAAGATGCTCTTCAAGCTGTTTTAGCTTTCTAAAAACAAAGCATTTTATGATACCTGCTCTCTTTCTTCTGGGTTCTAATTCTAAAGACTGGCTATAAGATTATGTTCTACATATGTGATCAATATATGTCTTCACATCTTCATTGATATTTGGACTTGCTTTTTAAGCTGATGCGAAGTCATCTATTGCCTATCATTCAGTGATAACACAATGAAGCTACCGAGACTTGTCAGTTCTAACTAATAAATGTTCATTCAGCTGTTGAATTTGTCTTTGAATCTGTGATATGTGTTATTATTTCCTTATTAGGTCTTCTGCTTACCACCTTTTGTGACTGGTCAACCTACTCTTGACCGTTCTGAATCTTTATGCAATACCTTTCTCTGCTAAAAGACCTCCTGAAAAGTCCTAAAGTTTAAACCCAAAATTATTTTTGTCAAAGCTATTTTTTTACACAATTGTCTTTAAATCCTGGAGGAACAAATGAGAAGTAATCAAGGTAGCTAAATTATCTTAGAAAAGGTTTAGATAATAACCTTGTGTCAGGGGATGGGATTCAGAGTTGGGGTTAGCACACTACAACACTACAAATAGAGGATATTATGTTGGATGCATGTGTGCATATGTTTGTCATGTGTATATGTTAAGAGTGTAAGTGTTTTCTTGCATATAAAGTCATTGTAAGTATTCATCTATCAACATGTTTTAAAATGTTATGTGTTGTCCTCTTGTTGTATACCATCCAATTCACTCATTAAATGGTGTGACCTGTCATGCTAAGGTATGCTCTAAAATTGGAGGTGGTATTAACTATTTTGTGTCTCGAACAGCGTCTCTATTGTTGCTCTAACAATGATCATTCGTAAGGCGGACCTGCTCTGGTTCCTTTCCAGCTACCTCCTACAGAAGGATGATAAGGTGTGGACATTTATTCAGTTGCACTTGTGATTTTTTTTTATCAGTGCTGAAGATTTCAGACATAATGTTCCTTATTGAAGGTTTCAGATTGCTGAAGATAATGGGATTTCATTTTTTTATGTCAGCGGTTTGGGTCATAATTCCTTAACTATTGCTTCATAGTGAAGAGATACATTTATGCTGATTGCATTTTGTCTTTATGGAGTTATATCTTGATAAGATTTAACCATACCGATTTCTATCCTTCCTTTATCCCAACTATTGTTCTAACAGTGACTATCTGCTTTGTATCCATGCCAACAGGGTAATGGTTCACAAGGATGTCAATACTGCTTATCAGCGGCCACAATCATCTAGATCAACAAAGATAGTAGCTGGGTGGCTCCTCCTATGGGATGGGTCAAAGGGAACAATGATTCAACCATCAAAATGATACAACTTGTCTTGGCATTATATTCAAGGACAGCTACGGGGCTAAAATTGCAAGTTTGTTGTTGTGCTGTTGAATCCCTCCATACTTCATTCATGTGCAACCTTTGCTCTTGTTAAGGTAATTTTGAGTCTGTAACAGAAATTTAGCTGCATTGTTTATGCACTCATCTAGTTGGCTCATATAATTGCCTACTTGTGTAGCTAGAGGAGTTCACAATTCATTCTGCTTTATAACTGATGTTATAAATGGCAGTGTTTATGTCATCTGATCTAAAGCATCTTCCAAAAAGGAGAAGAAAAAGCACGAGAAAGAAGCAGAGTGCCAGGATGAAGAGGCTGCTCGTGAGTCCAGAAAAATGAAGCAACGTGATGATATGCGAAGGAGGGATGAGGAACATGAGGCAAGTGAGAGTTTTATAGAAGAAGAATCTTTTTCGTGCAAGCCTATACATTAGAAAATATGTTACCTTGGAAGATTAGTTGCAGAGTTCAAATTACACACTCAGGACTGCATCAATCACATAACATCTCTAGTAAAAACTTGTCCCTACAAACCATTAACCTCCCCCGGTTCCTTTTTACATTTTCCACTTTTCATTCTTTCTCTTCTTGGCTCACTTAATCATGGTATTGACTTTTGTTATTTTCAGTGCTGTTTTGCACAAGACATGGGAGAGAAAAATTGGAGCTATGCATGTCTCTCGAGGGAGCAGAATTGAAGTAGATTATTTCTAGAGCAGCTACTTAACAACACAGGTTGATGATTATTTGTAGGGCGGGCGCCAACATTAAGGTATCTGTTTTCTTGCTTTCTTGAGCTTGATTCAATATTTGTCGAATACTATGTGATTGTTCTTCTCTATGAGGTCATTTTTTGTTGTGCATATAGCTTTATGGTTCATGTTTCAATGGTACAGTAAACAACAAACATGCTATGAAGCTGCAAAATTGATGTATTTTAGCTACAGGGTCCTTGGATTACAATGTACATCGTTGTTCCGATTTTCATCATATCCCCTCACATCTTATACACATTTTCTTTCAAAATGTCTCATCCACTTGGATACTTTCCTTGCTTCGGCTTGGTTGTGTTCCATTTGTCATGATAACTCAAGTACTAAACACATATATACAAACTATATAGAACCATAAACAAACTATGTTGTTATAATGAAAACCTTTTAAGGATTCTGATATGTTTTTGGCATACTTGTTCAGCTGTGTCACTTTTTTCATTTCTAGATGCCACCACATTGACATCCTTACCATATTACCTCTTCATTGATCCTAGCCTATACATAAGACATATACAACTTTTGAATGAATGTGGCCCTTTCTGTTCAAGTATGTTTAAAAGAGTCACAGTTCATCTAAAATTCATTGTGTGACCGTTGTTGTTTGAGAATGTTTACAAGATAATTTGTTCACAAAAATCAAGACATCTCCAACCAATCAACCAATTAGCTATTTAACAACAATATGCCAGATATTAGCATGAGATAATGTGTTAACATGAGTAGCTTACGAAGTGCACCAAGTACCATCCTTAGAACACAAGGATGCTGCACAAATACACTGTGACCTCATGTAAAAAAATTGTATGGAAAGCAAGACCAAATTTATCCCTTCTTGAAATTCTAGATAGAACTGACTTTTTGGATTCTTTATATCAGAAACCAGATTTCCTATTGACCCCCAAATTGGTTGTCTTTTCTAATCACTTAGGCATCTACATTGGCTTCAAGAGCTCCTCAATAAGAACTCATCCAATAGGGAGCTCATTTTTTTAGCAGGTGAGACAGCTGAATTCAGATGTTGACCTCCTTTTGGTTGTTCACCAAGCACAGAAAGCAGCAGCAATACAAAGAGGCTGATTTTGAAAATGATTGTACAAACTGCATAGAAATAAGCCGAGAACTATATGCAATCATCAGCTCCCATCTTGTTGAATGTCCATATAAAATAAAAAGTGGAGTCCCGAGGCATATCCAGATCTGTTCATACAGATTTGTTTCCATACTTTAGTTGCAAGCTTGCAATAAAAAACGTGTAGGAGCTTTTAGATTCAATGTTGACATCAGCTGTACTTACAGTGAACTTGAGGGGGTTGTTAGAGAATACTTCCAATTGTTGCTTAATTGTTGCTATAAGAAATAGTGGCCATGTACTGCAGAAACTGTCAGAGGTTGTGTTCCTCCGTAATTTTAAGTGATTAACATATTCAGGTTTTGTTCTAGTCTAGCGAACTTTGCATATTGTCAAAACTAATCAAGATTTCTTTTAGTTTTCCTCTAGGGGTACATAAGATGTTTAATAGTTAAATAAACTGAATGTGACCATATTCTTATGTCTTCTTTACTCGGATTTGTACAAAGATAGTTACTAATTCTGTTTGCACAACAATTGCAGAGTATAAAAATAAAGTGGAAAAGATTTCTGGTCAGATTTCGAGCCTTATGTTGCTGATCTTTTGATTAGCTTTGTTGTAAATATTGATCTGGTTGGCATGTTATCACCATATGCTCGTTTTGGGATGTCTTCTGCATTCAAACCTTCAAGGGGTTATTGGATCAGATGTCCATGACTATGATGCTCTTCTTAGCAGGTATTGTGGTTTAGTTTTCAGAAAAGCAACTTTTGTAATTAGCTTGACTGAAGATATAACAATGTTGTTGGAAATAATATCTAAGCATCCATTAGTCTTTTGTATCACCTTTTGTAAATATATGAATCATGACAATAGGCTATTGCAGATTTACTACTGGAATATGAGCATAAAATTAGACTGAAAATATATAGTTGATAAATTTTTTAATGCCTCCCCATTTGTAAAACCTTATTTTCAGGATGAAGAGAAGTACAAGCTTAGCCATCGTAGCAACTTCCATTATCTGAATTAGAGATTGAGCTTAACAACGTCAAGAATTCAAATATAGAGTATCATAAGTATCTAAGACAGCCCAGAAGCATGACGATGCAGCTCCATTTGAAGCCCAGGCCCGCCCAGTCACAACTGCAACAACAGCCACATGCACAACAATGTATCATGATATGTTGCAATTTGATATGGCTCTTTGCTTCTATGAGAAGGTTGCATTGCATAGACCTATGTATATATTTGAACAGTCACTGTCAGTAGCTGCAAACATAGTGACCAACTTCATAGGGACGATATTCCTTCTATCTATGCTTGGAGGGTTCCTTTCAGATACTTATCTCGGGAGCTTTTGGACGATGCTGACCGAACAACAAGAGCTCGAACAAAAGAAGACAATAAGGATGTTAAAACTGGCCGAGAAAGACAACTCTTTCGCAAAGATGTTAGTAGACCATTGAATCATTGATATATGTATATACTTTTCTTTGTACACATTGTGTAATAGGGGCAAGGTATACGTCCTCCCCATGTACATTCAACGCTTCATTATAAATGAAAGTAAGATTGTTGGCATAATGAGCATAACTTGCTCTAAATACTACAATTTTGTTACTAAAAGAGCTTGTGTACTAACAAATTACACTATATATATATATATATATATATATATATATATATATATATATATATATATATATATATATATATATATATATATATATATATATATATATATATATATATAGTCGAGCTAAGCATATATGTATGTGTACTAAATGGCACTACATATGTAGCAAGATGCATAATCAACTACATATATATGTATATAGTAACTGATGCCTTTCCCTACACACTAAATACATATAAAATGTATTAACTTCATGTTTTTGCTACATACTGACTATATATACAATTGTAATCAAACATTTAGCTATAATTATACTTATATTTAAATATGTAAGGACAATATCTAGCTACGCTTCTAGATACATATGAATTTGTAGCGAATGGATTATCTAACTACATATTTGAAAAATATAGTTAAAGCCTTTAGCTATACGAGCATATACTACAATTTGTATGTGTAAAGAAATATGTAGTTAAAGCCTTTAGTTACAAAATATGGGGTTTTCGCTACAATTTTTTTTTATAGTTAAAGACCATTTTTTTTTGTAGTGTAATGAGACAGATTAAGCAGTTTAATTATATATAATAAATAAGCTCAACAACACTGATGATTAACAAAATACATAAAGAAGCAGATAATAACTATCTTCATTAGCCAAACTATTCTCATATCCCTATTAACAATATAAGGAGTGTAGCAGCATGAGCATCTCTAACATCATGAATAAATCTAGTATTATATGCATAGCTAACAACATCAGCATGTCTAATAGTTTGAACATATCAACATCATAAGGAGATCTAACAACATAAGCAAAACTATCTGGATAAGCATGATTAGCAGTATATGCATCTTTAGTTACAAAGGCATGGCTAGCATGCTAAACATAACTAACAACATGAGATAGCTAGCATCATGATTATAATCAGCAGTTGTAGTATAGTTATCAACACAAGCATAGCTACTGTATGTACGCATCTACACTCTTAAGCATATCCACAACCTAAGTATATCTACTATCTCTTAATTGTACTAAGCATCATCTTTATGTAAAGATAACAAGCAAGGGTTATCATCCAATGAGAAACATCGTGTATAACCCTAAACAAATATGCTATACGGCTGTATTACATCTTTTATTACGCACTGGGGAGTTTGAGTCATACCACTCAAAGTCCAACTGACCACCACTTGGTCGCAATCAGTTCCATATAGGATCTAGGAAGAGTCAGACTCCAAAATCTTCTCCATACTCGGTCAGTACGAGTCTGCACCACAGTAACATATAGTCAAACTACAAAACAATGACATATAGTCCTGTAACTAGCCCACCTTGGTACAGGTCACGACGCTAGCATCTAGGGTATTCAAACCCAATCACTAAGGTACAACCATAGTTGTCCTTTAATCACATCATTTTATAATCACTGAGACCCGACCAAAGTCATTCTCAAAAAATGGGCTAGGTATGATCGCAACCATCCTCCCAAAACACTTGGTGTCATGATGACAAGAACCCCACATACTCAATAATATGCGCTCCGAGTTTCCCTTAGGAATACTCGTTTCACCATCCAGCAAGTTCTGACACTAAAGATGGTTCTATGGCACATGGCACTACATGATTAGAGTTTCACTTGATTAGATATCTCCAATTAGGTGAATTAAGGCTGCATCAAACAAGTAGACATACAAACCCTAATTCACTTCTAGCAAGCATATAAGTATAACAACTTCAAAAGATGTAAAATGTGTAAAACATAATTTCTCATCTCATCATCACATGGTACTATTCACTTACCATTCACGAGGCTACACTAGTCATCATACTATCACAAGATATAAATCAATTTCACAATATCACAGGGTATCAACCCTTATCAACACAAGAAGATTACACCTCATTCAAGGCTCAACCATGCCCAAAGGTCATTAAGACCATCATACTATCACATGATATAAATCCTTTTCACAATATCACAGGGTATCAACCCTTAGCAACACAAGAGGATTACACCTCATTCAGGGCTCAACCATGCCCAAAGGTCATTAAGACCATCATACTATTCCCTGTAAGATCATCATTATCATTCCATGCCTTATAGCAAGGCTCAACAATATCACTTACATATAATCACTACTACATTTTTGGCCAGTAACGTCGTTGCCCATAGCATCGTTTTTACTAGAATAACCGACCTAATAGACTACTGCATCAGTTTTATCATAAAAGTCAACCTTATAGGTTTCCTGCGGTGAAAATTCGTGCGATTTTGGCTTCGCCCCTCGATCTATAGGGTCGGTTTTTTAAAATAACCGATGATATAGGGTCAACAAAAAATGCGGGCACCACTTTGGAACTCTAGAGTCGGTTTTTATATATAACCGACCTTACAGATGTTGTTTATAGCGTTAGTTATCCTAAAAAACTGATGCTATAGGTAAGTCCGGGCATCGTTTTTTTAATAGACTTTTAGGGTCGGGTTTTTACCCAAAACTGACGCTATAGGTCTTCTACATTGCACATAGCAGCCCGATTGTAAGGCTTAGGTTGCCATTGGCTGCTGCTGCTACTCCCCGTTCCTGCTCCCGTGCCCGAAGAAAGGCAGCGCCGCCTCTACAAAGGTGACCTCCCCCAACCATCTCCTCGTCTGAAAAGAGGCAAACTAGCGTCGTTTTCCTTGGACGACGACGCCCAAGCTTCTTACCACCATCTCCGGCGACGACGACGCTCCTTACCACCATCTTCGGTGCCATTTTCCTTGGACAGTGACGATGCCTTAGGTGTTACATATCTCTCCAGTGCTTTCTTCCTTGAAAGGCGACGATGCCTTAGGCGTTGCAAGGGTCGTGCACGTCTCTCTCCGGTTCTTTTCCCGCACAAGCTCCTTCACCGACTGGTTCTTCTCAAGGTATTGTCTCTACCGCCTCACTCCTCTGTTTACATCTTACTTTCAAGCAAATGACCAGGTAGCATGGCCGTGTTGTTTGCACGGTCGTGCTGGGCAGCACGGCCGTGTCGGCTGAGTTGCAGAATCATTAAAATTTGTCAATTTTGAATTTGTTACTGCTCCTATAAAATTGATATATACTGACCCCTAATTAATACATTATAATAAAATTGAATCGTGCATTTGTGTTGTTGCAGGTGCTATTGACTTGTTGTTGACTTGCATATATTTCTTCTTCAACTTACAAGTGAGGTATAATATTCTCACTCTCCCAATGTGCCATTTTATTTGACTAGTAAATCGACCAATAATAAAAATATATATTCATTCATATCTACATTTTGTTATCAATCACATATGTAATCATTATATATACATTCCAGAAATATGAGGGTAGACATTGTGTAGTCTCATATTGACACTTTAGGGTTTATATATGAGATCATCGATGCATGATGTTTAACTTAATATATAAATATGACAATAATACATTTATGCATGTATCAACTTAGAAACCCGTTCAAAATTTACTCATAGGATAGTCCCCGGTTTGGGACTGTTTTTGGATATTTAATCTCACTTAGGATGTAACTGTATAATGTATGTTTAGTTTTGAAGAAAATTTTAGTAGTATTTCCTCATTTATTCTCTGGGTACATATGTGAGTAGTTATTTACCATTTACATCGGTGTACTTGGAGAACTTAGGGGAAATGTTGCTGAAATTGTCTTCAAAACTAAGCATACATTATACAGTTACTAGTGAGATTAAATATTCAAAAATGGGATAGGTGGTACACTTTAGTATAAAAGTAATTAACTTCCTATCAATAAAAACTTACAGCTTATAGTATCAATATTAAATGCTTAGTTTTATAATTAATTTTTAATGTGATATAGAAAATGGATCGAAGTTGGATGTCTATCAAGAATCATTGTAGTCTAGAGTTTTCCAAAGGTCTTGATGAATTTATTAGATTTGCTGAGGAACATAGGAAACTACCTACCGATAGGTTCTATTATCCATGTAGAAATTGTGGTAACAATTTGAAAGTTGATACTGTTGAGGAAATTAAGAATCATGTCATATGCAGTGGGATCATACAAGGTTATAATGAATGGTATTTGCATGGAGAGCTAATTAATAATGGATCAGAAAATGTCGATACTAATAGTTTTGGCATAGAAGATATAGATAATGATAATAATTTCAATGATGAACCGATTCAGGATGACCCGATTCGAGATGATATGGTTGATGAGATGCTACGTAGTTGTCGGGACAATGTCATTGATCCACCTTCTTTATTTGCAAACATTGTCCATGATGCTGAAAAACCTTTATATAAGGATTGTACTAAGTTCACAAGGTTGAGTGTTGTGATGCGATTATATACTCTTAAAGCTCAAAACCGGTGGAGCGATAAGAGTTTCACTTCACTGTTGTCTTTGTTAAAGGAAATTCTTCCTGAAGGCAACGAGCTTCCAATTTCAACATATCAAGCAAAGAAAATAATGTGCCCAATGGGAATGGAGGCTAAGAAGATTCGTGCATGTCCAAATGATTGTGTGTTATTTCAGAAGGACTATAGTAATTTAATAAATTGTCCAAAATGTGGTGCGTCAAGGTATAAGACCACAAATTCAGCTAAGGCTAAAAATGGCTCTCCTGCCAAGGTGATGTGGTATCTACCAATAATACCACGATTTCAACGCTTATTTGCTAATACAAAAGATGCGCAAAATTTGTCTTGGCATGGGGAGGTAAAGGCCAATGATGATGGCATCCTACGACATGCATCTGATTCACCACAATGGAAGAAAATTGATTTATTATACCCTCAATTTGGTAAAGAACCAAGAAACTTAAGACTTGGACTCTGTACAGATGGAATGAATCCCTATGGTACATTAAGCAGCCAACATAGCACGTGGCCTGTTATGATTGTTATATACAATCTTCTTCCTTGGTTGTGTATGAAAAATAAGTATGTCATGTTGTCAATATTGATATCAGGGCCCAAGCAACCTGGAAATGCTATTGATGTTTACCTTCAACCTCTAATAGATGACCTAATGAAACTATGGGAAGAAGGTATTATGACATATGATGCTTCACGTAAAGAGATCTTCAGTTTGCGTGCTATGTTGTTTTTCATGATTAATGACTTTCCAACTTATGGAAATTTGTCTAGATATAGCATAAAATGATACAAAGCATGTCCTGTTTGTAAGGAAAATACTAATTCAATCATACTGAAACATGGTGGTAAAATCATATATCTTAGTCATCAGAGATTTCTCCCACCAGTGCATCCTTATCAAAGGCAATGTAAAACCTTTAATGGGTCAACTGAGGAACGAAGTGCTCCTAAACCTATACCAGGAAATGTTGTATATGATAGGGTGAAACATATTGTTAATGAATTTGGAAAGAGTTCAAGTAGTCGTACACTCGGATGTGACAAATATCTATACAAGAAGAGGTCAATATTCTGGGATCTTCCTTATTGGAGATCTTTGGCAATTAGACACTGCATTGACGTCATGCATGTTGAAAAAAATATTTGTGATAGCATCATTGGTACGCTATTGAACATACCAGGAAAGACTAAAGATGGCATCAAATCTAGAAAAGATTTAGAATTAATGGGTATAAGAAAAGAATTATCAGTGGAGATCAGGGGTCACCGCACATATTTACCACCATCTTGTTACACTTTGTCAAAGAAGGAGAAAAAGACTTTTTGTGAGTGCTTGTATAATATTAAGGTTCCACAAAGATACTCTTTTAATATTCGTAGATTGGTATCAATGAAGGATCTGAAGTTGATAGGTCTCAAATCTCACGATTGTCACACCTTAATGCAACAAATTTTACCTGTGGCTATTCGATCTATATTGCTGAAGCATGTAAGGTTTGCAATCACAAGTTTCTGTTTCTTCTTCAATGAAATATGCAACAAAGTGATACATCTTGATACTCTCGATAAATTATAGAAAGATGTAATTGTTACCATGTGTCAGCTTGAAATATACTTTCCTCCTTCATTTTTTGATATCATGGTTCATCTTGTAGTACATATTACAAGGGAGGTGAAGATGTTGGGTCCAATTTTCTTACACTGGATGTATCCATTTGAACGCTACATGAGTGTTTTTAAAGGTGATGTTTGAAACCGTTATCATCCTGAAGGGAGTATTGTTGAGGGTTACGTGGCTAGGGAGGTGATGGACTTTTGCAATGAAACTTCCAGCGATCTAAAAAATTCCCATCACACTGAATCTTATTGTGGCAAAGGAACTCTGGGAGGATGAGTGAAAGGAATCAGTCATGAGTTGTGGAAACAAGTGCATTTGTATATTTTACACAACATCGATGAAGTTAGTAGCTACATCACAGAACACAATGATCTTATCAAGAGAAATCATCCACGATCCAGTTCAATGTGGCTTGTAAGAGAGCATAATCGAACATTTATTAGGTGGTTTGAAGAGAAAGTATTTAATCAACTATCTGAATCACTCAATAATGTTGTTGAGAACATAAAATGGCTCGCCTTTAAGCCAAAAATGGATGTCATGTCATATGAAGGTTATGACATAAATAGATTTTCATACTACACAAAGCGTCAAGATGAAAGTAGTGTGGTCCAAAATAGTGGGGTCATTGTTCAAGCTTGTTCGTTGTATTTTGCTAGTGCCAAAGATAAAAGACCAGATGAAGCTGAGATGTCATATTATGGCGTCATTGAGGACATATGGGAATTGAACTATACAAATTTCAGAGTTCCTATCTTTAGGTGTAATTGGGTTGACAACAACAAAGGAGTTTAAGTGGATGAGTTGGGTTTCAAATTGGTGAATTTTGAAAAGATTGGTGAGAAAGATTAGCCATTCATCATGGCAGACCAAGCAAAACAAGTATTCTATATTGATGACCCGACAAATAAAAATCAATTTGTTGTTCTTCATGGAAAAGACAGTTTACTGTAGATCCTATAAATGAAGAAGAATATTACAAAAAGTATGATGATTCCAGTCCATTCTCAGTTGGTTTGCCAAGTGTAAATGTTGAAGATAACATCGATGAATATTATAAACGTCAAGACCATGTTGAAGGAATTTTACTTGACTAACAACTCAACCAATACTAGAGGCATGTATTCTTTGAATTATTTATTTTATTATCATTCAAGCAAGTAATCTTTTAAATATACATCATATATCATGTATACCTTATCACTTGTGCTTTTATTATCACTTTTTTTATCATGTATACTTGCAGGTTCTAAAATGGCGAGTGAAGATGAACATTCTGAGCATGAGCATGAGCACCATGAAGATGGTAGTGGTGATGCTAAGAAAAGTAGAGGTCCCACACTGATGTGTAGTCTGAGCTCAGGGCTAAAGGGGACAAATTGCCAATCTAGTTTGATATCACAGGAGCACCTGTTGGGGAACATGCTAGTGCTTTCAAGCATTACGTAGGGGCGACCGTGCGTAGTAAGGTATCAATAGATATAGAAAATTGGCATGATGTTCCTAATTCCAAAAAAGACCTCATATGGAAAGATATATCTGTGAGTGGAAGTGATATTATTTTAATATGTTTTTTATCTATTGATTCTAATTTAGTTTGCTTAGAATTGATTCCTTTTCAAAACAACATTATTAATTGCTTCTTTTGTATGTATAGGGTGTTTTTCATCTAAATGAAAAAGATCACAAGAAAAGAGTGCTACAACATTGTGGTGTACGATGGAGGGGTTTTAAGACATATCTCGTAAGGGAATTTATAGATAATCCTAAATAAAAGAAGAAAGCAACATATGTATATATTTTTATAGATTCTGAGATGTGGGAAAGATTTGTTGCACCTAGGAGATCAGAAGAGTTTCAGGTAATAAAGATTGTGATGTATTGTATGAATCTTTAATTTTATACAATTAAGGAGGTGAATCTTTTTATACATGTTTGCCAACTCTAAATTACAATACCTCATTTTAAACGATCAGGCTATCCACCAGGCTCAAAAGGAAAGACGGGCCAAAAATGTGCATGACCATCGCTTGGGGCCTGATGGTTATGCCTTCCGCCGCCAACTATAAGAGAAGCAATCCTCTTCTGGAGAAGAATCTAGTACAACTCAAGTTGAGCGTCCACGCTGACACTTGACATGGATTGATGCTAGAAAGAATCGAGCAGGTGAAATTGTCAATCCTGCAACTAAGGAGGTGGCACAAAAGATGGTAGGTTTATCCCAACTAAGTAAAGAGTAACTCCCACAAACTTAGATTTATTTATATCTAATTGATATTGTGATTTAATATTTTTATTAACTATGAATAGATTGATCTCCACGAGCAAAGGAAGGAAGGAAAGTTCATCCCAACTGGCCACATGGATGAACTATCAGTTGCTCTTAGTACGAAGGAGCATCCTGGATGTGTTAGGGGATTAGGAGCTGGCATAGGATTCAAGTCTTATTTTGGCCCTTCGCAATCTAAAATAGGTCATGCAGGAGGTCTTACACAAGAGGAGGTTGAAGCATTAGTAGCGTAGAAAGTAAAAGAAATAATGTCTTCATTTCAGCCTACTCAACCTTCTCAACCTATTCATATTGTGCGTCTCTCAAGTGATGAGGTACAAGCCCATGCTACAGTTGTAGAAGGTCATGGGAGCACTCCCAATGACCCACCACAACAATCTATAGTAAGTTTTTGTTCTATAGGTTGTGTTATTAGTATGATATATATATGATAATATATATAGTTGTAACATGTATCTGTTCTACTGCTTCTTATATAACTTATATTATTTCAATCTAGGTTGGTATGAACTGTAAACTTATAGTGGAGGTTCCAGAATATAATGTTGTGGCAGCGGGTAAGGTGTACAACCTCGGTGGTACATTGCATTGCCAACAAATTACTGATGACATTTGTCGTGTGTCCATCCATCTTGTGTATGACGGAATGGGGGACAAACCACTACCCATACCTAATCTTGAATATAGTACAGTTGAAGAAGCAGAGGGTTCTATGGTGGGTTGGCCTAGACACTTGGTTATCAATGATAAGGTATACTTGAATTCTACCATGTTTTTCATATTTGACTGCATATATGAACTCATGTAATAGAAGTATGTAATTTAATTAACAGGTTTGCAAACCAAAAAGTAAAAATTCTACTAGTCGTCCTCCTATGCCCAAGCCATCTATTATTCCAAAATCCACATTTGACGAGTTGGGAAGTAAATGTAAATATTTGTGTCGATACTTAGCCAACCAAAGCTCTGGATATTAAGGGTAACCCTCCTTTTGTTCCATCATCATTCAACCCATATCACCATACCACAATGTCACCCAGAACCATTGGATGTTTAAAAGGTAAGACCATTGGTTGTTTACATAAGTAAACACCTTGGATAAACCGCCAATGAAGTCCTTGATTTGTTCTATATAAAGAGTCACCATCTAACCCGAGACATCCCTTAATTAACAACACAAAAAGTTCCATTGAGAGTAGGGCAAAACCCACAATCAACTGTTCATTTAAAACAAGCCATCCATTGTCAGCAAGTAAGCTCCTTAAGTTGATCATATAAAGGAAACCATATAAATCACATTATTAGGACCAACATATTACATTAGCCATAATTCTACTTTATTGGAGGAATAAACATTAGATCTTGACCATTGGGTCAAGTTCATATGTTAAAACCATCAATTACAGTATAGGTCCGACCATTGCATCAAGTGACCCAAGAAACCATTGGTCTAAGGCTTAATTGATTGATAAAACTATATGATTAAATCACCATAGGTTGTGGAGGACTAACACACCATCATTAGTGACCATTAAGTCACCATAGGTTATTAGATCAGCACTATATTCATTAATCGACATCAAATATTAAGCTAATGTCATCATTGATTGATAACATCAGTAGGGTACTTAATGGTTGATCATTAAACTTCTAATTGATCCAAAACATGACCTAATGGGGTGACCATAGGTTTTCATCATCATTTGACACCTTTGATCCCGACCATCAGTTGTCATGAAGACAACACCATAGGGTTGTTGTAATGGTACCATCATTGGTAATGGGTTTATAGAAGAAATCAACTTTAAACCCTAAAATTGACCATTGGTTGATAGGTGCTTAGCACCATAGGTTGTCAAACCAACCTGATCAAAGTGATATTATACCTTAGGAATAAAGTACACATGATCACAGGTTCATGTAGAACTGAAATCAGAATAGGGAACATTATAAAAATCAAAATCCAAGTCAAGCATAACTTTTTAGTGCATGGATCATCATTTTCAAGCAAGAACATGAGCTAGCAAGCTTATGGTAAGCAATAAACATGGAGAAAGTTATAAAACTTACCTCTAATAAGAATATTAAATCCCAAACAGAAGAAAACTCGAGCAGGTAGTGTAGAAGATTCAAGTATAAGCTGTGAACTTGTCCATCTAGCACCTTTCTTCATCAAATGAGCAAACCCTAAGCATAAGGAGCAAGAGAGGTAGGGTTTTAGATATTTAGAGCAATTTTTACCATGGAACAACAAGGTTTTGACCTGGAGAAAGGTAGGAGGAAGGATAACAAAGAAATAAATGGAGGAAAGAAGGGGATTATTACTCTTTTAGGTCAAGATCACTAGAAGGAAGCCTTTTAAACCCTAAAAGGAAGTCAATTGCAACCCTAGATTCTTTTTCCAAGAAGATCCCCTATTTCTTCTTCCTTAGATAGGAAATTCATAGAAGAACACAGGAAGAACGAGGTTCATAGAAGGAGGGAAGTGGTGGATAGAAAATGGCTCATTTTGGTGCTTAGGGATAAGTATATGAAACTGTAAGATAAAGAAAAAGAAAAAGTTGTAGTTCTAGTATCTTTCCAAGTGTCCATGGCCTTAAATTATTAAGAATATGCAAGAACACACACAAGAAGCTCCCCTAACATCCATAGAGACATGCTTATCCCTCATTTTTTGAATTTTCAAGTAAAAAAATAACTCATTAGTTGATAGCTCCTAAAGGTAGCTCATCTATGAAGGGGTAAACCCTGCAAAACCCTTGAGGAAAACACCTTCAAATCAAGGTTTAAATAGGCTCCCCATGGATCAAAAAGCTCAATAGTGATGATAAAATATACAAGGAACACAATTAAAGTGATAAATTGTAAAAAAACCTCTCAATTGGGTAAATTGCAGAAAAGTCCAAAATGTGCATAAAATTTCATAACTTGCTCAAACAGTGTCTTTATTGGACCAAATTTGAAACTTAAGCATGTATTATGATTTTAAAGCATATAATGAGATTATATTTGGTTATAATAATGAAATTATGATAATTAAGCTTATTTAACTCATTAAGCAAGTTTAGGGGTCTTATATCTTCTATGTGCTGGAATCCGATACTATCTCAAGTATTTCTTATTTTTTGACCATCACAGTGTCGTTGTCGTTGAATTATATGGGAACATCAGACAACTTACCAGGAGAGAGAACGAGGTGGCACATACACATATTTCTAGAACATGTAGAGATGACCTTTAGTTCTTCAAGAAGCTTGGGATTATTTGTAGGTTGTCCATTAAAGGATCATGTAGGAGGACACTTGTTAGGTATGAGTTGAGTCAATTGGGAACCAGTTGCCTTTTATTGGGCCATCTAATACTAGATTGATTGTTTTAGCTCAACTATGTACTCATCCATAGAGGGAATGGGGGTAGGCTACTGCATATGTGGTGCTTGATTAAGGTTTTGAAATTATTGCCCACGATTTTGAAAATTTCCCCGTTAGCTTCCTTGATTCCTGAAATTTGTTGATTGATGTATTGGAACCCCCAAGGCAGTCAACCTTGGTAGTTCATTTGAGGAGTTCATTGTTGTGCTACATTTTCTGCACCAGTTGGGTTGTCATATTGAAAACCAGAATGAAATCTGATTTGATTCAGATTGTTATAGGCTTGGTCGAGAATGCTATGAATGGAGATAAGATCCTCAATTTACTATCTATCTTCAGGTTGTATGGGATTGTTGTACAGTAGTTGACACTTCTACATGGAGTGATCATAACCTTAGAAAATTCAACAAAGATATTTTATAGATTTTACTTGTTGTTGCAAATATTAAGATTGTTGCGGTTGCCCCTTTCTTTCATAGGCGTTGAAAGAGGACTCCGGATGATCTTGCTTCAAGGCGAGCATCTTGAGGTTTTTTCAACCATAGATTTGAGCTCAGAGCTTTCTTCGGCCTTAGCTACCTTGAGAACTCCCCCATGCCCTCAATTAGATAAAAATTGGGTCTCAACACTTCTTTTTACAACTTCACAACCATTGTTGAAGTTTTGGAACTTGAGGCTACCTCCAAATGATCATATCAAGGAAGGTATTGGTATTGTTTTTGACACCCTGATAGAATGTTTCAACCAATTACTTGGAATATATCATGATATGGACAATGATGGAGTTATTTAAATATCCCCAGAGCTTCGCCAAAGGTTTCTCAGGGAACCATGGCAAATTGGGTGATTTGCCCCTAGATTTGATAAGGGAGGGACATGGGAAAGTATTTTTCAAGGAATTGTTCATGGAGGGCCTCCCAGGTGGTGATATAGTCTCCCTCCATAGCATTATACCAACCACTAGTCAGATTAGTCAAGGAATATTTGAATAGTAGTAGTGTGAGGGCATCATATGAGACACCTGACATCTTGTACAAAGCACACAATTTGACAAAGCACTGGAGATAGTCTTGATACCTTGAAGCATGGCAATCCATTGTGTGTGGATCTCCAATTGTGAAGCAGTGATAGTACGAGGCACAACATGATATAGTGCATCATCATTCATATGGACTGAGAAGTCCTTGAGTTGCTTTTACCATTTCACTTCATGTACGACAACGATTCGAGCTTCTACTTCAGCAATTGTGACTGCCTTTAATTCGGCCAAGATGGCCTCTCTCTGTGTGGCTAAGGCCCATTTTTTCTACCGATTGACTTCCTATTAATTCATCCTATATCGATGGTTTAGGTTTAGGTGATGGAAGGTCATGTCGAACTTAGGATCGAATACAAACGGTGTAACATCAATGCCTTGAGAGCATTACATAAAATGTTAGTACCTAGAAAAGAGATCACCACATCCTAGTTTTGAGGAAGGAAAGATTCAAGAATATAAGAATAAATATTTATTGAAAATAAAAAAGTCCTAATCATCCAAAGCAATGGAGGTTTGAAAGAAAACTCCGTTGTCCCCAACAATGGTGCCGTATATTGATGCACGTTGATTACACAACGAATTCACTAGAGAAGTTTTCACTAGAGTTTAACCTATTAATGACAAACAACCCACTCATAAACACAAGAGTAAATTCGTAGTACAAAAAGGTATCATTCTTAGGGAAAAATGTTTTCTAAGAGATCAAATTGAACCAATTGCAATGAACAATATTTATAATCTAATTTTGGAAAAAGCTTTAAGACTAAAACAAGAAAGTAAACTTGCAAATAAAAATTAGTTAATCAAGTGTAAATTTCAATTAATGAGATTGTTGAAAGTCCATATTTCACCTCCAAGAGCCTACATAGTTATCTTAACAATTTTAATTCTTTTTTAAACAACTAAATAGATTAAGATCATGTTCATCTATTCCTTTTAGAAATTGATCTCATGGATCAAGCTACCCACAAACTTGAGGTCTCGACATTTTTGGGGTCATGGTTGGATCATACAATAACGTTCCGTATGGGATCTCATCAGGAACTTTGTGAGTCTCATTCAATGTTCTAGTCCATAAGTCCAAGATCTCATTTCTATGGATCATAATAGTCATAAAAATGAGGGATTAAGTCATAATTCATGTTTTTATAGGAATGAAGATACATCTTTCATTTATTTAATGAAATCAAAGTTAGCTAAGACGAACTTATGGGCTATTCCCCATGTCCCAGCAAAAGGGAACTACTCCATGTTTCTCATAGAAGTAGGAACATAGATAGGAGTAAGAGAAATCATGTTGCTAGCAACACTTTGCAGACTCCATGAGGAAGAATGTGACTCCGTCTCCCCTTCCTTGCTCGGTTCTCCTAGATAGGGTTATGGAATAATAGGGGGTTGATCCTTGTTTGGCACCCCCTCCTTTTATAGAAGAGGAAGTACCTTGGAAAACCTGAGAAGAGTGCATGGCGTCATTGGAATTTTCCAGGATCCGCCGCTCCAGTTGATCGGTTGGCAACCCAATCAATCAACTGGATTAAATGGTCGCATGGCTTTCAAATGGGGCCATCGATCATTTGAAAGTCAAACAGATGACCAATTGAGATGATACTTTGGTGCGAAGGAAAGACAATCGACCGGTTCGATAATGAAAAAGTACCTTCCTGGATAGGGTTGAGTCGATCGACTGGGTGGCCACTTGATCAGTTGGCGTTTGTGGCTCCTTCCAATTCTGCTACGGAGTTGGTCGACCTAAGGGGGCCAATCAACCGAATGATCTTCTGGGAGGCTGAAGTAATGCAATTAAAGCCTCCTGATTTTCTGATTCTCTGGGCAATGATATGAATTCTTAAGACTTTGGAATCGAAGGAGTGAGAATGAACACAAAACCAACAAAATGTGCATGAAACTAATAAGGATTCTAATTAAGAAGAAAAAAGCAAAGTAATTACAATTAATTCCTAAAATTGAAAAAAAAAACAACATAATGCCCAAATAAATGACCTTAAAGATGCGATAAAAATAGATGAATATGCGTTCATCATTCACCAAATTTAGAAATCATGGGCAAGCGTAGTCTGACTCGGGGTATTCACTTTTTTTGGGATAACTACATTGCGAATGATTTAGTATAGCTTCAAATGAGGTATGGTTTGCAATCAACAAGTGATTCACATGCTTCATCAAAATGGTTTTAACAAGGAGGTCACACTTGGAGGACTCAATTTAGTTATAAAAGAAAACTCGAGCAAGAGAAACCCAACAAAGGGATGTGGAGTTTGAAATAGAACCAATGATGGGACTAAACTCTAGGGATCCACCATGAATGAGTCGGACTCAAAACGATGAACTTAGAGGGCTCAATGATACAAAATTATAACTCCATGGTTTAGTATGTATTTTCGGGTTGTAACATCGATATCGACAAATAGGGGTGTAAACGGTGTAGGTACGGTGCGGGTCTGGCCATACCCATACCCATACCCATCTAATTTAGCAGGTCCGGTTCCGGTTCTAGACCCGCATAATACAAAACCTGGACCCGCACCATACCCGTACCCGCAATAATAGCGGATATGCGGTGCGGGTATGCGGGTAAGCGGTTCTATAAAACATCATATTGTTTATTTAAGAGAAATGATTATGTTATATATATTTAACACAACAAGATATTGTTATCATATAGAATATTAACATGTAATAGTTATATTAGACAATGCTATATTCTATACAATACAATTAATTGAGTAATTGTTTACATATTTGTAGTCACGATCATAACATTTAATTTATGTAGAAATTAATGTAGATTAGTAGACATTTTGATTTTAAGTTTACATATGATGTTCGTTATTGTAACTAGAATAGTTAATTCTTAGTTATATGACTAGTCTCAACCTTAGAGTAGGATATAATCTCAATAATTATATTAATTAGACTAGTAAGATATATATAACATATTATTTTAGTAGTTACTTATGTATAGCGGGTACACGGGTCTAGCGGATCTGGGTCCAAGCATACCCATTATTGGACCCGCTTATATGCGGGTCCAAGGGTATACGACTCCAAGGGTATGCGGGTATAAAAAATTAGACTCGTGACGGGTTTTTTAAGGGTCCGGATTTGCGGGTCCGCGGGTCTACCCGTACCCATTTACAACCCTATCGACAAAAGTTATTACAATTTTCACTTCTAGTTGCTTTGGACCATTTTCAACTTCAAGTTTAAAGGAAAAAAATAATGATGGAAGAATGTTACAACACACTAACGTTTTTTGTCACAATATCATCCAACATTTGATGACATCATACCATTTATGAATGTTTCAGAAATAGTGACAAATGAGAGGTTTTCTCGAAGCTGTCCAACTACCTCCACCCCGGCCCACATTTATGGAGTCTGGTATTACCGATTATGGGAATACCAATTGAAACCAGCTAGAAAAGTCATCAATGCACTCACTTAAAAAAGAAACAAACTATATTTGTACCAAGGCGCGGAGGTCCTTTAACTCCCCCATTTCCCCATTGGTTTACTAAATTTAACCGACGAGTAGCGGTGATTCGCTGTATGTTGTTGCTCGCCAGCGGCAGGGGATCGGCGGTGCTAGTGGTGGGAAGGAGGGGAAGAGCCCTCGCGTCGGACCCCGGCACTTCCCACCACACTTGTTGCGCCTACCAACCGGGCTTCCCGCTCTGTCTCTCTCTTCCCCCACCTTCCGTTACCTGCCTCCCTCAACCGGCGATCAATCTCCGGCCACCAGCTGCCGCGGCCCCCCGCGGCCCTCCAACCTCTCCCCTTCGTTCTCATACGTTTCTTCTGTTGGCTGAGGTAGGTGAATTCCTACGTTTGGCATTTTACATTTGAGGTAACTCATTCATGGATACTGGAACACAATTGCTAGCTGGCCGGAATGTACCTTCTATATCCCTTTTTGTTTGGTTCTTGTGTCGGTTCCGTGAGGAATCAATGGCATGATGTCCGTGCAGGATCGTTAGGTGAGCATATGCCGTATAAACGTCGATTTGGTTTGATTTGTTTATTATACTGAGCAATATGCTAGGCGTCAAGATTTAAATGTATTTATTACCTCCAGCGTTAGTGCCTTTCGTGAACCGTCCTTTTCATTCTTCTTCTTCTGATATATGGAACTCATGGAATTACCTGCAGTACATGCTAAATCCATAAATTCATTAGTCTGCCCCCACCAAAAGTGAAGCTAATGCGCTTGTCTCTTTGTTGCTACTAGGTGAATTATCTCAAACTATTTCCTAGATTTGTACCATGACATATACTAATAGTGTTGGTTGTTTTAATGCTCAACTTGCGCAATACATGATAAGCATTACAATAACGGGATAAACATTAGACGACAACGAGCTTCTATTATCCCTGAACATATTCATTTTGCCTATTGCAATTGCTGTTTCCAGGACTGATCAGGATTCAATCCCTTGGTCACCGTAATTTTATTTCTCTTTTAATGTGGACAATTTTATCTGTAGCATCATTTAATTATTGATCTATGAAATATTTTACTTTTCATTTCTGTCCTGAAATTTCTTTTTTCTTGTTGTGAAGTCTGCTGATAGATTTCATCTTGGAACAAAACTATGGAACACGAATTATTATCATTTGATTTCCAACATGCAGATTGGAAATAAATCAATGATGCATTGAGTTCTCCCATTCTCTTTTGTATATGGACGGGAGCTACTACCTCTTTTCGCCCTACTAGAGAGGAGGTGGAACTTCTGAAAATACCATCCGGAGGTATAGAAGATGCCTCACAGAGCAAGAGTAAGGGATAGACTGAGATGGAGCAAAATCTATACATTTTCTTGTGCTCGGCCAAATATCCAGCTCGAGTCAGATGGTCCTCTTCAGGGTCCTGGTTTCTCAAGGATTGTCCTTTGCAACAAACCAACATTACATCGAAGGAAACCTTTGAAGTATTGTATGAATTATATCTCCACCACAAAATATAATGTCATCACCTTTCTTCCTAAAGCAATATTTGAGCAATTTCGCAGAGTTGCTAACCTTTACTTCCTCCTAGCTGCTGTCCTTTCTCTCACACCTATTGCGCCTTTTTCCGCTGTTAGCATGATTGCTCCTTTGGCATTTGTTGTTGGCCTCAGCATGGTCAAAGAGGCTCTGGAAGACTGGCAGCGTTTTATTCAGGATATGAAGGTTAATCTTAGGAAAGTCGGTGTGCATAAAGTGGACGGAACGTTTCATTACAAAGCATGGCATAAACTTCGAGTAGGAGATGTTGTGAAGGTTGAGAAGGATCAATTCTTTCCAGCAGATTTGCTGCTTTTATCATCCAGCTATGACGATGGACTATGCTATGTGGAAACTATGAATCTTGATGGAGAAACAAACCTTAAGATTAAGAGGTCATTGGAAATAACACTGCCCTTGCATACTGATGAGGAATTCAGGGACTTCAAAGCTACAATTCGATGCGAAGATCCCAACCCTAACCTCTATACTTTTGTAGGCAATTTTGACTATCAAGGGCAAGTATATGCCCTTGACCCAACTCAGATTCTGTTAAGAGATTCTAAGCTGCGGAATACCTCATATGTGTATGGAGTGGTTATTTTCACAGGTCATGACAGTAAAGTTATGCAAAATTCTACAGCATGTCCATCTAAAAGGAGCAGCATTGAGAAGAAAATGGATCAGATTATATACATACTTTTTACTCTTCTTGTATTGATATCCCTGATCAGCTCCATTGGATTTGCAGTCAATATTAAATTTGGAATGCCAAATTGGTGGTACCTGCAGCCAGAGCGAACCAACAGCTTGTATGACCCAACAAAGCCCTCCTTATCTGGCATTTTCCATCTTGTTACAGCAATATTACTATATGGATACTTGATACCAATATCCCTCTATGTTTCAATTGAAGTTGTCAAGGTTCTACAAGCAATGTTCATCAATCAGGACCTTCAAATGTATGATGAGGAGACAGGAAAGCCAGCACATGCACGGACTTCAAATCTGAATGAGGAGCTTGGGCAGGTTGATACTATTCTGTCAGATAAAACGGGCACCTTGACTTGCAATCAGATGGATTTCTTGAAGTGCTGTATTGCAGGCATCTCTTATGGTGTGCGTGCAAGTGAGGTTGAAATTGCAGCTGCAAAGAAAATGGCTTCGGAAGAGCGTAATAGCACAACTGCAGATCTCTGGAGTGCTGCAAATTTGGGTTCTTCTGAAGTGGAGCTGGAAAATGGGATAACCTGTAAGGTTGACAACATGCAGAAGTCAGCAATAAAAGGTTTCAGTTTTGAAGACGAACGTCTAATGAATGGAAACTGGATGAAAGAGCGCGAAACAGATGCCATTCTTTTGTTCTTTCGGATACTTGCTGTTTGCCACACAGCAATTCCGGAACTGAATGAAGACACTGGTACATATACTTATGAAGCAGAGTCACCGGATGAAGGCGCTTTTCTTGTTGCTGCTCGAGAGTTTGGGTTTGAATTCTATAGGAGGACTCAGTCCAGTGTCTATGTGAGGGAAAAGTGCACTTCTGGCGAAGCAATAGAAAGGTTGCGACTTGCGAGCTTAATTTGATATACTCGTTGAAAATGCATCCTTTTTTTATTATAATTTTTGATAATTGCTTATTTGTTCCTTCCTCTTGCAGAGAGTACAAAATTCTTAATCTGTTGGAGTTCAGTAGCAAGAGGAAGAGAATGTCTGTTATAGTACGGGATGAGGAGGGTCAGATTCTGCTTTTTTGCAAAGGTGCTGACAGGTCTGAATTCTATTAATAAGAATAAAAGTAAAACCATAGTTCTCTTTTTCGGCAGAATCGTAGTTCTCTTTTGTAAAATCATAAGTTCTCTAATATGTATGTAATGTTTCTGTTCATCATAAAAAGTTCCTGAATGATTTTTTTCTTGTAACAATTCAGCATAATATTTGATAGACTGTCGCCGAAAGGAAGAATGTACGAAGCAGATATGACAAGGCACCTGAGTGATTACGGGGAAGCAGGTTTAAGGACTTTGGCTCTTGCATATAAGAAACTTGAAGAATCTGAGTATGATTCTTGGAGTGCAGAGTTTATTAAAGCAAAGACTGCAATGGGATCTGACAGAGATGACCTACTAGAGAATGTCTCAGATGTGATGGAAAGAGGCTTATTTCTTGTAGGAGCAACCGCTGTTGAGGACAAATTACAGAAAGGGGTATGCTCTGTCATATTCTTCAGCTACCTGAACTGTTCACGTTTTATGTCATTCTTTTGCTTTCTTAGGTTCCACAATGCATAGATAAATTGGCTCAGGCAGGCCTTAAACTCTGGGTTTTGACTGGTGACAAAATGGAAACTGCAATCAATATTGGGTACGAGTATCACAACCAGTTTTGCACTTTTTTCAGTAAATCAATTTAAATAACTCCTTTTGCTCCATTTAGCAAGATGCAATACATTTTTCCTTTCTACAGATTCGCTTGTAGTTTGCTTAGACAAGGAATGAAGAAAATATGTATATCAGCTACTAATATTGACCAAACAATCCCAGATGCTCAAAGGGTATTCATTTTTAGTCATCTGATTAGGCTAGTATTTGGTAGGCTGAGGTAAATTTAATTTATCCATGGTTATTTTTATGGCATACGAGCAGGTTGCTAAGGAGACAGTTCAAACACAAATAAGTGATGCTGCCAAATCAATAAAAGCGGAGAAAGACCCTGATGCAGCATTTGCCCTAATTATTGATGGAAAGACTTTGGCCTATGCTTTAGAGGATGATGTAAAGAATGACTTTTTGAATTTGGCTGTTGAATGTGCTTCTGTCATATGCTGTAGGGTTTCTCCAAAGCAGAAGGCACTGGTAGGTTGTTAATTGGACATATCAGTGAAAGTTGCTTTAGACTATGGTTGCATGATATCGGTGTTTCAGGTGACTCGGTTGGTTAAAGAAGGAACTGGAAGGACTACATTGGCCATTGGTGATGGGGCAAATGATGTTGGCATGATTCAAGAAGCTGATATAGGGATAGGAATCAGTGGTGTAGAGGGGATGCAGGTATTGGGTTCATTTCATTCTGTGTCTGCATGCATGCTTCTCAGGAATTATAATTTGCATAATTAAATATTTGTAAGTTGTAATATACTCACAAAACTCCAGCTTTTTGCAGGCTGTGATGGCTAGTGATTTCTCTATTGCCCAGTTCCGCTTTCTTGAGCGCCTACTCGTTGTCCACGGACACTGGTGTTATAAGCGGATTGCCCAGATGGTAGTGCCTTGAAATCTTGTGCTTCATCTTCATTGTTTGCCCCTAGATATGCATATGATTTCAATTTCGTATGGATTGTCATCTCTGCCCTAATTAGATTTCCCCCCCTCTTTGATGTTTCAGATTTGCTATTTCTTCTATAAAAACATAGCTTTTGGCCTCACATTATTTTACTTCGAGGCATATGCTGGCTTCTCAGGCCAGTCTATCTATGATGATTGGTATATGATCTTATTTAATGTCATCCTCACTTCATTGCCTGTCATCTCTCTTGGAGTCTTTGAACAGGATGTCTCATCCGAGGTTTGTTTGCAGGTAAAAAATCCATCTGAACTCATATTGAATCAATTTTGTCATGTAGTATGTATAACATGTGAATTTAGATTCTCATAGGGACAGTTCTATATTGACCACTTATGTAGTTAATACAGTAGATTCTGTTAGACTAGACATAGTTTGACAAGAACATATGTAGTTCACCTTTGGTCATTGTTCAAAATTTCGTGGTCATTGTAAATTTTTTTGACAAAAGTTATGTACTTGTGACCATCAAATATCAAAATGCACTGGCCATCTTTTTTTTACAAGTAGTATACTATGTACTACATAGACCATAACTTCTTTGCATAGTTTTGTGTCTTTAAGTCTATATATTGTGCTTGTAAACCGTCATGACTTACCTCATTCATTTGACCTTTGAAATTGACATCAAAATCCCCATACAAACTGTTCGGTTTCCTTCACTCACATATGTGGAAGCCCCACATGTGTATATACATTAGTAGAACAACTTGGTAAAATTTCATGAAATAATTCATACATTTTGGCACAGGAACACTGGGAATGCATCCGTCGAGATTTTCATCAAAATTTCTGTAAATTTCTGTTTCCGTGCACACCTAAACAATGTCAAATTGGACAATTGGCTTCTATGCTTCTGATCTGAAAACATTAATTGGTGTTAGCAGGGTAACTTGACTGCATTCCTTGTTATAATATATATGGCTAGATTTGTCATCCCCATCATGTAAGTCTTAATCACATCCAGGTTCTGTTTAACTGCATGAAACATTCTCTTCCAATTAGTTATATTTTGGGTCAAACCCTTCAGGACTTATGAATCTAGATCTCTCCGCAAATTAATTTAGGTCAACCTCCTCCCTTTGCAAATCTATCTGACACAATAAATATCGCCTAGAGCCTCTAAATTGATGCACTTTTGTTCTACGTTGGGCATGTTAAAACTACCTAGGCAGCCCGCCTGTATTTTGTCCTGAATACTTGCCACTAGGGGTGGGCATAGTTGGGTTTGGTTTGGTTTACCACTAAAACTACAAAGTAGAAAGCGAAACCGTACATATTGGTTTGTGATTCTTAAAAACTGATCCGAACTGTTAATTAGTCCAAATTCAAATCTAACCAAATTGTTATTTTATAGTTTGGTTTTGTTTGATTTGGTTTCAAACTGAGATATTAGATATTTTAAAGTGTTTTTTTAGACATTTCACGTGCGATCTCACCAATTTTCATCATCTTCATCTATCCATATGATATGATACAACTAACTCCAATAAATATAGTTTAACTACTGATAATATTAGAACTAACTGTGCATTAATGTAATCCAGCTAACTTGAAACAAACGTTTAGGACGTGGGTAGTGCTTAGTTTTTTATATTAATTGAAGGTTTTGTTTATTTAGCATTAGGTTATCAGTTTATCTACACAAGCTTATAGACTACTATACGATTTTTCTTAGATGAATAATTTAAATTACACACACACACACACACACACACACACACACACACACACAAATTTATATGGCCTCATATTGTGTGTATAAATATATATAATTCAAGTGCAAATATATATTGGGTTGGTTAGGTTTGGTTAAATTGCATCCTCAAACCGAACTGAACCATTGTTTAATTTTGAAACATTTTAGAATTGAAACAAACCATTCACATCCCTAAAACTAAAATGATCTGGTACGCTTGGTTTGGTTGTATATAGCTTGGTTTGGTTTTATGCATGGATTAAAATTTCAGTCAAAAATTTCGGTTTCAGTGGCCACCATACATTGAAACCTCCCTCGTGACCACCGAAATTGCTACTATGTAATTTCATTAAAAAAATCTAAAAAAAAATTCTAAAAAAAGGAGAATTGTTATGTATTACTTATTTGAATGCAAAAGATATAACATGCCATTGCATAAGAATATATGTATGTCTACATTGCATAATCAAAATCCTGATCAAAACAATTTTATTTCTTTTCACTCACACATATAGAACTGCAACCCTATACCAACATATAATATTATTGCATAATTAGACGTACTAATGTATGTAGGTAATCCATGTAAAATTTCATGACTTAATCTCTTTATTTAGTCGTTTGTTGAAATTTTGTGTTGTAATCTTGTGTCGACATGAACGAATTATCAAAATTTAGATTGATATCTCCATAGATTTCTGTTTCCGAACCATTGGAAACGACATTTTAAACTATGGTTTTATGCCCAACTCTACTTGCCACTACCATTTTGTTTCTTGTATAGTCGCATCAACTATGATCTTTCCTTGCCTTTCCATGCATCCTTCTTAGCATTCTCTTTTACACTACAATGATGACAAATTGGTTCTTTACGACCAAATTCTCTACAAGATCCTTCTATTGCTTTACCTCCATTAAAATTTCATCTTGTATACTACGGTCTTCAACCATCCTCTTAGTGCACTCAATGAAGTCTTCTACATACTTTCCACATACCACCTTATTTCTCTCTCTTAGATTATAGAAATAAATAGATTCAAGAAACGACTTACACCATACAACGGACAACTTTTTGATTGTCAAGTCGATGATCAACTATAGCTTGAATAGACTTGTACTCCCTTTCCCCGTGGACAAATTTTCAATACTGTTTGGTCTTACCAAATGCTCTAGCAATATACCCGTAGTTGGCTTCTCATTTGCATTCGTTATGCTCAATATGACTAGAAGAGTTTTTTAGCCTTAAATAGTCCTCTGTTGACTTTGCCATTACATTATTGGAAATTGATCACTCTATCTTGTCTTCCGCCATGAAGCACTCTCCATGTTTCAAAAACAAATGATTTGCTGAAGTGACATGAAAATTCAATAGTGAAGGTAAGATATGGATACAGAAGTGCATCACTCCACTTCTTACAAGCTCTGTGTAACGTCCACTACTTATCAACACATCATGAAATGTTGTGTTTTAATTGATATAGACTAATGGTAGTGACATTCAGTGCCTCTTTACTCCTCATAAAAATTGAGGTGCACACCTTGTCAGACTAGAGTGAGGTGCACACCTCAAGGTGTACTTTTCAATACCCTGATATGAGAATGAAGGGTAATCGGTAGCCTAGCATATAAACATATACAAGTATGGAGTATCACAAATTCACAACAATCTAGCCTATAAACACAAACCAAAGAGAATGGGAGAAATATGATTTACGGTTGAGAAACATAGATAGAGAGAAACCACGTGCTACTTACTGCATCCCTTGACTCCCAACATATACAAAACAAAGTACAAGAATGGGTTATTTATGTCTAAGCCCCTCTAGTATTGAGTAAGAGATTTCTCTACTGTTAAAGACCATACAGTTCCAAGTAATATCAATATACATGCAAGAAATATTGTTTGATCATGCCATATTCAGATGATCCCAAACTTCTTTACACATGTCAAAGTGATTAACCATATCAATAAATGTGTGGTTCCACTAAGCTTCGCAATAAGACAACAAGTTGTTGTCTTGTGTCCCATTGTTGTAGTACTATATCTGGTGGTGAACCCGTTTGTCAGATGCTTATACATGCCCTGGCCTTAATACTGGACTTTGATAGTCATACATAATTAATTAGACTTCTTTACATTCAACTTCATGATGGTGATGCCTTCTCTATGTAAGATTACAACACATTGAGTAGCCATAATAGATGATTCCTTCTTGTTAGACATGATATTCACACAAGAAAAATGGCAAATGTCATAAATTTCATTATATGTTAGTTTGGACAAAACTTGGATGAGATCTTAAGAGGGTCAATGAGCATGGTTTAAAATTTCGACAATAATGGCAAAAGTTCGGTTGAAATTTCATTTTCAACGGGGACCCGATATAGAAATTCACAGAGCTATGGCGAAGTTTTTTGGTATGTAATTTTGTTAATAAATTTGAAAGAAAAAAAGATTAAGAGAGATTATAATGTATTATTGAGGTGCATACAAGATATAAGATATAATACATTTTTGTATAAGATTATATATATTTATAGATTGCATAATCAAAACCCCCATCTAAACAGTTCTATATCTTTCACTCACACATGCACCTGTGCAATATCAATGTATGATATTTTTGCACAATTAGGTGTAATTATGTATGTAGACATCAACTTGGTAAATTTGTGACTTAATTCTTTCATTTGGTTGTCGAAATCGTGTCAAAATCATGTGTTGACATGAACATGTTTGTTGAAATTTCTGTTCAAATGCATGTATATCTCTGTTTCCTAGATCATCAGATGCTATGTTGAAATAGACTCTTTAAACTATGTCGATGAGGCCCATTGATGGAAAGGGGTGAAGCGCCTACCATTACAAAAGGAGGTTCAAGCAACATACTCGGAGGAGCCAGTAATGGTGGTAGACTGAGAGCGACAAACTTGGAGGAGCTAGTGATGGCGGTAGACAAGGGTGACAAACTGGAGGAGTCATTGGATCGAGTGCTATAAATAATGAAACGGGCTATGGTGCCTGACTTGATGGCATAGAGTAGAATCGATGGAAAATGTCTTGACATCGAGAGAGATACGACTCTATCTTTCAAGGGTTGGTGTTGGCCCAGAGATAGTTGCTCTGATATCATGTGAAACTTGTGATTAGGGTTAAGAAACATGATTAGGAGAAGCGAAATGTAAATCACTATGTCCCTTCATTCTATTTTATATAAAATAGGAGTAAAAGACATGGGTTATTTATAACACCTCCAGAATACTCTAGTTATATTTGACATATTCTAATAAAGAATAACAAACAACCTACGTATCATCTAATAAGGTAACATGCATACATATACAAGAACAACCATGATGCAACCATAGTTTTGAAAAGCGGTATCAGTGTACGGGCATACATGGTACCATATAGAGTATATATAGTATGGAGTATAAGCGCGCGTATATGCAATTTTTTTTGATAAATTCGAAATAGATCTATATAAATTTATATATTCACCACATATGATTACCTATTTATTTTAATAAATACATATGAGAATACAAGAAGCAAAAGTTAATTTGGAGTGTTGTCCAAGCCTGAATTCAATTAAACAAACATGAAATTGGTTTAAAACAACCATTCATTTTTAATAAAATGTAAAATACAATCACAATTCATAGTCATAAATAATGTGGGCTGATGGATTTTAAACATCAACGATTAATCAACCAATTAAGCGCTTGACCGGCCACATAATCGGCCTTGACTGATTATATGACAAATTGGGCCTACTCGGTGTGGCTCACTGACTGAACACATCAAACGACTGATTAAGCACCCGCTTGGATGATTTTCTGAACCCTAGATCCAAAACAGAGGTAGTCAACCTCAACAAACACTCCTAAGTTGTAGCCCACAACACATGCAGTATGTGTATCCTGCCTCTACCTAGGACAGTACCTTGTCCCAAGCACTAATGTACACCAGGAGGATGGACCTTAGCCCCTGCACATGCACTTATCAACTAGAACCCAAACATGTTGGACCCCAACTATTGTACACTAAAAGGGTGAACTCCGTCTATGCATATCTTCCAAATAGATACAAAGAGACACTCTCAAACACCTTAGCCCAAGGCAACCTGAAAAGCTTGCCATACTAGTCAAAAAGCTCCAACCCACAACTTGATAGATGCACCAACTATAGCCTGAAGACTAGCAATAACATAGCTAGGACACCTCAACCATCTTCTACACATCTAGCATGCTTGAGCATGGACCATATCATTACATCCCAAGATACACCAGGAGAGGAGAAAGGAACATATTATATCATCGTATGCATGATATTTACAACGTACTTTACATGTGCCACTTTTCACCATAAGAAGCAAGATATAATAAAGCCATATCAAAATTAACAACACGGGGACTTAGTCTGAACTACTCGGCCAATAGAGGATTACATATCTTAGGAGGGGAACTACGAATCCTATCGACGTAGTTGAACGCTCGTGTTTGTAATAGCGAAACCAAGGCTCAAAAACCAAGATCTAGAACCACGATTCAAAACACTAACTTGCGGTATTGTTCACTTTGATGCAAACCATATTGTATTTTAAGACATTTATTCTCATATATGGTAACATCACATTGCACGGGGCTTCATTAACATCATTCAAGCTTACATCTGGATGGCATACATATCCTGACCCAACATGTACAGACCCTAACCAAGGTTTAGCTTTACTTCTGCAAAGTACTAGAAGCTCCTTATTAAATTCCATTTCAAATTTTCTAGCAGATCCAGGTTCTCTAAAACTTGATCTAGCCCTAGATACAAGTAGATCCCATTTTAGTTAGGTATCCAAAGACCCTTATCATCTCTTATCTACTGGATCTTTTTCAAATTAAAAGGATTTTTAGTTCTTTGCCACAAAACCAGAACATGACATAAGTTCTGGGCGGCTTAGATTAACCCATGCTCAGTTGAAGCTTCCAAATTTAGGCCATGTGATCTAGGTGCCATACCCACTCATGTCGATAGTTGTCTCACTTTTGGTAAACCGAACCCTAGTTATCAGCTAGTTGATTACTCTAATCCGTTCTGCACTTACCTACCTCACCTCCATGTCTCCTCCTAAACTCCTTTCTCTCTCTCTCATTCTCTCTCTTTCTTGACACCTCACCCAAGTTCCCTTTTCTCTTCACTTGCTCGTTCTTTCTCTCTCTCTCCCCTTTCACGCAAGATTGAAAATCCTATAACATAACCTACATCGCTAGATAATGGCCACCGCCTCTCATTTACGCACACACATAGACAATAATATTAGCCTCATGACACCTTGCAACACGAAGTCACTTGCACTAGCATCTCACTGGTGGACCAATCTCACTCTCACGATGCTAATACACCACCGCAACAACAATGCTAAACACAAAACAACCATCATGATTTGTACCACGTAGGTGAAAGGAGGAAAAGTGGTGAGGATACAAAACTATGGGTAGACATAGAGAAGGGAGGCAAGATAAGAAGATGACTCCGTGTGCAATTGTTTGAGCAAAAAACTAGAGGAAGGAGGAAGACAACAAGGTAGAGGATAACTTACCTTAGCTGGTTTCCTTAGGAAAGTAGGCTTGATGAGAGGTTTAAGTACCTCATCTATTTTCGTGTTGTCTTCGCCTAGGTCCTGGTGATGCTGCCCCACACTCAAGCTCTTTTTGGTAAGGAAGAACATTGAGGTGGAACCAAGACCACTGACCCGCCCTGCTCAATTTGGGGTCGTGAGCACACAGTCACAAATTCTGGTTCCAGATTCATTCGGCGAGGCTGAAAATTTTTGTATTAAGGATTTATGCAGAAAAGCGAGATAAAAATCAACAAAGTCTTCATACAAGTTTGGTTAACTATTTGGGAAAAATTGAATCACATCCAGACAATGCAATATGTGTGTATATATACACTATAAATTGCATATATAATATACACATGATAGACTCATTGGTATTTATTTTTGAGGTAAACATAATAGAAACATTGGTATCTTTTTTGAGGTAAACATTGGTATATAGTTATATATACACACAATTTTCTCATTGATTCTCTGTTTCCAACTTACAAACATGTAACATGTTATTATTTCATAGATGAACAGTTCGTGAAACTTGGGAACAATTTGTAAAGTTTGAGGGTAATTCTTAAAAGTCGTGAATAATTCAATTTAGGATAATGTGGGTTTCTTGTGGAAATTTGGAGGTACCATTCGTCGTGTAAAAAGTTTGTGAATTATATGTGAATAATTCAAAAGTTTGGAGAATTTTGTGACCAATGAGCAATAGGTGGGGTTCCCTCATTCATCGTTGTAATGCTCTTGGCCTTACTCAAGGAATGAGAAGGTGAGTTGTTGTTTGGATTTCTAGGAAAAGGCTCTCCACTGAGAAGTCTGCTCAATGGAGTCTATCTTTGGCAATGGGGGCGAGGGGAGTGTTGGAGGAGGTGTCAGGCTCATAACTGTAGTTTGGCTGGAGCTTTTGACCAAGCAACTAATTGCAAATGTGGGGAGAGGAGGCAGAATTGAAAAGTAAAGAACACACTGGATGGTAGAGGAGAAAGGAGGGGAATAGATCACTCAACCATCAACTGCCCTATCCTACCAACTTGGCCGAGAAGAAACCCAACTATGTGGCCACTTCTCTAGGGCCGAAAGTGATGGGGGACCTAATATAATAAGGTTTTTATTGCCGGTGACAGTCCCTGTCATTAGATTGCTAAACCACGACTACCAAGAGAAACTAGAAAACTCCCTTCAACAGTTGGATCCCTAAGCCACAACCACCTAGATGGCTGCCGATAGGGGATCCACAACTTAGCTCTTGCCAAGACCCAACTCTTTCCTAGGCTTGCACAATCCACAATCCAGTTCCTTGACTTTTGATTAATATCCAATAGTCTAGAGTTCATCCAACTATTTTTATTAATATTTTTGAACTTGCACGTAGAAAAAGCATTTGATATTTATTTTTGCTATGAGGATACATTTTAAAGTTTAAGTTATACTGTCTTATAAAAACACTAGAATACCAACATATTGTTCATTATCTTGGAAGAAAATAAACAGATAGATGATATCTAACTCAACTTAATCAATTTATCATCTGTCCACATAATGTCATAGTGGTAAAGTAATCCACCAACTTGGATAATATGACAATCATAATGTTAGGCTGTATTAAGATGCCATTTTTACCATTTATTAATCAAGGACTACCACTTTGTCAAGAGGCTCCAATCACCTCATAATCATCTACACACCATTATTATGAACATATCATATAGCTAGGTTTTTTTTCCCACAATGAAGATATCAAAGAAAACACCAAGATATAATTGTTCTCATCAGAGCTATTAAGTTCCCTTGTCGAATAACATACTTAATCATGATAATCATATTTTCTCCAAACAACAATCACTTTATTGGCATATGTAACCAATGAACTGTATAAATTGAAGTTCTAAACATATATGCGATTTAGGCAAGAATAGACTTGTATCATTTTGACCCTTCTATAACAAGTAACCTATTCATATCTTCATTATCCTAAGGGTACCCAGATAGTCGTCAACATCTAATCTAGGAATAGAAAGCACATATCATCATCGGTTGATGAGGAGTGACCTAGTGGATGGGAGCAGGAACCACCATAGATGTGGCCCTTGTTCGATCCCTAGATTATAAGACACTCTTTGGAAATGATTGATTCTGCCATGTAACCGACAGACTCAATCCATCTCATTAGTTACAACAGGTTTTGGTTGATCAATTCTTTGCTTAGTTTCTGCATACTACCCAACGAAGTTGTGTATATCTTTGCAAGCACACAATATATGAAAGCGGTACGGAAAGATTGCCGTATGTGATAAGCATATATGGAGTTGTTCTTCACCTTCCACTTCACCTTGACAAAGAGTATATATTTCTTGAGTTCCCTGTCTAGACAGATCTTAACAGAGGCCTTGGCAAACATTAGTGGCCATTGACTCTAGACTCCGTCACGACCCACCACTATAGATCCAACAACGTCAAGCCAGGACGTGTACCTCTTTGCAGGCTAGACCACCATCCTTTCCTAGACCTCCTTTCTTCATATCCTTATCGGTGAGGCTTTGCCCTCCTTTCTCTTGATCCGCAACTGCTGACACTTCCTTCGCCGCCGTCCTTTAGCTGCTGTCCACTGCAGAAAGTCATTAAGGAGTCTTAGAATGAGAAGTAGAGGAGACGACAACAAGGAGTTACCAGTAAGTGCGCTAATAACAGGGGCGTGATCTTGGCATGGATACTGAGCGGTTGTTCTTTCGTGTAGTCGGTAAACCGGGAGCGCACGTACTGAAGTGTCCTTAGTAAGAATTTCACGAGATGGAGGTAGTGGCCGAGAAAGTTGACGGTTAGACGATGGAACATAAATCAATTTCGTTTTAATTTTTAGGATAAAAATGCTCCAAAAAATGTGAGAAGACGGAGTGTCGAGCAGATTGCAGCATTCCGAAAATGCTACAATGTGATTGGCTGGTGGCATAATTGTAATTAGTAGAAAACATGACTCTCTTTATAGTAGTATAGATACATATATACATATATGTACATACATACATATATATATATATATATATATATATATATATATATATATATATACACACACACACATATATATATATACACACATATAAATATATATATATATACACACATATAAATATATATATATATATATATATATATATATATATATATATATCTATACACATATAAGTATATGTATATATATGTATATGATGCCGATCCCATGCGAGACAATCATCTGTGCAAAAGTGCGAGCAACTCATACTGGCCGTCCACGCTAGTTGATCTGCATTGATGGATTAACAGTGAACCTGTCAAGTCAGTCACAGAAGCACTGCCACTGCTCTATATGCATCAAGGCATCTTATTTTATGTAAAGAATCTACTGACATGTGAGTGCAACGCTTTTGCCTACTCATTATTTTATTTTAATCTTTATCTCTCCTTCAGCTTGCTGTAGAGAATAGATGCTGTTAATCCAGATCATATTAATTGCATCGTCCGTGCATATGACCTTTAATGGGAACATAAGAAAATTCCAATAACTCCTTCCGAGAGGCGAGATGTTGCAACAAAAAAATGCAGCGGTGACATGCATTGCATTTTCTTCCCTGAACAATTGTCTTGATGGTTCTCTCTTACCTCCGCATGTAAAGTCCATATTAGCATTTGTTTGAATGTTTATGTAGCTTACGAAAGCTTATACCAAATTGATGTTGTATGCCACTTAAAATAATAAGTATTCATCTAGATTTTCAATCTTTTGGCTCACATTTCCCTTCTGTATCGTTGGAAAACTTCAAGCCCATGTTTGGAAATGGGGTTTAACTCGGATTTTAGTATGTCTTCTTGGGCCACTTCTGCAATTTACCTGGGATAGACCGAAGAAGCTATTTGGATGAAATGGAGTTCATACTAGAAAAGGTACCCATTATCCGATTTCAATCACAATATTTGGATATTTCTACCTATAGAGATATGTTGTGTTTTATTGAGTGTCATGTGCCTAGCATGTGCCTCACTTATGTTTTTACTTCAGTAGTTTAGTCCCATATTGCTCATCTCTGCTTTAGTCTCTACTCTCTTCTGTTATATAAGAGACTGTATTGTACACCTGTTGAATCATCAAATACACAATTCCTATTCTCTCTATATGGTATCAAGAGTAGGTCCGGTTCTCCTCTTTGTAAATCCCCACCCTGCCCCTATGCCCTAGCTTCTCTCCCTCCCCCCCCCCAGCCTGCCGCCGCTGCCCCCCCCCTTCCGCCGCTGCCCACTCCTCCACCTTCCTGGCACTGCCACCTCCTCCTGCTGCTGCCCTCATCCTCCTCCTTCTGCTCTAATTTCACTTCTTCCCTCCATCCCTTTCCGTACGAGAAATCTTCTGAACAGCCATAGTTCCTACACATTGAGAGTCTCTCGCCTCTCTGGGTTTCTTTGCCTGCGCCTCATGACAGAATCTTGATCTTACTCATGACGACGTAGGTTACTTTATCAGTCTATCTACCCGTAACAGGTCTCTTCTGATCTGATGCGTCAGATCTCTGGTGTTGCTCTACTGCCCCATAGCGGGTTCCTTATCCACTAATTACTGCTGTTGCGCCGCCTAATTCCCTATTGCTCCGTCTCTGCTCATCATGACTTCTGTTAAGCCGCCTTGTTCTCTGCATGTTACCACCGTCAAGTTCGATGGCTCTAACTACCATCTTTAGTTGGCGTCCTTTGTCCTCTATGTCAAGGCACAAGGCCGATACTCACATTTTACCAGTGAAATGAAAAATGGGCTGAGCAGCCGATTAAACGGCCGATTAATCGGCCAGACACCCAGCTCGTTCGATTTTTGCTAAAATCGCCGGTTAACTTTTTTTGTAATTAATCAGCCGTTTTTTCCCCTTTTTTCCATTTTTTGCCCTTTTTCCCGTTTTTTGGCCGTTTTTTGTCCCTTTTTTGTAAATTTTGCTGTACACCTGTAACTTTATATAAACTATATGGCCCCAAGTATTACTGACTATAATATATTAAACTTAAATATCCTATGATAAGCCTAGTCTAATAGAATGCATACTTGCATGCAAGTTGGGATAATAGGGTACTGTTGTAAAGTGTAATTTATACAAGTAAAATATATGTAATGTAACTATTATCTAATTTTAGAATGCATACTTTAGTTAATTGTACTGCTGTAATGTATGACTAATTGATGATATGCACATATAACAATAAGTTAGAAAGGTATCCAATAATGAGTCTATTGTTTACTGTATGCAAGTTGGGATAATAGGGTACTGTTGTAAAGTGTAATTTATACAAGTAAAATATATGTAACTATTATCTAATTTTAGAATGCATACTTTAGTTAATTGTACTGCTGTAATGTATGACTAATTGATGATATGCACATATAACAATAAGTTAGAAAGGTATCCAATAATGAGTCTATTGTTTACTGCTTAACTATGTAAACATGTGATGCAAAAATATTTCTGAATCATGTATGTGGGGTATTTTATCTATGTCAAATCTATTATTTATTATATTATGGCTATAATTATTGTCTTATAGCTATCTTATAAACTAATTGGGTGTTTTTACTGTTGGGTAGAGTGTTTAGAATCTTTAGATATATATAAAAGTTTCAAAGAGTATTAGTATTTATATACATATATATGTAATTTTGTATAAAATTATATAGGAAATTAAAACCCGTTTTTTAAAAAATCGGCCGCTTACCGCTTAACGAGTTACAAGGTGATGTCCGCACGGTTACCGCTTAACGTTTTTTAAAACATTGTATTTTACTATTGATCCTCCTGCCGCTCCTGCTGCTATTGCGGATGAAAAGACCAAACAAACCTATGCACAATGGTCCAAAGACGACTCTGGTGTTATGTCCTGGCTTCTTAATAGCACCGAGCCGCGGATCAGTCAACCCTTGTTATGCCTTCATGATGCTAAGGTTATGTGGGACCAGCTCTCCCATGTCTATTCCCATCAGCAGAATCTTAAACGTGTTTTTGCAATTTTCAAAAACTTAGCCAAGAAGGAGTTTTCTTCTGACACTTCTATCAAGGACTTCTACAACCAATGTTCTGCTCTCTGGAATGAGTATAAAATCTACCATCCCTTGATGACCAACATCAAAGAAGCCCAGAAGCAGCACAATGAACTACAACTGGTCCAGTTTCTGGCTGCTCTTCCTACTTCGTTCTCTGGCGTGGTCGATCATATTCTATCTAGCGACCCCCTGCCTACTCTTCGCGACGTCCTTAAGCGAGTTCAAAAACTTCCATCGATGACCTCCAATTCTGTTATTGAGTATCCTGCTCTAGCTGTTCGCACTACTGACTCCGGACGTGGCCACAGTCGAGGTCGAGGTCGTGGTCGTGGCGGACGTCTACCTCCTACTGGTGGACGCGGCTCCTCTACTGCTCCTGGTCGAGGCCAAGCTACTGGGCCTCGCTTCTACAATTGGTGTGGTCGTGATAATCACGATGAAGATAGGTGCTGGATCAAGCACGGTAAATTAGCCTGGGCTAACCAAGCATCTACAGAAACCTCAACTGACACTGCATCCAACCAACCATCTGCTCCGCCGTCTACTGAATGGCTTCGCTCGAGTTCGAGAAGTTTTTCCAGGAGCGCATGACTCAGCTACCTTCGACATCTACTGTTGGTTCCTCCGCCGTGCTTGTCTCTCCTTCTGCTAGTAACAATAAATGGTGTATTGATTCTACTGCGTTTGTCAATGTGGCTGGCGACATCCAATTATTTCCTGCTCTGACTAAAACCACCAATATTCCATCTGTCACTGTTGCAAATGGCTCTAAGACTCCTGTTCTTGACATCGACACTATTCTTCTGTCTCGAAAGTTGCATCTCCAATTTGTTTTATACATACCAAAATTTCCTGTTAATTTACTATCTGTCAGTAAAACTGTAAAACAACTTCAGTGCTCTATTAAATTTGATCCCTCTGGTTGTGTTTTGAAGGATCTCCGCACGAAGACGAGGATTGGTTCGGACCATGAAGGACCAGACGAACTCTACTATTTGGATGGACCGCCTGTAGCATCTGCTCTTCTGTCTACATCAGTCACATGACTTCAGTGGCACTACCAACTTGGTCATCCGTCTGCAATAAAGCTGAAATATTTATTTCCAACATTATTTGAAAAAACTTTTTCTTGTGTATCTTATCTTTTGGGAAAACAAACACACTCTGTATTTCCCGTTAAAAAAGAAATTGGTTCTAAAACACTTTTTGATATTGTTCATGCGAACATCTGGGGACCATGTTCTGTTCCTAGTGACTCTGGTGTTAAATACTTTTTGACTTTTATTGATGATTATTCCCGTGCTAGTGCTACTTGACTTTTTTTACTCAAAGATCGCAACACTGTTTTAGACAATATCAGTATCTTCTTTTCTGAAATACAGACGCAGTTCAATAAACCCATAAAGATTTTCCGCATTGATAATGCGCTAGAGTTTATGCAAAAATCTGTCACATCTTTTTGTTCTGTTCGTGGCACCATCCATCAAACTGCTTGTCCTTATACTCCACAACAGAATGGTGTTGTTGAACGAAAAAATCGCCACTTGTTAGAGGTTGCTTGCACTCTTCTTCTTCATTATAAAGTACCTCATCGGTTCTGGCCTGAAACAGTTTCTACGACATGCTATCTTATAAACCGTATGCCATCATCTGTTTTACACAATTGTATCCCTTTCAACATTCTGTTTCCTGATGCACAACTGTTCACTGTTCCTCCTCGTATTTTGGGGTGTACCTGTTTTATCAAAAATCTACGCCCAAGGATGACAAAGCTTGATCCTCGCTCCACTAAATGCATTTTTTGGGATAATCTAAAACCCAGAAAGGTTATCACTGTTTTGACCCTTTTCTAAAGCAATGGTTTGTCAGTGCGGATGTGATCTTTTTTGAGCATATGCCCTATTTTTCTGTTGATGGGGCAACACTCTCCAATGATATGTTGGCACACACACCTCTACTAGATGTTGAGGATTTGCCTTCTTCAGACCAACCTGAAGGTCGCCCTTTGCATGTGTACAAACGACGACCCAAGACAAACATTCCTTCCATGGCCCCTCCACAACTAATTCCTCCGTTTGCGGATGACCATACAAACACTGAGGTAACTTCTAACTTGCACCTTCCTATCCGTCAACGCAAAGATGTTTGTTCCTGCACTAAACATCCTATCAGTCATTTATGCTCTTCAGCTAATTTGCATAACAGTTTTGCATGCTTCACTTCTACGATTTCTACCGTCACTATTCTAAAGACTACTGCAGAAGCTCTCGTTATTCCTGCATGGAAATAGGCGATAAATTAGGAAATGCAGGCACTATGTGATCGCAAGACGTGGGAACTTGCGAATCACTCTCCTTCATGCCCTACTGTTGGCTGCCGCTGGGTCTTCATCATTAAGTATCAACCTGATGGAACAATTGAGCGCCTGAAAGCTCGACTTGTGGCAAAAGGGTACATGCAAACATATGGTGTCGACTATTTTGAAACTTTTTCTCCGGTTGCACGGTTAAATTCTGTTTGAATTCTAATTTCTATTAACAAAGACTGTCCCCCTCTTTTAGTTGGATGTTAAAAATGCATTTCTTTATGGAGATCTACTGGAGGAAGTTTACATGGAGCAACTACCAGGTTTCGTTGCTCAGGGGGAGTCTGCCTCAAAAGTCTGTAAACTAAAAAAGGCCATCTACGGTCTCAAACAGAGCCTGCGTGCTTGGTTCGACAAACTCAGTCAGATCTTAGTCACTTTTGGCTTCCGTTGTTCCCACTTAGATCATTCAATCTTTATCCGCAAAATAGTAGCTGGGCCAATCATTCTTATTGTTTATGTTGATGATATTATTTTATCTGACAGTGATACCTTGGGTATACAACCAGCTAAAACCTACTTAGAAATCACTTGTCACTAAAGATCTCGGAAAGATGAGATATTTCTTAGGCATTGAGGTTTCCAAATCATTTGCAGGGTTGTGTCTCTCTCAACGGAAATATGTACTTGATCTCTTGCAGGAAATGAGTATGCTTGGTTGTAAACCAGCCAACACTCCCCTTGACCCAAATATGGATTGTGACGATGAAAATTCTCCTCCTTATGCTGATCACCACCAGTTCAAAAGGTTGGTTGGTAAGCTTATTTATCTGACGGTCACAAGAGTTGACCTCACTGTTGTTGTAGGATTCATTAGCAGGTATCTTGATAAACCTCGACAGTGTCATTGGGATGCTATATGTCACCTTCTGCGCTATCTTAAAAGTTTTCCAGGCAAAGGCTTGTTATATAAGAAGCATGGCCACTGTAATCTCTCTGGTTTTTTAGACTCTGACTATGCAGGAAGTCACTCTGATCGTAAGTCAACATCGGGCTATTGTACATTTGTGGGCGGAAATCTTGTTACCTGGCGAAGCAAAAAGCAGACTGTCGTAGTCAGATCCAGTGTAGAGGCAGAATACCGAGCCATGGCTCATACTGCATGTGAACTTTTGTGGGTCCAGAATCTCCTCCAGGAGTTCGACATATCCTATTCCAACCCTATACCGATGTTTTGTGACAACAACGCCTCCATTTTTATTGCGAGCAATCCCACTTTTCATGAGAGGACAAAACATATTGAAGTCGACTGTCACTTTGTTTGTGAAACAGTTCTTTCTGGCTGGATTTGCACTCCATATCTCAACACTGAAAAGTAGCGGACATCTTCACCAAGATTCTTCCAAAAGCTCGTTTTCAGACTCTAGTGGACAAGCTGGGCATGTTCGACATCTATGCTCCAGCTTGAGGGGGAGTATAGAGATATGCTGAGATATGTTGTGTTTTATTGAGTGTCATGTGCCTAGCATGTGCCTCACTTATGTTTTTACTTCAGTAGTTTAGTCCCATATTGCTCATCTCTGCTTTAGTCTCTACTCTCTTCTGTTATATAACAGACTGTATTGTACACCTGTTGAATCATTAAATATACAATTCCTATCCTCTCTATACTACCCATGCCCCCTAGGGTTAGGAGTCTGCTCCACAATAGGGCTTTTTTTGCATGAGGGTAGGCACGGTTAGCGCCCTTTTTGTCGCTTCATTGTCACTAGGTATTATCCTAACCCTTAACATTGATAAATAAGGTTATGACTAAGTTTTCTTTTCTGGTTTGTCGTCAATTGTTGCATCAGGATGTATCATCTATCATAATTCTTATCCACTTTTCCTAACCTAGCTTTATTATGCCATTGCCTACTTCTTCCTTCGCCATACCACCTTCATCTTTAACCCCATCTTACTGTTAATGCTTCTCCTTTGCAGTTGTGTGAATCTCGCCTTGTACCTTGACATCATATACATGGATCTAACACTTCTTCCCCTAACTACAATTCACATGTCATCTAGTCATATCTCCTGTTTGCATTGGAGGTATCCTAGTGTATGTTATATGCATTAGTGCCATTAGTTTTTTCCATTAGTAGCCAATCTACTTTTGGGGTAGCATTGATGCAAATGTGCATAATATTCAGACCTTTATGTGCTTTACTATTTACATTATTAGGCAAATTTCGTAGACTTTGCCCAAGTTGACTGCCATTTATTTGATTGCGTATAGATTAGATTATTATTTACTACGCTCAACATCGTTACTAAGATTATTATTTACTACATAAAAGTCATCTGGTTTTATTAAACTATAATCCATGATAGATTGCATCCCTTATGGATATAATCTTCTGAAGAACTTATTCGAGGGGAAATATCAAGTAATGTTTTAGGGGGATTTGATTTGAACCACACTAATTTCACACTTTCGATATGAATATAATGGGCCTTTTATGTGATCATCTTTGTAATTTCTGTTAGAATTTTATTAGCCATTCTTTGGCTTCTTGGTTAATGTAGTTAAATGATATCAATTCAATTTTTTGTTTTATGAGATTTTCATATTTCGTGTGGCATCGTAGTGTTGGGGTACGACAAAAGTGTTTGGTGCATTCATCCACAAAATGTGCTATATTTTATTTTAACAGTCGTAAGGTGCACACTCAGCAAGATCTCGAACATGAGGCTATGGTTTTCTTTCAAATGTTGTATAATGGAGACGGGTACAGGATGAGCAACCCCATTCTTGTACCCATGCACAAACTCACAGCCACACACAATCAATCGATTGGGTGATCCAACCGACTAGCTAGGAATCCTACAGAGTTGCCGATGTTTATTGTCATTGTGAGGCAACTGGATTATGTGGTGAGCCGATCCTCTCATTGGCTGTATGGTTTACTAATGAAAACTTCTCACCAACCAAACAAATGGGGATCTGGCCGACCGACTGGTGTCCTGGGGTGTTGCAGACAGTGTTGTACACTTGGGATCAGCACTCCAATTTCTTGGAATTGGTGGGTTATGATCTCATACGTCCTCAAGTAAGTCCGAGGAAGGGTTCTGAGCATGCTTCTTACACCTTGAACACTTTCTACATATAGAAAAAGAAATTTCCATTAATGCACAATACAATAAGAGAAATAGAAAAATTTAAGTTAAGCTAGTTTAAATGTAAAATGCATGAATAAAATGTTAAATTAAGCTAAAAATATAGCTAGAACTAATATGAATATACATTCATCAATGTTACATAACCTAAGCTAGTCTACACACTTGTTATGAACACCCCTACATAGGTATCGTTTTGGCCTTCGCATGGGCAATTTTGTATGTCTTTGAATACAACTTTCTAAATTGTTTGGTTTGTGCTGTTGTAGACTAAAGTATCAGGATATTGGGTGGAATGCCTTAGGGTCCACTTAGCTGGTCCTCCTCTAATAAAATCACGAATAACTCTGGGGAAAATTGTGCTATTTTGAGAATTAACTTTTTGATCAATTTTAGTGAAGTGATTATTTTAAAGTAAATGTGTCATTTTGATTTCGTTTTCCTAACTCCAAAAAGGAAGTCGTACAACACCATACATGATTCTGCTACACAAATAACACGACTACCCAACACAAGTACATGAACTGAAGGAGGAGAATTAGATGTTGCTGTCTAGAAGCAAGAAGGCTCCATAGTCAATCAAATACTTTGTAGCCTCTCTTCTCCATCTCGTTGAAGTTTCCTAGCAGTACGGATGAGAATTTATGGGCTAATGAAGAGTCAAAAGATGGAAATTCTAGACATGAACTTATTATTTAAATTGGCAGTACAACAATTATGTGGCACACACTTCTCATGAGTTACACAAAAATTCAAACAATAACTAATACCGACTGTTACATGCAGAAGTAAGAGAGAACCATCAATATCATTGGTTGGAGAAGAATCTATCTCACCGCCACAATTTTCAAGTTGCCACATCCAACAAAAATGAGATTCTCATGTGCCCATATATGTATCGACGTTGCAACTAATGTGGAGTGGATTATATTTTGTTACTCCGATAGCTTCTCGTATGAGGGATGAGGAATTAAAGTAAACTAACTAATAGGCAGGTGACGCACATGGGAAGACGGTCGTCGCATGTCAAGAATTTCTAAAAATAATATTAGATGTCTTAGTACTTCCTTCACAGTGTTGCAGTGGCAGTGCTTCTTTGATGTTTCACTTGACTTGACAGATTTATTTTTTAATTCATCAATGGAGATCAATCTGCTGGAACGGCCAGCATGTGTTGCTCGCATTTTTGCACAGGTGATCGTCTCGCACAGGATCAACACCATATATATATATATATATATATATATATATATATATATATTCTTATGTATGTATTTATATACATACCGTAGACTCGAGTGTCATGTACATATAAAAACATTTTTTCCATGGTTGTATAGACACCCACTTAGGTGACCCCTTTGGTTCCAAATCCTAGGCGCCCACGCCAACTAGGCCTGTTGGGCAGATTGGGCGGCCTACGCGTCCGCTTGGCGACCAGTGTGCAAAGTTTGGGTCTGATGCAATAGGCTTGAAAAAAGTAACTTATCTATATTTTTATATATAAGTAAAATAACCATTTTGAGTAATCTTGAACTGTTTTTTGGGTTATTTCTTCTTCCCCCTCCCACTATTGCATGCCTTTTTTCTTCTTCCTCCAACAATTTTGCTGCCGTGCAACAATTTTTCTTCTTCTTTTTCTTTGTGAACTTTCTTCTTTCCCTCCCACAATTCTCTGTTTTTTTTCTTTTTGCTCCACAAAGCAGCAATGTTGCTGCTCCATTCTCTTCTTCCCATGCTTCCAATTGTTTCATCCTCCCTCCTAATGTTCCTTCCTTACCCAGTTATTATTTCACTTAACTTTACGTTGCTTCCATTTTCCGTTACTGTTTTACTTCTTTTTCTCTCCATTTTTTGTCACCGACCATGTTCATGCGGCCACATTTTAGCTTTTATTCCTTCCGTCTCCCACACCATTGTTTATTGATTTGTATCCTTCTTCCTTCCAGTTTTCCTCCTCTTCCTACTGATTCATATATTGCTCACAGCTATATATGAACATGAAACAAACATGGAGGAACACCCAAGCTTAATGTATAACTATATATAAAAATGAAAAAAAAAGATGTGAACATCTAGGCTTCTGTTAGACCCCTGGACAACCTGGGGACAGGTGGACTGCCTAGACAACCTAGATTCTTTCTCTTGAATAATCCGAACTGCTGATCTTCATATTATACTAAACATAGACTATATATAAAGTTCGAGCTCATTTGAGTACTTGTAACTTGTAAGTTCACTCAGTCAAGGACAACAAAAGTGACGTATTTAATCTTTTAAAAGTGTATCACTTTTGTAGTCTTTTGAAGCATGACATATAAGGCTCCAAACGAGTACAAATTTTTTATAGCTACTTGTATGATGTTTAACAAGATGAACGATTTGAAATTTTTTAAAACAATAGTTGTAGATCTAGTTAGTAACTTAGTATCACCAATACACTTGAGTGTATCACACTCTGACTCCCTCCCTCTCTTTATATCGTTCATTCAATACCCGGCGGGTAGTCTGAATTTTCGCTACCCGTCAGCAAAAAAAGTAACTATTTGGCCAGAAAAGTAACTCTGTAGACAAAAAAGTAACTATGTTGAACAAAAAGTAACTATTCGACTCAAAAAGTAAATATGGGAAAAATACACAGCAAATATGTATATTTGTATTTTTGAATCTGCTGTTGCAAATGTAACTATCTATGCATGAAAAGTAACAGTTTGCAAGGTAAAGTAACCCTCTACATGTCAAAAGTAAGAAACTCCAAAAAAAAATAACCGAAATAGGGGGCGGGTAGCTACCCATGCGGGTATTAAATACATACCCATATATATATATATATATATATATATATATATATATATATGTATGTATGTATGTATGTATGTATACACTCATGTTAACTCTTTTGCCCATGTGTGAAAAACCTGTTTTCTTAAAGTTACATCCTATGTATCTTATAGTAGTAATTCTAGTGAAGCGTATGGCCAGCTAATGCTGTACTTGACGTCCAACCGTAAACACTCAACAGTTCTTGTAATGTGTGGCCATTGTGACGCACCAACTTAAGTTTTTCTCTTGAAGATTCATCTTTATTTGAGGGAAAGGTTAAAATAGTTACTAAACGGTAATAAAAAGTTCACAAAGAAAAATAGTGCTGCCGTTAGAGCTAACATGATACTTGTCCACTAAATGACATGTGGGCATATCTATCTACAAGGCATAAGAATTGCTAAAGCTTTTGCTTCTAGAATACGAAAGCACTCAATAAGGAACAAAATTTGGACAGTATCAACGGTAATAGCACCCAAAATACCAATTTTGATGGATCCAATATTTAAGTAGGCGTGCATACTGATAGTCTTGCAAATTTTGGTAATATCGACAGGTGTTTCGCCAATACCACCAAGTTTTCATGGTTTGAGTGCAAAACACACTTTACAAAACCGACTGAAACTGGCGGTATACATTGTTTCGTCAATTTCGACTGTCATACTTCTTTTTTTGAAAAGTTGACTATTTTGCTGCTTGGGAGGAAAAAGAAGGTACATTTGGGAAATTTTTGGTGATTGGAGATAAAATTAACCCAAATCAAGATAAATGTAACTAATTTCTTCCTTTTCTACCATTTCCAACATCTCCATCTCGTTTTCCTACTAATTTCTTCATTTTTCAGATGAAAAACGATATTCTACCCCAAAACCTGGATCTACTCTAAAATTGATATGTTTATTGCTAATTATACATAGGACTATATTTATATTATGTAAATCTACAATATTGTTACTAGATATATCTAATTACTACACAAACCAGTAATAATACAATAAATACTCTTATAATTAGTTATTTAATTTATGCTTAGTAGAAGAAGGTTACTAAGGTCAAAAGTGCAGTATGAACATATATAAAAGACAATATTTTGCATTTTTTTTATAAAATTTGTAATAAGGACTAAAAAGTAGTTAATATTCTGCTTTATTTGTTTTTTCCATGTTCTTGTGTATGTTAATGTTATATAAGGTTAAATGATGATTTGGTAGGCTTTCAAATGTGTTTTAATCATGAAATACCATTTTTTATTATTTTTAGACTTTTTTTAAGCAAGAGTGTTTTTTAAATAAAAACCTAAAATATATTGTTTTCGATTATATAACTCATATAAGTGTTATGCACTTATATAGTATTGTATTATTGCATTGTATGCCCCAGATATTAATTATTTATTTACTGGGTTATCTATTGCATTGTAGTGTTGTCATGTGTATGAAATTAAAATTACTAGTACATGATTTGTTTGTTTGTCTTTGCTTTTTTCTTTCAGCACAACACTTTACTTATAGTTGTAATTTTTCAGTTAAATTATGAGGCATGGATTGTGAGTCTTGTGACTATGTAAACCTATTTGTTTATGTTTTTTGCAATGTTTATTGCCTAGTTGATTGTCAAGTCAGTGTTAAACTTAAACTGACAATTTGGCAACTGTTAAATATCGACCCGATCAAATGTAGGGGATGACATCCCACATATCTAAATCGTGATATTCTTGCATAAGTATGTGTATTTAAATTTATGCATTGTGCTAGTAAAAGTTTAAAACTTAATACCTACATTTGCCATCGAAATCCTTCATCAAAATCCCCAGGAAAAATGTCAGTTTCCTTACCTCCCACATGAAAGACTCCCCACTTATCTAATATAGAATTTTATTTTTGTAATTACACAGCATCAATCAGTAATTTTTTCTTTTTGATGTTTTTGTTGGGGTATACACAAAGGCAGGTTGATCCTTAAATGGGGGGTTACTTTGTCTACTTATTGTTGAGCTTTTGATTGACTGAGCTTCATTGACCAACAATTCACAAAATTGGTTTTGAATAGTCATGACCTTTATTTTTCATTCACTGCAAAAATCTTGATTGCATTCTCGAAGTTGGTTCTCAGCTTTTGTACTAAAATAGTGCCCACTCTAAGCGTGTATATTTATTTATATCTTAATTATTTCTCTGTGCAAAAGATGCCTTTAAGATAAATTTTTAGGAACACCGTAACCATTCACAAACTGGAAATTAAGGACTTCCTCTGTTCATAGTCTGCATTTCACCCTGTCCAGTGACATTCTTATCATCCTTATTGTATTTCAATTGTCAGTCACCCTGAATTTCTTTTTGAGAACCCAGAAACCATATATATTAATAAAGGTCTAGTATACATTTCCCAAGTAACTTTTGAAATAATAACAATATAACATAATACTTTGCTGTTATAAAAGGGAAAAATAATACCTTTTTTTGGATGCCAACTCCTCATAACTGATGGAAGTTGTCAATGCCTTTTGAATCCCAAGTATCTTTCGCAATCAGACCAAATTATAAAAGCTAAAAAATATTCAGATCCATCCCCGTCAGTTAATCTTTGCTCTGAAATGGATGAAGAATATCAGTGGAACATTCTTGTAATCAGGGCCGTCAAAAGTTATGCTCGAACCCGTGAAACTGACCTGTTTTGACTTTTGACCTGGAAAAACTGGGCTTAGGTATGCATTTTGTCAATCCAGGTTGGTTATTTGTTTGGTGTTGAATTAAAATTGGGTCGTTTCCAGGTTGACTTTGGCAAATCAGTATGTCTTTGAAGTTATTAATGCATTAACATGAAATATAATTATGTACCACTTTAAAATCATCACAAAAATGGAAATATTTCTATTAACACGTTTATTTGATACTGACCTAATAATGATTTGAAGAAATACAGAAAATTATGTGGGCTAATTTGGGGATTGAATATGGAAATTGAGTCCTTTGAGCACTTTGCCAAAATATTCAGGTCCAGGATGATTCTAAGATGGACAGTTTGCATTGACGGTATGCTTTTTCAATCTAAAACCAAAACTAAAACTCTTTTTTGACACGCTACTTGTAATGTCAGCTTTGTGATATAAAAATACTTCTAACCCACATCATCATAAGATCAGGTGTCTAGCTGGTTGTCACCATTCTCTTCTCAGACCATATGTGCATATCTGAAAGCCTCTTATGGCTTTGTTAAAAGACAACTTGTAGCAAAATGCCCTTTGTTGTATTCATGCTAAGTTTATAACCCCACTTTTAAAATTCAAATCTGCACTACGTTTAAATCTTGTAATGCAGGTCAATATTATGATCTTATGAATTTATGGTTAAATATTGGTTTGTTTGAGTTTTATCCATCTAACAAGACTACTATAACTGGTCCAAAAACTTTACTTGCTGGACTTATGGACAAAGTTTAAGATACTCTTGATCTTGATCTTGATCTTGTAACCTGTCTAAATGATATACCACATTCCATCATAAATTGGAAAATATGTAGATATCAATTGTCAGGTGGCAATATGTAAGTGTAGGTGGCTTGCCATTGTGAAAAATGCCATTAACGGTTATGTGGCTTGGCTATAACTTAAGTGTGAACACCAATAAGGAGTATCTGAAAGAAAGACCTCATTGGGAAATATACAAGGACTGGAATAAATGAATTCCACTTACCAGTGCTGTGTGTTTGATTCTGTTTCTATGTGCTGTGAGGTAGGTTCCGTAGTATACTATCAAAGCCTGCAAGCTGCCACCCCATTCTTCATTAAGAGAGAAGTCCTGCAATTCCTAAGCTAAGGTCCCATGTAAAGTTAAGTTGATTCTCACAAGTGGTATGCAACATGCGTTTGGTCAGGGTACCGGATTGAATACATACGAAATGTGGGCGCCTATGAAGCACTGATACTCCAAAATAAGTGTCGTACCCGTACCGGATACATATTGCATACTTGTATTTCGTGGATACTCTAGGATATGCATCGAATATTTCTAGGCCGTCTTCATAGCGTATCTAGACTGTATCCAGCTAATAAAAAAATGAAAAAAATAATTAGCACCCAAGGCACCAACTACTCTCTCATTATGTTTTTTCTAGACTCGGATTATACCAAGGAAGCATGGACATGTTTCTAGACACGGACAGGGACCTGGGACACGATAATTTCCTAACATATTGGACAAGGACACGGACACGACATTCTATGAGATGATTGTCTTTAATATATACATCTGCATTCTATGAGCCTGTCTTTAATATAGTCATATATTTTAATTTTGTCAAGATTCATGTGTCTATGTAATATATGCATATGTTTATGTGTCTTCGTGTGTGTAGTAGAAACAATGCAAACTAGAAAACAAAAGATGTCTTTCTTCTGTAAATATCAAAGTTGTCAGAACCGAAGCGGTGAGTGAACCGGTGAGGCTTCTAGTTCTCGGTTCACTGGTTCAACCGGGGACGTCGGCATGACACCATAAATTATTTTTATAACTTTATAATATATGAAAAATCAAGGAAAAATTAAGCAAATCTAGGAGTATATAAAAAATAGCATGGAAATGACAATAATTCAATTTGAAAGTGCATTTCCTGTGTCAAATTATCAAGTAGTTAAATAAACTTTCATTAACATGAGGAGATACCACAGTATAATTGGCATGAGGATATTGGAAACCTTATAGGAATATAAATATAGACAGTAGCACTAGGCTTTTGTATAGTCACTGACCTGGCAGGACGGTAGGAATATATTAAAGAATGAGAAAAGGTAGGTAGAATATTTTAACTATATGGAAATTACTAGGGGACTAGATGAAGAAGAAGAGAGGATCAATACGACAAAAGAAGGCAGCAGCAAGTAGTAACAAAAACAAAAGCAAATGCTACAACAAACTATTGAAATAACATGAAAAAGAGGATAAGGAGGAAGATAAGGAAGAGGAGGAATAGGGAAAAGGGAGGAGGGTATAGCATGTACCTGCAGCAACAACAAAATTTAACAAAAAATACAGCAAATCATTGGTCAGTCAGACTCGGCCGGTTCAGTAAAAATCGGACCGGTTCTTGACCGGTTCAAAGGGATTTCCGGGTTTGGGGCCAAACCGAACCGGTATGGGCACCGGTTCCCGGTTCAACCGGTTGAACCGGCCGGTTTGGTTCGGTTCTGATAACTATGGTAAATATAGTATATTACAAAATGGATAAATGACTACTTAATACTCATTTAATCAATTTATTAAATTATAATGTGATTTGTAAAACCTAATTCAGCTCAGATTTTACATGTTGATTCTTTTTAACATATTTGTTTGCAACTTTGATTGGATCTCAGCTCTATGTTGCATTTTCTCAATGACAAGACATAAACAATAGCTGAATATTCAACATTTGCACTCTGAAATAGGCCATTGCAGCAACAGCTGCTGCATTTATGTGTCCAGTAAGTGTCCGAGCTGTGTCTAGATGTGTCTGGACTGCAGAAAATGACCAAAATAGACTGGACACGTCCCAGCCGTGTCCAAAATGTTTTGAGCCGTGTCCGGGAAGTGCCCGTGTCGAAAACGTGTCCGACACGGACACATGGGTTGTTGGGAGTACGTATAAATTGAGTTTGACTTTTAATAAACCATTTGATCACTTTTTTTTTAAAATTTTATGTGAATGACGGATTGTTTTCATTTTCATTTTTATGGATAAATATATTGAGTTTTTTTAAAATTTAAAAATGAATAAATATATTGAGTTTTTTAAAATTTAAAATTAACATGAAAAGAATTGTCGCATTCACCGTAGTACCCATATCCTATATTTTCAAAAATTGTCATTCCCTATACCAGTACCCGTACCGTACTCGTATTTGTATCCGTGCTTCATAGGTGGGCACATATGCGATGCATATGCGGTTTTTGATTTTTTAAATAAATTAATTACATATGAGCATAAATTATACAATTTGATGATAAAAGTCACACCTATATATATTAATATTTAAACATATAAAGATACATGTACATATATATATATATATATATATAATATACGTGTGTGTATAAGTAATTTAATGAAGAACTAAACAAGATAATTGATAGAAAATATACTCATAGTCTCTACATAAAAAGCGACTGTGTGGAGAGGTTGCTAAAACACATATGCGACCTTATGGGGGGCATATGAGAACACTGGTCGTTGAGGTTTGTTATAGCATAACAGCCAGCGTCTTCACGTGTCATGATATATATTGCACATAATATAATTTGCATGTGAGCCAATAGTTCACATGATTTCGTAACAGGTGTATTATTGGAATTTATATCATTTGCATTTCTGATTAATTTTTGGTGGGATATCATTCCCCAATAAATGCTTCTCATTTTTTTATTCTGATTTCTGTTCTATATTTACCAATGCTGTTTGATTCATTATTTCACCATATCCTTGAGCATAAAGAAATCGAACTATGTCTAGTGGTTTAGAATAGAATTGCAATCATTGATGAAACCATCATTGTATTAATAGCAGTGATTTTATTTGCAGTTTCCAGCCTTGTATCAGCAAGGACCCAGGAATCTTTTCTTTGACTGGTACAGAATATTTGGATGGATGGCTAACGGGGTGTACTCGTCAATTGTGATTTTCTTCCTCAATTTAGGCATTTTCTTCGATCAGGCATTCAGATCTGATGGACATGTTGCTGACATGGCTGCAATTGGCACGACTATGTTCACCTGCATTGTATGGGTTGTGAACATTCAAGTCCTTATTACTATGAGCCATTTTACATGGATCCAACACCTCTTAATTTGGGGAAGCATTGCGACATGGTACCTGTTCCTACTCGGATATGGCATGTCACCCACATGGTCTACACATGCTTTCATGATCCTTGAGGAGGTGATTGGACCAGCTCCAATTTACTGGCTTGTAACATTTTTGGTGACAGTGGCATGCAATATCCCATTTTTTGCTAGACTCTCATTTGAGAGGTTACTTGCGCCAATGGATCACCATGTGATTCAAGAGATCAAATACTACAAGAAAGATTTGGAAGATCAAAACATGTGGACCAGGGAAAGATCCAAGGCCAGGACGATCACCAAGATTGGTTTCACTGCGAGGGTGGATGCCAAGATCAGACACTTGAAAGGGAAGTTGCAGAGGAAGTATTCAACCTTGGGCCAACTACATTCATAACCAGTGGGTTTTGCTTCCTCTTGTTGGTTGCAAACTTTTTTTTGCCTTTGCATATATTCAGTTCGAGATGGTTCTAGAGCCAAGCGCATCCCATCTTCTTCCGGAGTAATGATTCCCTTGTAACATATTACATAAGTTGCACATACTAACACAAAATATAGTTGACGAGATTACTTACTAGAAAGAGAGTAGTAACGCCTTGAGAATTTAGTTCTTCTGTAAACAACTTTTTGTACAATTACATTACTTGTTCACTTCTCTTTGCTTGAATGATTTGCTTGCCGACTTGATCCAAGTGTCAAGTAAATGACCTTGGGCTTGGCTGTGCAGATGTTAAAAACATCTTAAAGGTCAATTGCGCGAGCTCATGTACATGATTGCTTTTTAATCAGACACGTCTACTCTAAAATGACTGTTCGCTTACATTGCTATACAGAAAAGTGTCCTTCCAAGTCACAAAGCTTGGTACACACCGGGAAGATTTAGGGTTGCTGGTCCATGTGAATGCAGATTTGGGCTAGCCACTTGCCGGCACGCCTGTCGGCGTTTCTTTGACATAGTTAGGTGGCCAGAGTGGTAGCTTAAAAGACACCGCCAGATGCCCTTTGACCGTCCTATAATCCTTTTGCCGCACTACCTCCTCGTGGAACCGGCAAGTTGTATGCAGATGCATGGTGGCAACACTCCGTACCTTCGCCCCACATGTATGTTGAGGGCAAGGCAGCGCAGCGGACGCTGGTCCATGCAGCACAAGTTCCATCCTTCCCTCTTTGTCTAGAAGAGAAGGCGGCGTGCACGGAAACGTGGGCAAACATGGAGACAAAGGCCTTTTTTCTTTGGATAATGATGTTTTTTATAATGGTTGCAAACTCTGCTGTTGTGTAAATGCCTGGGATCGAAAAGAGCCTGGAACAGCAATTGCAATAAAAATGGCCAGGACGAGGAAATTCTATTTCAGCGGCCGTCAGTGAATTTTGGCCGATTTGAGACCATCTAAGCCTCCTGGTTGCTAGCCTGGCGTCAGTAGTAGCAGTCATTCTATGTAGTGATTTGTGCTGAAACAATACTGCGTGGGAGATGGAACAAAGGAGCCTAGTACGCCATCTCTTTAGGCATGTTCAGTCTATTTGAGTGCCACATTACGGTAGACAAATTACTGTTCATTGCCATTGCCTAGGACAAATGGCAATGAACATGACCTGAATTAGACGGAAATTGATATTGGTATTATGTTCAAGGTTTGTCAACATAGTATGATCAACATGAAAATAATATTCATAGGAAAAAGTAACCCAATAAAGTAATCATATACACAAGTTTTACTAGGGTTCATACACGCAAACAATTCAATATTCATAGTAAGGTCAAGGAGGTAAAGGGTACCTTGACGAAGAGATATAGTTTAAAAGACTTGATTAAATCTTTGAATAGTGTCCCTACAAAAGTACCTGAAATTTAAATCGGTATAATTGTTTTAAATAATTATCAGCCACATAAAATCATACTCAAGGTAGGTAAATATTCCCCTAAGTCCAAGTATTATCCATTACACATCTTGATTTCAACACTACCAAAGTGCATGTGAACTTAAAATTATATTTCATATAACATCAACTACTATACTAGATCTAGGTGAAACATCCAAGACACACGAGGGATTTAAAGGATAATTATCCTTCCTCATAAAGGGGAAATCATAAGATTTGAAAGTGTAATATTGATTTAAGCACAAAAAGACATGGCAATTTATATTTGTGGCATTTGATGCCATCTAAACTAAATATAGTGCATATGAGTGATCAAGGCCCAAATTTCGTTTCATAAGATACTAAGGCTACTAATCTATGTTAACAAAATATACATGGTCACTATTTGATCAAGGTTTGCATATATTTGAAGACATAACATCAAAAGCTCACATTTCATAATGTGACAATGTCACCAGGGGATAGTTATACACAAGAGAGACCTAGTTCGATGACGATTCAACAAGTACTTCAAAACTTACTGATTAGGGTGATAAGTAGATTGGGGTAAATGTCATTAAATGCTAGAAAAAGGAATTAAGGAGTGCACTTATGATGAGTAGAATTAGGTAATGTATTTAGATATTGAAAGTATTTTTATAAGTTTGATAACATACACAATTTCTATAATTTAAACAAGTTTAAGGCATTTAATTATATTTTTATTGAAGAGAGGAGAGAGATATTGTCGAAACTCGATCCCAATGACCAACCAAATACCAACTATTAAAGATGGATCCCAAGTTTTGTGACACATTGAACCCCAAAAAATAGGCGTAACAAAATAAATGCAAGTAACTTTTCTTTTAATCAGAGGGGAATTTACTATTGTCAGCTCATTGCATTTCTCATTGATCAATGAGGTATGTATACCATACCTAAATTTATTTCTTCATAGTTATTTTTACATCATTCGTGGAATGATTAACTATTTGACTTTTTTTTTGGATAAAACTATTTGACTTATATACAAAGGCTATGCAAACAAAATGTCATGCTAGGCTACAAAATACAAGGAAAACCATAAGCTTGATGTGATAACCTGGTTTCTCTCTCTCATTTTATGTTATGTATATCATACCTCATTAAAAGCTCTATCATACTCAATGACCTCCCACACTCTTAATTTGATGATTTTAAGTCACTTTATGATCATGAGTTGGATTAGGTTACATATCACTTTGTACTTATATATGACTTTTATTTGAGTTTTGAACTAAGTGTCATTCTTATTATGTGTCATCAACTTGTAATCAAATTAAACCCATTGAATGAACTCTCCTTATTATCAAATGTATCTCATGATATAGATGATCCAATTATAAATTTAACGACACAAAAATCACCTCAATCGGACCATCGTAGCTCAAGATATCGCCTCTTGAAATTTACTATCTAAATTTTGTTTTAATGTTGATTTTGCTCACTTTGACCCTAATTGGGCCCAATTTCTCATGTTTCCCAATTTGAGGAAGGGGCCCTCTTACTTTGGCAAGTCTGTGTTTGTTTCGACCAATCTTTTGCGTTGGATTTAGTCCTACAGATCGCCTGGTCTAATCCAACGACCCACACACCGTCATCTTCCTCCGTACGATAACTCGATGCCAGGGGCACTGAGCTCCACCTAACCTTACTTTTCTCAAGCCAATACCCTCTCTTTGTGACCCTTTTTATAAAATTGAAACCCAATTCACATCCGAATGGACTCCCTCCTTTTCCCTATGTTTTCCTCTCCGCACACACCCTAGCTCGTGGCAAAATCCTTCTTCTCCATCCCCCTTTATCTGCGGAGCCGCCGCTATGCCCTTTTGGGCACTTCTACACCAGACCTTCTTCGGCTAGTATGAACCCATGGATGCCTTTGTGTGGCCCAACTGAGACTAGACACCATGGTTGGAAGCCAAAACTCCCCTCTCCCCCCCCTTTTTGGGCAAGCACCACTGTACCTCAGTGAGCCTCAGGCACTATGAGTCATTTCCAGTAGTCACACGAAGCGCTTGAGGGGCGAACCCCGACATCCATTGATGGACGTGGAATCATTGAGCATCACAATCTAATGGCGGCCGTGAGAAACCCCTCCTCACCCCACACAACCAACAAGAAGAGGACACATCACCACACCCCCTCTATCACATACTCACCCCCTCGCAACTCAAGGGCACAAAGATCTCAACCGTCAGATCATGGACCGATGACCAGATCTTGGTGAGTTTCTTCTCTTTTTCCTTAAACAAATTATGAATCTTGTAAATACCATATCTATTTCATCCCTTAGCCATTTTGACCTATAATAGATGAATCTTTATCTAGAGAATGAGGTCTATCTAATGCAACTAATTTTAGAACTCAATTTTGCTCATAGTTCCTATGATATGCTAAAAATGATAGCTTTTGATCTCTTTCATCATGTATTATGCTATTTAATGCTCAAGTTTGACTCTTTATGCCTTAAAATTTGGTGTTAGCCTTTTTTAGTCACTTGAACATATTTATGCATCGAGATCCAAATTTTTTCTACTTTTGTACCCTAATATGATGTTATGTTGTTTAGATGACCTAAAGAGGGCTTTTATGCTAAAGATTTCTTCTTTAATACCTAACCTTGATTGGATGTAAATCCTTATGATTGATCCAAATTAGTAATTTTGGATGCATGTTATACTAAGATTCAAACTTGTGCATGCTGGTACCCTATTTTGACTTAATGATATGATTTGCACCATGATACATGTTTAATGGGGATACCTTAATGTTGGATCCCCAACCTTTTTCAAATGTTGATCTTTTGTGTCCAAACTAATAATTGAACTCAAAATCATCACTCTTAAATGCCTTGTAGACCTAAATGCCTTGTGGAACTTTCTTGTGAACTTGTGTGACTAAGTAACCAAATCTTGACTTGAAAGGTGATCTAGTATGCATTTTGAAAGCTAAGCCTCTAATATTATGAAACTCTTGACCTAATGATCATCCATGTTATATAATGATCACAAATTAGTAGCTTGGTTATATTTGTGAAACTTAACTCAAGTGGTGACAATCTTATATGATTTTGACTCAAATGATCAGATTGACTATGTTAATTCTTATGCTGCTTGAATTGTATGATCACTCCATTTAAGATCACGAAACTCAAATATTATGATCCCTAATCTTAGTTGTGATGTGTCACCTTAGGTTTAGACGAATTTGATAAGTATGATGTAACATGATAATGATAATGCATGACCTAGTTGGAAATATTGAAATCAATGATGAAATGATAGGATACCTAAGTCTAGGCGACACATCCAATTAATATGATGATGATTAATGAGATCTAATCTTATTGTTGTTAATAAAATTATACTTGTTTGTAATGTTACAACCTATTCCTAGCTTTGCTGGTAATCCTAGAGATTTAAGATAATCTTAATGCTTGTCATGTTTTTGTTAGTAATATTTTATCATATACTTTATATTAACTTTGGTAACCCTAGATATTTGTTTGGGAAACTCATAATCATGACTTAAGAATACTATAAAGATCCGAGTTGGGGTTAACATAGCATTAACCCATACATGTGTGTAAGAAGAGAGTTAATGACATTAGAGGAAATAATTAATAAATGATTTTTCATTTGATAATATTATCAAAATAATATTGTATAATTGTAGAGAATTCAATTACAAATCCAACAAAAAAAAGAATGAACCAAATCAGAGTTAAAATGAGAGAGTTATGCCCTTTTTAGTAAACATATACTGAGCACCGTGACCGCAGTCGACACTACGACCGACGCTGCGTCGACACCGCGACCCACGAAACTGCTTCGACCATGACCCACAACATTGTGTTGACACCGTGACCACGGTCTACACCGCGACCCGTGACGTTGCGTTGACACCGCGACCGCAATCGCCGCCGCCCATGACAACAAATCGTAGAACGATCTTATCTCGAGAAATACTTATCTATTTTTATCTAAACAAAGTGCGTTGGAACCACGATTCAATCCTCTATCATGCTAGACATCTTTCTCTATGAGGGGGTGACCTGGAGGGTGATTTCTGGAGTGATTTTTGGGGGAAGATGTGAAGAACAACAGAAATAAAAAAGGGTTGCTATAAATTTGACTTGGTAAGTAATTTTAGCTGTCGATTCTTCCTCCTCATTTCCCTTTGATCGGAATCCCTAGTCCAGAAATTTTGAGGTTTGGTTTAACCTCTGATCTCATCTTCTACCTACAACAGACCTTGTTTAGGGTTAAAAGGAAGAAGAAACCATAGATTTTGCTGGAGATTTGATATGGATTCGAGATCTTCAAAGAGGGGCTATGTTTTTAGGGTGTTTTCACACCTTAGGGTGAGTGGGTACTTCCTTTAAATAGTAGATTGCATGAAAATAAGTTAAATCATTAATAATTTTCAATTGATTAGTATGCAAGTACAACCCTGAATGGTCGATTTGATCTAGCTTTTGCAAGATGATTTGATAAGGATTATTCCTATGTTGTGATGAATTTTAGATTATGAAATCAGATTAGAAATGAGCACAATTCATATAAATGAGAATTCTTAAAGTAGTTGTAGAGGTTACTTGAATATACTAAAATTGTTGTATAATTGAATAAAGAAGTTTGTCTAGTTGAATCTCTTTAGTTACAAATGATTGTTTTATTTGTGTGCGTATTACATATATGTTAGATAAGATCTTGGATTTCTTCTGATGATATCAATGTTTGCTTGATATATCATTAAGAGCGTGGAAACCCTAGTTCAGTTCATTATATAGTTTCATATATATATTCAATTATATGTGAATTGTTGAGAGCAATTCTTATTGAATGATGTTATGATGAATTCAATCCTTATGCGGGTTATGTGATAAGTGAATGAGGTAAATGAAATGCTAATGATATGTGTTTAGTGAAACAAGTATTTTGATATCAATGTTTCTCAGTTTGAGATGTGGTGATGCTTAACAGTTCAATTGTAGTAAATGTTATCAGATGGTTTATGAAATGAACGGTTTATAAAGATGAACAAAGATATGTTGATGTGTTAATTGAATTGTGAATTTAAAGAGTGAATTAGACATGTAGATGCCCTGAACACTGTAGAATCCTCACAGGATGAGGCCTGCGCTGTGAGGAGGAAATGCCTTCCCAAGTAGAGGTAGTCCAGATCAAGGTAAGCTGGAGCGCACCAGTAGGGTGCAGGGGTCTTGACAAGTAGGGAAGACTCCTTATAGTTGTGTGGTACCCAACATCAACCGGGGATGCCGGTGGTACCTGTGTAACATGTTGAGTGATCAATGGTCAATTTTCCACTTTTGCACAATAAGCCCGAGGGCTTGACTCACCGCCTGAGTACCCATGTTGAGAGGTGGAGTCTGATATATCTGACTACTCCCATTAGCCACTGAGAGGTAGACGTGCCGAGACCCACTACAGACGGGGTCTTACTCACGATATAGGCTTAGGAACCCGAGCATGCTTCTAAGCCTTGTACTGTGAGATTGTAGCTTGCTGCGATTCTTTCACATGTTGTGGTACACCTCATGTGGGTTCAGGGCATAATAAGATGAATGAGAGGTTAAACAAGTGTGTGTAGTTATTCAATTATTCTTTGTTGTTTCTGAGTTATTAGCTCTCTTTGAGATTAATCAAGCATGTTCATATATTGATTCACTCTTGTAGATATCTAGAGTATCCTGCCATATTTATGATTGTCAATGATTAGACTCTTTAAAGCTTGTTGTTGTTATAATTGATATCAGTTGCTTGGAAATATATCTGTAATTATATTAGTGCTTTAAACTATTTATTTGAAGTACTCATTCACTGAGCGAGTAGGCTCACCCCTCTACTCACAATTTTTAGGGAAACCACATGGACTTGAAGGAGGTCAAAGCATCAGAGTAGATCTACCACATGAGTTAAGTATGAGATTAGTTGAGTTCAGTCGATCCCTTTCATTCTAGGTCCTTGTATAGATGTGAGAGAGTTGTAAATGATGTTTTGTATCTTTGTTTCCTTATAAGAGAGAATGTATCTGATTATCATGTCGTATGTATATTAAGTGTGAGAAACATACTGAATGTATGGATGTGTATCATTAATGTTGAGATTATATTAGATTAATAAAAGTTTAATTCTCTTGTAAAGTTTGTTTATGATTGGATGCAAGAAAACAAAGAGTTTGAAAAAAATAAAAAATAAAAGTAAGGGAGTGAACTTTGTATTAAGTATAATCCTTAAAGTTATGCCCTAATCTCATGATTAGTGGTAATCGTGGGATGTGGGTGTGACAATCTTTTGGTATCAGAGCTTAGGCTGAGTCGTCAGGGACCATTAAGATAGAAAGTCAAAGTTATACGTGTGGAAGTTAGGAGGTGATGTGTCTTTAGCTCTGGAGGTCTGAGTATTTAGATACCCTGGCCTGATATCTGAATACTTAGGTTGACTAGTATCAAGCTACTCTGTCTATTCTTCTCTGGATGCCCTGGCCAAGTATGCAGAGGAAGGATGGGCTAGAGAGAAACCCTATAAATCTTAGGGTTAGGAGACCAAAAAAGTAATGAAGGAGTAAGAGATTAAACATAGAATGTGATACAACTCTTGCTTATATATTGCTTCTTTGATTAGAGATCAATAGAAATGCTCTTATATGTATGAATTCAGATTATCAATTTGTAGAATATATATGGTTCTTTTATATTGTTGTGTATCATGAAGTGATTCCGTTATTGTTTATATTCTTTGTATTAAGTAAACCAGAAGTTATGTTTAAATGAGTTTGCCCTAAGTGGATATTCTTTCCACATGTTTGAGATTAATAGGAGTCGGTTAATCCTGAGTAGCTCTTGGCTTCAAGACTACAAGTTCGGCCTGGTCCGGCTGGCATGATGCGTTACTGGGATCTAATGACTCCTATTAACAATATAATAAGAGTAGACTATGGATAAATTGAAATGACATCATAGTGAGAATGTACATACACTAAGATGTTGAGATATATGGGAAATATTAGAATATCTAAGAATCAGTTGGAACTGATATATGAGATCCAACTTTGGGGCCTCATATGAGAAACCCTTAATTGGGAATAAAGGAACACAATATAAGGTTCAGATTAAGTCTAATGATTAGTATTATATGAATTCTAAATATGAAATATGAAAAAGATATGAGAAAAGTATGTAAGGGCTAAGATAGTAAGAATCAATCATGAGGAATGGATCATATAATCGAGTACAATACTTTTATGTACTCAAAAGCAAAGGGAAAATAGAAGAAAAGAGTTAAGTACACGATAAGTACATAGAAGTGAAGTTCAAAGGAATGAAAGTGAAAAGAACTAGATAAACATGTAAATCATAAGACTAGGATAAGAAATTTAGATGAAACAAAAAGAAATGTTGGAAACAATGAGCTTGATTAAGGAATGAGGGTTACATGATATAATTGAGAGTATGTAATGTATACCTTTATTATAAAGTTTAATACATTCATCCTTACTACCTTTGGGGTTCTGAGTCTCTATAGAACAACAAACTAGTTTCTAAGATAAGAACAAAAGTGTAGCTTAGCAAATGAATAAGCCATACAAAGGTAGACTATATTCATAAAGGAAAAACTTGATTGAAAGAGAAACTAAGTTTGACCCATGCATGAGCCGTTTGATTTAAAATGAAGGATATGTAATGTATTAAACATGAGGTGAAACTAGTAGAGAGATTATTGATTTAGAATATCAACTTCACATTATTAAAAGGATAAAAATAAATATGTGCAACATGGTATACATGATCATACACATGAATAAGAAACATGATCCATAAGAGAAAATTTGAAGTTAAAGATGACAAGTGGTAGAGTAGTATGCGGTAAGAGGATTATGGAAAGTAAGGAAGGGTTTGAAACATGATGGAGTAATATATATTATAAAAGAAAGAGGTTGTAAGATTCAAGAAAGTGCTAATTAATCAAGTATACTTGTTGATAACTAATTAAACCTACATACAAGACATGTATTAAGGAAATGTTTGAATATAAGAATTCTAAGCCTCAAAATCATATTCTCTTTCATATCTTCCTTAATGAGAGCAATGTGGGAATGAAGTGATAAGAAAATGAATCATATATGATGCATAACCACTATGGTAGAGACATCTAGTGAATGTAATATTGACACACAATATGGTGATGAAACCCTAGTAAGAAAGTAATCTATCTGAATGGCCAAGTAAGAGAAAGGAAATTCAAGTGATAAGATAAGGAAGACTTTAGTAAAACTTGTGAGATCCAAAGTTTGAATTTCAAGTTAAGGGAGTAAAGTCACATCACAATAACGTCATGCTACTGATAAGGACCAAACCCTAGAATGTTTAGAGTTGTAGTAGTTCAAGGGATGTCACTAGTGATTTGACCTTGAATACTAGCATCTCTATAAAGCAAGATCATGAGATTTGCACTATGAAAGGTAAACTAGCACTGATAGTAATCCATGGTTTAAAGGTAGTAAATATGAAAGGTAGATAAACAATATGGAAATGATTCAGAGCAAAGGGTAAGAAATAAATTTGAAATGTAACAAGTGTGTTTTGAACAAAAGGAGAAGTGGAAGATGATCAAAGTGTAATCTAGAGCAAATTCTTACAGTGATGTCAAGAATGATGAATAATCTATTCTTACCTTGTATGTTTAAATTTTAGGGATGTTTATTCTATATGATCAAAATGAGAAGGAAAAATAACAAGAAGTAAGTAGTAATGAATGAGGAGATAAGAGAAAACAATGGCTTTTAGTAATACATGAATTTATTTTTAGAAGTATAATTTGTTGAAGGTATATTAAGGGGTGTAAATTTGTTTTACGTATGATTTCAGTTGTACATGTGCAAGAAATATGTTAATTAAAGGTGTTTGATAGTTGTAGTCATTCATACTAGTAATCCATCTTAATATTATACAATTGTGGTATGGTGATATGGGTTGAATAATGATGGAATAAATGGAGGGTTACCCTGAATAAGGTAGTCTTACCTATTCACTTGTATGAATAGAATGGATAATAACCATATTGTATTGATATGTAACCCTAATGAGGTATAGCTCATTATACCTAACTCTAATATAACTAAGTGATAGTAATTGGTATGAATAATCCTTGAATGACTAATACAATAATGGAGTACTCTATTACTGTTGTTGAAACCCTAGTATGCTATAACCTGATGGTTACACCTTGATTTATGTGTGGGATTCATACTTGAGAATAGTATGGAATGTGATGGTGATGTTTCACCTTATGCATTCATGATCCAATGGGGATGTCGTGAGTAAGTATTTGGGTATAAGTGCTGATTAGTAACATTAATATAATTTATCTTATTGAACCTAACTCTAATACAAATAGATAAAGATGAGTATTCATGTTTAACATTCTTATATGATGGAATGATGGTGGAATAATCTCCTTAATATGATCATAACCTTAATATGTTAATTGATGGTTATCATAGCCACAAGGTTGATACTTTATTATACTAAACCTATGCATTATGAATATGATGAGGGTTAATCATATCTAAATTCCTTGCATGCTGATGTAATAAATGAATGTTCTTAATGTTAATATAACCCTGCTATGATTGTTTATGAATATCTCCTAGCTCATTAATGTAATATTGTGTTGATCCGATGTATTATATGTAAGTGATGTTGTTGAGCCTTGTTATAGGACATGCAAAGATAACAATGATCTTGCAGGCAATAATATGAAGGTCTTAATGACCTTTGGGCATGGTTGAGCCATGGATGAGGTGTAATCCTCTTATGTTGATAAGGTTGATACCCTGTGATATTGTGAAAAGGATATATATCTTGTGATAGTATGATGACTAGTGTGGTCTCATGAATGGAAAGTGAATAGTACCTTGTGATAATGAGATGAGAAATTATGTTTTACACATTATATCTTTTAAAGGTTGTGATTTGAAGAGGAACAAATGACTTAATGTTGAAAAATAAAATTCTAGACCGTAGTATTCAAAAGCTTAAAAGGAGGGAGACACCCCTAGTAAAAGTTTTTTCAGAGGAATCATGTATAGAAGAAGTTACTTGGAAAGTAGAATCAGAGATGTCTAACAAGTATCTTTTCCTCTTTTAGAAATTTTGAGACGACATTTTTATTAGAGGGGGAGAATTGTTACAACCCGTTCCTAGCTTTGCTGGTAATATGAGAGTTTTAAGATAATCTTAATGCTTGGCATACTTTTGTTAGTAATATTCTATGTTGTGCTTTATATTAACTTTGATAACCTTAAATACTTGTTTGGGCAACTCATAATCATCACTTAAGCATACTATAAAGATCCGAATTGCGGTTAACATAGCAGTGACCCATACATGCATGTGTGCAAGAAGAGAGTTAATGACATTAGAGAAAATAATTGATAAATGATTTTTCATTAGATGATATTATCAAAATAATATTGTATAATTGTAGAGAATTCAATTACAAATCTAACAAAAAAGAATGAATCAAATTGGAGTTAAAATGAGTGAGTTATACCATTTTTAGTAAACATATACTGAGCACTGCGACCGTGGTCGACACCACGACTGACGCTGCATCGACACTGTGACTGCGGTGTACACCGCGACCCGCGACGCTGCATCAACCACGATCCACGATGTTGCGTCGACACCGTAACCACAGTATACACCACGACCCACGACGCTGTGTCAAAAACGTGACTGCGACACTACGTCGACACCACGACCACGGCGCTACCTTTTCCAGTTATTAAAGCCACACCTCCACCACAGCTGGAGTTATCAGAAGATAAACAAATCAATCATGCAGTCTATTTACTCAAGGGAGATGCTGAGCTGTGGTGGCGAGGAGTGGAAGATAAAAGGAGAAATGCAGAGATGACCTGGAAGGACTTTGTGGATGAGTTTCACCTTAAGTATTTTCCTCCTACCTTCCTAAGTGATAAGATTAAACAGTTGGAGAATATCAGATAAGGAAGTATGACAATTGGCGAATACGAGGTATATTTCACAAGGTTGGCAAATTTATGTCCGCAACTTGTGCCTGATGATGTAGAAAAGTGCAGAAGATTTCAATAAGGATTAAGATCAGAGATTAGACACAATGTGTCATCCATTGGTCGAAGAGACAGAGAAAACTTTGGGGAATTGGTAGAAGCAGCGAGACGTGTATATGAGTCAATTAATGCTGATAAGCATCCTGAGAGTAAGAAAAGATCTGGAGACTTTATTAGAGGGGGACAAACCAGTGGTGGATACAGAGGAGGTGGTGGTTTCTTTTCTAAGATAGGATGAGGACTTGGTTGTTTGGGAGACAAGGATCTAGGTTTTCACTAAGTGGAGGAAGGCCCAATTCCAGTAGATGGAATACACAATCTATATGGACACCTCCAACTAGGTCTTTAGGATCCCCAGTGTAAGTGATAGGACCGTAGAGACATGATGCATCCATATGTGACAATTGTGATAGGGCACATTCTGGTCAATGCCGGGGAACTAACACACCAATATGTTTTCATTGTGGATAGATGAGACATATAAAAAAGGACTGCTCAAAGCTTCAATATGTTTCAGAACAAGGTTCACAATTATAGTTTCAGACTCCATAGAGGTAGGCTCCAGTTAGAGGGGCAAGTTCTTTAGTGGCTTCAGGTTCTAGAGAGGGAGCACCTAGTACCAGTAGTGCACATCGTGGACAATGTGGCAGAGGGAGAGCTATTGGACATTTCTTCTCAATGACACCATCTGAAGGTGTAGTTTCACCCAGAGTTGTGACAGGTGAGATGCTTCTCTTTAACAACATTTTTGTTACATTATTAATAGATCCTGGTGTAACACATTATTTCATTCAAATATCGATAGTTAGTGGACTAAATCTTCTAACCCAGGATTTATCTTATGAGCTGTTGTTAAAAGTTCCACTAGGTGAATCCTCAATTTTGACAGAAGTATGTCCTGGATGTCTGTTAAGTTTTAGTGGGTATACAATAGCAGTTAATCTCATACACTTAGATATTAATTCTTTTCAAATCATTTTGGGTATGGACTACCTTGAGACATACCATGTACAGTTAGATTGTTAGAAGAAAGAAGCTATCTTTCAACAAGGTGGTTTTTCATGTGTCTTTACCGGAGATTGAAAAGTCTTGCCCACATGTATAGTATCGACTGCTGTAGCTGATAAGATGATGAGAAAGGGGTGCAAGGCCTTTTTTAGCACATGTGGTGGATGATAGGGCAGAGAAAAGAGCAGTCAGTCTAGCAGATATTCCAGAAGTATGTGAGTTTTCAGATGTCTTCCCTAATGAGTTACCAGGTTTACCACCTGAAAGAGATATTGACTTTGAGATACAAACTTTACTTGGTAGCCATCCAGTAGCATTACCTGCCTATATAATGGCACCTGGGGAGTTAAAGGAATTGAAAACCCAATTACAGGAGTTTTTGAATAAAGGATTTATTCAAACCAGTACATCACCTTGGGGAGCTCCAATACTATTTGTGAAAAAGAAGGATGGAACCATGCAGTTATGTATATACTACAGACAATTGAATAAGATAACAATTAAGAATAAATATCCTTTGCCTAGGATTGAAGACATATTTGATAAACTCCGTGAGGCAATGATCTTTTCAAAGATAGATCTCAGGTCAGGTTATCATCATCAACTAAGGATAAAGGCATCTGATGTACCTAAGTCAACATTTAAAACGAGGTATGGGCACTATGAGTTTTTAGTTATGTCTTTTGGATTAACAAATGCCCCTGCAACCTTTATGGACATGACGAACAAGGTTTTTAGATCATATTTAGATTAGTTCATAGTAGTGTTTATATATGACATCCTTATATATTCTAAAGATGTGGAACAACATGAGAAACATCTGAGGATAGCCATACAGTTGTTAAGGCAACATCAACTTTATGCTAAGTTTAGCAAATGTGAGTTTTGGTTGGCTGAAGTGTCTTTTCTTGGACATATCATATCAGGAGAAGGGGTTAATGTTGTCCCTAAGAAGGTAGAATATGTTCTTCAGTGGGAGCAACCTACGACCCCTACTCAAATGAGAAGTTTCCTAGCTCCCTCCTCTGGACAAATAAAAACAAGTCCAAGATCCTCCCCCCTCTTGACTAATAAAATTAATCCTGGATCCACCCACCTATTGACATATAAAAACAGCTCTAGGATCATCCTCTGATCTAGAAAAATAAAATAAGTCCATGATCCTCTCGCCCCGACATATAAAAACAAGTCATGATCCTTCCATGCTTTGGACATTTAAAAACAATTCCAGGATCACCCCTCTAGACACATAAAATTGTAAGTCCATGATCCTCCCCCCTCTAAACATATAATTGCTTCCTTCTTTCATCACACACCCTTCCTCCACCTTCAACTCTTACATAAGCTCTTCTTCCAAATCATCAAAATCAAAACATAACATCATAATAAATAAATAATAGTTAAAAAGAATTATTTCAATAATATTTAGCTTCATTCAGCCTTAACAAGCCACAAGATTATCATAAAAATATTCAAGCTTCTTTTGAGGCATCCAATACTAATCCATCTCTTAATTCATAGGGTTTTCACACACTATTTCTGCCACAAAACTCATATAAGTATAAGATGAAATTCGACAAACTATAAATTCATTTTAGACCTTCTATAGGCTTTATTTAAGTTACAACTTCTCAAGAATAAGATATTAATACCACAAACATCAATATTTCACTTAGAACAACAAACAAATAATCATCTCTGTCATGTTCTTATACATTTCATGAGTTGTACATTCTTTTAATAGTCTGATTTAGAAAGTAGATGGAAGATAAATTTATTCTATGATCTTCTTAGGAAAAATCAACCACAATCAAATGTATATATAGTTTAAGCTCTCAGATTTGTCCGTCTTTTATAATTTTAGAACTTATGTTAAGAGAAAATAAAAAAGATATAGACCATAGAAGGTCTGATTTCATACTTTCCTTATGATTCTTTTCACATATGTTCTGATAGTATGTTATTTTGAGCAGATGAGGAAGAAAAAAAGCTGTATCATAAGTAGTATGAATACATATCTACTCACCTTATTTTAGAAGAGAAAATTTCAAAATCTATCAAGGAAAGTACGATCAAACTTTCTCCCAACAAGTCCTTCTCTCAAATAATTCCTCTTTCGTTTAGAAAATGACCATGGAGAGAAGAAAAAGAAAGAAAGGAAGAAACAGACTAACATTTTTCTCTAAAAACAAGTTGAATAGAAAGAAGGTGAAGTGAAAACAATAGGTATTTGAAGACCTAGAGGAATCACCTTAAATTTGAGAAAAGAGAAGAAGATTTGAAGACTTCAGTTAGAAAACAACTATGTTAGCCTTCTTTACCAAGGTTCTCCCTTGGTCTCCATGGAAATAACCATATGGACCTCCAATACTTGTATTTTTAGTTCAGTTGGATGAAAATGAGAATCCATAGAACTATATTTCATCAAAATCCATTAAGTATATCAAAAGTTATGCCTTTTTTGTGATTGTATTGCACAACGACTGCACTCTCCACCTGCTATTCATGTGACAACTACTGGCTATTCTGTACATGCATACTAAAAATGTAACACATTTCTCATTTTAAATCCATTTCATCCATTAATTTGTGTTGGATTCATATTTCAATTCTCTACAAGAATATAATACAAGTTTAACAAAATATAACATACTAATATTTCTATAAATTATATACTCAAGTCTTTCAATATGGAAAACTTCTACATATGCGTGTTTATCTTTTGCCTTTTATTTAAGGTCCTAACTTTGAAGTCTGACTTAAGAAATATTCATTATAGTAAATATCAAGTATTTACTTGCTCATATCATTAGAACATAATTCTCAAATTAACAAGATGAGACCAGGTTTAGAGTAATCACAATGACTAACTATGATTTAGAAATAATCTATTTGGGTCATTACAAATTCTCTCCCACTATAAATATTTCATCTCCACAACTTAGAAAAGTTTGTGATAAGTTCTTCTCATCTCACTCTCAAGTTCCCATGTCTATTCTTTGACATTATGGTGTTTCCAAAACACTTTAACCATAGGTATTTCACGGTTCCTAAGTTTTTCTAAGTGTATATCTATGCATGCAAAATTCCAGTTGTTTCTAGATGACATTTCCTTAATATAGAAACATGAAACACATGTTGTAAATGTGCAGTTCAAGTGGTAACTATAATCTAAGGCAACCTTGCCTATTTTCTCTTTAATAGGATAAGAACCTTCATATCTAGGTATATACTTACCCAACTTTATGAATCTAAGAGCACCCTTAAATGGTAAAACTATTAGGAAAACTTCATCACCAACTTAAACTCTAAAGGTCTACATTGTTTGTCAGTGGTAACTCTATTGTCTGTATTGTGCTTTTAATTACTACTTGATCAATTGAATTTTTTCAGTAGTTTGTTGAACTATCACATGACTTATTAGTTGTTTCTGACCTATACCAACCTATAGGAGATCTACACTGTCTACCATATAATTCTTCAAAAGGTGCCATACTTATACTGGATTGGATTACCATTGTAGGCAAACTTTATTAAGTTCACATGTACATCCCAACTACCTAGAAACTAAAATACATGCTCTCAACATGTCTTCTAATGCCTAAGTTGTTCTTTCTAACTCTCCATCAGTATGTAGGTGAAAATCCATGCTAAATCTAAGCTTTGTCCCCATAGAAATATGTAGTTTATCCCAAAATCTAGATGTGGTCCCTTGTCTGACACTGTTGTCAACAAAGTTCCATGTATTCTGACTATTTCATCTATGTAAATTTGTGCCAGTCGATCCACTGTATATGTACTTTTTATTGGTAGAAAATAAGCTCACTCACTCAATCGATCAACAATGACCCATAAAGAGTCAAACCTCTTGGAGTACATGGTATTCCTATCACAAATTTATTGTGATGTGTTCCCATTTCCATTCTGGGAAAAGTAAGGGTTGCAACATCCTTGATGGCTTCTAATGTTTTGCCTTAACTTGTTGGCATACCCTACAACGTACCGCAAATTCAAACACATCCTTTTTCATCCCCGACCACCAATACAATTCTTTTAAATTCTTGTACATCTTAGTACTTTCTGAATGCATGGCATACATAGAATTATGTGCATCCTCTAGAACTATCTTCCTTGGTTCTACTTGGTTTGGTACAAACAACCTTCCTTTAAATAGTAGAAGGTTGTTATTTGAGAAGTGAAATCCTTCACTCTTTTTTTCTTGTATCTGATTCTTGATCTTTTGAATATCTAAATTTATACCTTGCTGTTGTAATTTTTTTTGTTCTAGAGTTGGTAAAATATGCAACTGTGTCAAAAATGCTTCCTTGTATACTATACTCAAATGAGCATTCATCCCTCTATGATCTAACAACATATTTCTTCTTTCACAAGCTACATGACACACCCTGACTATAGACGAAGAAGATGATTTACGAAACAATACATATGTTACCACATTTGCCTTACTAGGGTGATAATCCATAGTGCATTCATAATCTTCAATCAGATCAATCCTTATACATTGTCTCAGATTTAGATACTTTTGAGTAGTAATATACTTAATGTTCTTATTTTATGTAAATGCTTGGTATTGTTCTCTATGGAGACAATTTTTGCTAGGTCCTTAGAATTGACATCACTACATATAATTCTAAATCATGAGTTAGGTAATTCTCCTCATGCTTCTTCAACTATCCAGAAGCATAGGAAATTACCTTGTGATTGTACATAAGCACACATTTTAAGCCCTACCTTGAGGTGTCATAGAGAACTATGAATCCTTCACCATACTCTGCTAATGACAATACTGGTGTTATATTCAATGCATGGAACAAAACCTCATTGAAGTGGGTGAAGTTTTTCTAAAGTTTTGAAGTTTGACCGTACGTGAAGTTCAATAAGAACCTCGTCGGAATTTTGGGGCAAAATTTCACTGATGTGGACAAAGTTGACCTTTTTGTGTGTATTTTCATCTTAGCTTCTCCAAAGTTGTTGAAGTTTCCTCAAAGTTGGTGAAGTTGGGGTGAAATTGAGATGGCCCACAACATTAATGCTAACTAGTGCCCTAATGGCCATACAAGGCATAAGTGTCACCTCCAACCCTCTTCACAATTTCTTATATCAACTCCTATGTTTGTTGTTTCTAATATTTCCTAGAGAGGGTGTTGTAACTACTATTTGACTATATATTGAATAGAATACATATGATGAACTATATTTGTATGTGTATTTTTCATTTGATCCTTGCAAGAAACACATTGAATTATAAACCACCTAGGACCAGAGAGTGGTAAATCTTGTTTTTGTGTTATATACACACACACACACATATATATATATATACATATACATATATAAATATAAATATAAATATAAATATAAATATAAATATAAATATAAATAAATAAATAAATAAATAAATAAATAAATAAATAAATATATATATATATAAATAAGATAGTGGTATAACATAATTAGAAGTTTTCAATCAAAGTTTCTTTAAATTTACATCATTTTCTTCAAGAACAACATCAAGTTTATCTAAGTTTGCATCTAAACTTCCTTGAAGTTTCCACAAACTTACATTTCCACACCTAGCAAAGTTGACATGAAGTTGAAGTCCCATGGAACACAACTTCATTGAAGTTGGGCGAAGTTTGTTAAAGTTTTGAAACTCAACTATAGGCAAAGTCGAATACCAAATACTTATAGCCTCGTCCAAACTTTGGGGAGAAGTTTCACTGATGTCTGTGAAGTTGACTTTTTTGTGTGTATTTTTGTCTCAACTTCTCTAAAATTGCCAAAGTTTCCTCAAAGTTGATAGAGTTTGGGGCAAATTTGAGATGACCCAAGAGATTAATCCTAACTAGTGCCCTAATGGCCATACAAGGCTTAACTGTTGCCTGCAACCTTTTTTACTACTTATAATATCAACTCCTATGTTTGTTGTAGCCACTCTTTCCTAGAAAGGGTGTTGTAACTATTATTTGACTATATATTTTATAGAACACATATGGTGAACTATATTTGTATGTGTATTGCACATTTGATCCTGATAAGAAACACATTGCATTATCAACCTACCTAGAGATAAAGAGTTGTAAATCTTGTTTTTGTGTTAAATTAATATATATAAGATAGAGGTATAAGATAATTAGAAGTTTTCAATCAAAATTTCCTACAAATTCACATTATTTTCTTCAAAAAAGCATCAAAATTTATCAAAATATGCGTCTAAACTCCCTCAAAATTTTCACAAACTTCCACTTCCACACCTAGTGAAGCCAAAACGAAGTCAAAGTCCTACATCATGATCATTCAACACAACTTTGTCGAAGTTGGGCAAAGTTTTTCCAAAGTTTTGAAAATTGACCATAGGCAAAGTCAAATACCAAATACTTTGGCCTCATCCAAACTTTGGGGTGAAGATTCACTAATATCGACAAAGTTGACCTTTTTGTGTGTATTTTTGTCTCAACTTCTCCAAAGTTGTCAAAGTTTCCTCAAATTTGGTGAAGTTTGGGTGAAATTGAGAATGCCCATGACATTAATCCTAACTAGTGACCTAATGACCATACAAGGCACAAGTGTTGCCTCCAACCCTCTTCAAAATTTGTTGTTACCACTCTTTCCTAGGGAGGGTGTTGTAACTAATATTTGACTGTATATTGTATAGAATACATATGGTGAACTATATTTGTATGTGTATTATACATTTGATCCTCACAAGCGACACACTACATTAACAACCTACCTAGGTCTAGAGAGTCGTAATTCTTGTTTTTGTGTTAAATTAATATATATAATATAAAGGTATAACATAATTAGAAGTTTTCAATCAAAGTTTCTTTCAAATTCACATCATTTTCTTAAAAAAAAACATCAAAATTGATCGAAGTTTGCATCTAAACCTCCTCAAAGTTTCCACAAACTTCCACTTCCACACCTGGAAAAGTCGACACAAAGTTGAAGTCTTGCACCATGATTTGATGTTTCCTTCAAACTTAGAAACTATTCTCACATTCTTCTATCCATACAAATGGCATCTCTTTCCTAGTTAACCTTATTAATGGCATGGATATAATACTAAAATCATGTATGAAGCATGTACAATATCCTAGTAATATAAGAGAATTATGGATTTTAATTAGAGTCTTAGATTGTTCCCATTATAACAGTGACTCAACCTTCTTAGGATCTACACAAATCCCTTCAACCCTCTCTTGTCTATCTTAGTCCCAGAGGCTGAAGAGGCTCTCATGCTAAGAAATTTTAGATATAACATGGCCTAAAAAGGCAACTTATGAGAGCCAAAACTCACATTTACTAAGCTTTATATACAAAAGATGTTGCCTTAGTAGTTGCAAAGAAGTTTGTAAATGATGTTCATGTTGTTAAACATAACTAGAATATATTAGAATATCATCAATGAATACAACAACAAATTAATCCAGAAACTGTCAGAACACTTTGTTTATTAAGTCCATGAACACTTTTGGAGCATTGGTTAGTCAAAATGACATAACCAAAAACTCATAGTATCCTTATCTCATGCAAAAAGCCACCTTCAGAACATTATCATGCTTAATCTTCAAATCATCTTATCTTGATCTCAAGTCTATCCTAGAGAAAATAATAGCTCCCTCGAGTTGATAAAACATGTCATAAATCCTAGGTAAGGGGTACCTATTCTTGATAGTAACCTTATTCAACTGTCTACAATCAATGTATAATCTCATTGTTCCATCTTTCATTTTCACAAATAAGATTGGACCTCCCTAAGGTGATGTACTTGGATGTATAAAACCTTTATCTAGCAACTCTTGTATTTGTATAATAAGTTCTCCTAGATCTGTTGGTTCTATATGGTAAGGTGGTAAAGATATTGGTAATGTACCATACTCTAGTCTGATCTCAAAATTAATCTCCCTAGGTGGAGGTAATCATGTAAATTTTTTAGGATACACATTAACAAACTCCTATACTATAGATACATATGATGAGCTAGGATTGACAACACGAGTATCTATAACATGTGCTAGATATCCATGACATCCCTTTCTAAACATCTTTTCAACAACTATTAGTGAAATCATACATGTTGGTAGGTTTGTTTTGTTCCCAAAAAAGTCCATGTTATATCTTCATCATGAAACTTCAAATATTTTGTGATGCAATCTGGTCTTGGGTTATATCCTTACATGCAACATAACCATTTCGTAATTCATTCTATTCTAAATTTCTCATCACTATTACCACATGTATTTGATTAATGCATGTCTCGTGTTTTATCATCATCTTGACATCTTTTGTATAATTATATTCTTCCACTTTCTTTATCTAGGCACATGGACAGGGAAACTAGATATAATTCAGCTAAAATATTTTAATACTCAAATATTTTGACATGGTACCTGCGCATGGATGGATCATAACTCATGTTATTAAGTCATTCAACTATTACTTATCTGATTCACACCTTTATTATTGAAATTATTAGTCATTTTTATCTCATAACTCATTTCATATCAATTTATCATCTTCATTTATATGATATTTTCTCCTTAACACTCAAACTATATTTATGTATGAGGTTGACATATTTCGATTCCCTTCTTTTCATTTATTCATTTCTTAAACTGTTACATAACTATAAATTCTATGGAGCATCCTCTCTTTCATTTTCCTTTGTCTTAACCACTTACCATAAAAGATTATACTCATGTATGGTTAGGAAGATGACCTAAACTCATCCTAAGTTCCTATATCATGACAAACCTAATATCTAATACCAAGTTGTTGGGACCTGACCAAATAACCAACCAACATAGATTATTGAAAATGGAACCTGAATTTTATGACACCATAGACCCCTAGCGAAAAACGTAACAATACAAATTACCTTTTTTTAATTCGATAAAAAATTAGTAAGATCATTTCATTATATATCATTTCTCATTGATGAACAAGGTACGTCTAGTGTGACTATATATCTTCATAGATACTTTTACATAATTTACACAATGATTAATAGTTTGACTTGAATACAATTTTTTTTCAAATAGTATGTCATGCTAGGCTACAAAATACAAGAAAAACTATAGGTTTGACCCATGATCCTAGTACATGATAAATCTAGACTTCACACATCAGATAATGACTTCACCTATCTAAGTAGTTGCTCGGCTATAGAAAAGGGTTGGTCAGCTAGTACCTTGCCTTCAAGACCTAAAAGTCTTTTTATTGGTTGATTAGACAATGTCTAAGTGATCATATACATAAATGTAATTCATTACTACAACTTACTTATTCTTTAAAAATAGTTTAACAATTAATAATTGAATAGTATGGGTAGCCTTACTTAGACATGATAAATAGTATAATAGAAATGTATAGAAAACACTAAATTTCATGAACAAGTTTAGGATCCTCCTCCTCTTTGGACAAATAAAATAGGTTCAGGATCCCCCCTCTGGACAAATAAAAACAAGTCTAGGATTCTCTCCTCCTTTAGACAAATAAAATAAATCCAGGACCCCCCTCTGGATATATAAAAATAAGTCCAGGATCCTGCTCCCTTTTAGACAAATAAAACGAATTCATGATCCGCCTCCCCTCTGGACATAAAAAAAGAAACCCAGGATCCAACCCCCTCTAGGCATATAAAAAAAATGTAGGATCCTCCACCCATCTAGACATATAATTTCAAGTCTAGGATCCTCCCCCTCTTTACATATAATTTCTTCCTTCCATCATCACACACCCTTCCTCCATCTTCAGCTCAGGCCCAAGATCTTATTTTAAATCATAAGATGCAAACCAAAACATCAAAATAAATAAATAAATAAATAACATTTCAAAAATAATTATTCCAGTAACAATCAGATGCATCCAAGTCTTAAAAAGACATTAGATTATCATAAGAATATTCAATCTTTTTCTAAGGAACCCGATACTAATCCAACCATTATTTAACAGGGCTTTCACAGACTAATACTGCTACAAATGTCATATTAGTATAAGATTAAATTCAACAAATTATAAATTCATTTCAAGCCTTCCGCATGCTTTCTTTTAGTCATAACTTCTCAAGAATAAGAGAGTAATATCACAAGTATCAATGTTCACTTATAACATCAAACAAGTAAGCATCCCTATCATGTTCTTATGCATTTCATAAGTTGTATATTCTTCTAAAAGTCTGATTTAGAAGGTACATGGAAGATGAATTTATGCTATGATCTTCTTAGGAAAAATTAACAACAATTAAATGTGTGTATAGTTTAATCTCTCAAATTTCATTCATCTTTCATAATTTGAGAACTTATGTTAAGCACAAATAAAAAGATACAAACCAAGGAAGTTTTGATTTCATACTTCCCTTATGATGCTTTTTGTACATGTTCCTGAAGTAAGTTCTTTTGAGCAGACGAGGAAGAAAAAAAGTATAGCATGAGTAGTACGAATACATATCTACTCACTTTGATTTAGAAGAAGAAAATTTAGAATCTATCAACAAAAGCACGATCAAACTTTCTTTTAGCAAGTTCTATTCTCATATTAGTCCTCTTTTGTTTAGAAAATGACCACGGAGAGAAGAAGAACAAAGAGAAGAAATATGTCAACATTTTTCTCCAAAAATAAGATGAATAGAGGGAAGGTGAAGTGAAATCAGTAGGTATTTGAAGATTTAGGTGGAACCAATCTTAAATCTGAAAAAGAGAAGGATGTTTGAAGTTTTCAACAAAAAATGTGTAAGAAAATATCAATGTTCAACATTCTTTACCAAGGTCCTTCCTTGGTCACCTAGAAAGTTGTCTTATGAACTTTAGAGCTTGTATTTTCAATATAGTTGGATGGAGGATGAAAGTACAAATATATAGAACTATATTTCTTCAAAATATATTGAGTATATCAAATGTTATGTCATTTTTTGTGATTGGTCCTAATCAACAACACCGCTTGCCACCTGCTGTTCTGTGTGTCAACTGTTGAATGTTCTGTACATGCATACTAAAACTATAATAACTTTCTCGTATTAGCTTTGTTTTCATCCATTTTTTGTGCAGGATTCATATATTAATTATCTAAAATAATAAAATACAAGTTTAATGAAATATCATATACAAATATTTCTATAAATTAAATAATCAAATCTTTGAGTATGCAAAGCTTCTATATTATGTGTATTTCACTTTTGCCTTTATTAAGGTTCCGACTTTGAAGTCAGATTTAAGACACATTCATGATAGTAAATTTTAAGTATTTTTTTGTACATATTATTAGAATATACTTATTGAATTATCAAGATCAGGCAAGATTTTGACTAATCATGGTGACTAATATATGATTTAGAAATAATTTAGTTTGAGTTATTATAGATATACCATAGTGGATCAGTGGGAGGGCGCTAAGTGGTGAAATCAACTTGCTACTTGGGGGGCTAAGTAAACCTAGCACACTCATGCCCCCATTCACAACAGGAAAAATGAGGGAGAGGTGGGGTCACACAATCTTGACCTTTGGCTCATATTTCAAAGGCCACACACTTGTATATTTCTGGCATCTAATGTTACTTTTCCTAACCCTTAGTTTCAAAGAAAATTCGACACCCTAAATTTGACAACGTCGGTTGTAGAGCACAAACATCATTATTGATCAAGTACTACTGATAAAAAAAATGAGTACTACTTTTTATATAACCTCAATTAGTTCTTAAAGAAACTAACGTCCTAGATAACCTGAGAAATTCAATTTTCTAAGAAAATAATTTGCCTTCAAAATTTTTTTAGGTTAGCATCGCTTGTTGCAAAATGGACAACATATCCCTTCCGACAGAATAAATTTTACCTTCAAAATACCTCTGTCGTTGATTTATCTATATACGTATTTTCCTACTGTGAACCTTTTTTACATGTGGTGTCAGTTAGTAGGTAAGAAATTGACAATAGAGGGATTCATGCCACGTGTCTGCAAAAATATATTTCTATGTCGTTGGTTTCCCTCTACATAACCGATGACTAATTTCTTATAGAGTCTGATATTTTTTTATTTGGATAAGGACCTCTAACATCTGTTTCCTCTCCTTAATCAACAATGAACTCCTAATTCCGTCATTAGTTTTGCTCATCCAACAAACTAATAAGTCATTAGTGAGGCTGACATTTTTATCGAGGATAAGGGACTCTGTCGTCAGCTTGTTCCCTAAAACTGACATCTAAATTCATCTATAGTGGAGTCAGTTCCCTTCCAAATAACCAACGACTATGTTCCACTTAATAGCACCTGTGAAATCCCCCCCATTCTTCTATTTTATCGCTCCCCCGATACCAGGCTTTGGCAATTCCACTGTTATGCTACTCGTGGCTATGTTAACACCGCCGTCGTCACTACTCGAGCTTCCGTCACCATCACCGTTGAGATGCTCTGCTGTTGTTGTCTCTCTCTACTACTTTGATCCTCAGATCTCCTGTGATGCTGGGATTGCTCTTTGCCTCCACCACAACTCTCTGCTACTCTGCCTCCGCCACTGCCGTTCTGCCAACCACTAGTGACCGACTGCCACTACTCTCTTCTACTACACTAGCTGTCATTACCACTGCTATACCGGCTGCCACTACCACTTTTGTTCCACCACAACCATCTCCACTGAGGTGAGTCTCTCCCCCCTTACTTTGATTTATATTTAATTTTTACCCAATTAAATTTATGTAAAATTTCTTATTTTATCTAATTAGAATTAAAAATACATGTATCATAATTTATGATGAAATGAAATCTAGTTTTATGTGATAATGGTATTTATTTGTGCTTCTTGTTCAAACTATGATATATATATATATATATATATATATATAGAATACACTCGAGTGTATTCAAAGTAGAATACACTAAAGTAGTTTTTCATGATGCAACATTTTTTTTTCAAAAATCTAATCCGTTGATCTTATATATATATATATATATATATATATATATATATATATATAGAGAGAGAGAGAGAGAGAGAGAGAGAGAGAGAGAGAGTAGAATACACTCGAGTGCATTCGGAGCAGAATACACTCAAGTAGTTTTTCATGATGCAATTTTTTTTCCAAAAATCTAATCCGTTGATCTTCTTAAACATCTTGTGAATAGCTCATACGTAAAATTTGAGCAGATTTGGACATCTATAGGTCATGTTATAAAGACTACAAAAATATGCATTTCAAATTAGTTTCACACGTCAATTTTGTTGCCCTTGGATGAGTGACTTACACTCATACAAATGGGCTCAAAATTTGTATGTAGCCTAGATTATGACAGTAAAGATCAATGGATTACATTTTGCAAAAAATAGTCTTGATATGCAAACACACTGGAGTGTATTCATGCGATCTGTACACTTGAGTGTATTCTGGCCAGACTCTCTCTCTCTCTCTCTCTATGTATATATGTATAAAATATTAACCTTGATATAAGGATGTTTGTGGTTCTTATCTACTCATAACTAGTCTAATTCTCATATCTTGATGAACCTTAACCTTTCTTGTGCATAATTGACATGAATATTGTAATAATCATATAAATAAGATGGAACATCAACACTACATAATACACATACCACACTTCCTTGAAAATACATGTACTATTTTAAGCCTCTTTTAATGTATAGGTTTTATCAACTATGATATGATTGATGACACTAACATCATAGGTATATAAATGAGAATATTATCTACTGGCCTAGAAACCTATCCGAGATTTACTCATTAAGGGTTGAGGCCATGCCATCTTATACTAGAAGAATATGTCATTGTACTAGGTGAGGGTTACCCACTCCTTCTAGGTGACATGATTCATGGTGCTTTAATGCCCTATGATGTGGTTCACATGATGTCAAGGCTTGTCTATGATGCTTGAAAATAGACAACACTACTATATGACCACCCCGACCAATACATGATAGGTGATGCAAAAGGAGGTGTGGTTGCATGGCCTAAAGCGGGAGTAGTCTATACTGATGTATGCTAAATTCACATTGCATTTGTATTTGTGATCTTTTCCACTTGTGTATATAATTGACAATTGATATGAAAATATATATATGTAGGGCATAACACCTAAGAAACCCCCTATAGTTCATCCTCCACTTCCTCCTTAAGATCCTGCTTGGATTGCAAAGGACCTATTCAACTCCCTAGGTCCTAAGTGTAGGGGGTTGGTACTATGTTTAAGTGACTTAGAAGAAGAATCAACTATGATGGTCCATATTAAGGAGGACATTGCATGTCAAGCTCATGATACTAGTGTATTTTCCAAGATATTGTGAAACTATTTACTTATGCTTGGTTGAATACAACTGTGATAGAACTTTGAATATGGTGAGATCGTATGGCTAAATACCTTATCTTATATATGTTAGTCTATTTTCTTATATATTAGTACATACGTGATATATGTTTTGAAACTACTTATATAGGGTGTGTGAAGAGTTCACACTATCCCATGTGACATTTCTAGTTCCATCATTTATTAACCATGTACATAAAGACCCAAGATCTGTTACTGAATACCGCTATACCACATTTAAATACTTTAGTAATGCAAGAAAGAGAGTGATTATAGATCCTTTCTATGTTGATAAAGTTTCAGACACTTTGCTTGTGACTTAAGACATACATTTCATCGTAGATTTTGAGTTTTCTTTTGTTTTCCTTCTTTTCACTCAGGAATAATCATTGTGTGTTGTTGATAATTGTCCCCAAAATGCTAAGTGCATATTATCTAGATCCAAAGGGTGACAAAATAGATAGTGGGGGACATGCAATGAAAAAATCATTATTTATATGAGTCAATTTTTATATTCGTCAACTATATTAATGTATGTATTATGAGTTACATGACTATTTACTAATTCAATAAAATATGTTACATTAACTTATAGGGGTATAAAAGAACTCAAAAATATTGGAGGAAACATGGATAAGAAAAAGAAAGCATTAAGTTGGAACAATGTTGATGTAGTTGTATGACTCCAATGCATATATATTAGAACTATGATTACTTTTATTTATTAAAGTTCCACATAACTATAAACTTATAATTCCCTATTTAAGATAATGGTTGGACACATGGATACTACATGATGTTGTATATGGAGCTGATTGTTAGATAGACAACATTAGACGTCATTGTATACAAAATATAATTTATATAGTCTTTGATCATCATACGTAAATAGTCTCATTTGATAATATGAAAATAGCATATCAAACTCTTTAATTATGTCATTCTCTGTGCAATTTTTTAACACGATATATCCCTATACAAAAGAAGAGATAGATGAGATACAAGAATAATAGGGACACACCTTTATTAAGGAAGTAAACTTGAACTTGATTGGGATAATATATGAGCATTGATGTCATCATTTTTATATACATGTGGTACTTATGACTCTTGCAACTTTAATTTGATGTGACTGGATCACTACAAAAAATGGTCTTTAACTACAAAAAAAGTTGTAGCGAAAACCCCATATTTTGTAGCTAAAGGCTTTAGATACATTTTCTTTACATATAAAAATTGTAGTATATGCTCTTATAGCTAAAGGGTTTAACTACATTTTTCAAATATGTAGTTATATAACATATTCATTGTAAATTCATATGTAGTCAAACATGTAGCTAGATATTGTCTTTACATATTTAAATGTAAATGTAATTGTAGCTAAATGTATAACTATGTTTACATATATAGTCACTATATAGCAAAAAGATGAAGTTACTACATTTTGTGTGTAGTCAATGTGTAGGGAAAAACAATAATTACTACACATACATATGTAGTTAGATCATACATCTATCTACATATGTAGTGCCATTTATGACACATACATATATGTTAGATTATTATGCATATATTATATATGCAATTTGTCAATATACAAGAGAAATTAGTACAAGTTACATTCATTATACCAACAACCATACTTTTATTTATATTTTAACAATAAATGTACATGTGGAGGATGTATGTCTTGACCCTATCACACAATATTTTGGAAAAATCTATACATACCAACCCTTTGATAGAATCAAAATTATCAACTATACAAGGGAAACTAGTGAATTCCTTCCTCCTAGAGAATTCTGATCTAAAGTGAATCAATGACTTCATATTGCTTTTATTACTGTCGCCGATCTCCTTCATGAACAAGTGTTTGTGTATGCCACTCCCGCTTTTGTTTTGCATGCCTTTCACTTTGACAAACTTCAAACAGGAAAGGATAGAATCTGTATACATCTTCTACACTAATGTTCTTCATCAGTCCATGATTTGTCAATGCTTTCTCCTTCTCAATGAACATAAGATCCTCAACCAACCCATTTTTGTTTGGAGCTAATTCTAAATTCCTCCTATCAGTCTCATCCGAGATCTTACATAGTATACTAGAGTATTTTACATGATTTTTATTGCTTGGTTCAGTAAGCAGTTGGTTAGCAAGATCAACTTTATCCCTGATTGGCAATGGACTTGAACAACTTGCTGCAACAACCAAATCAAGTGTTAAGGAGAAATAAAAGAGACACAAACAACACACACTAAGTTGCATTACTACCTTAAGTATCTAATCATCAAGACAATCAGAAACAAAATGTCCTCGACCTTCTATTGAAAATTCCATGAACCTTTCAAAATGTTGATATGTAATCAATAATGATAGTCAGGGATATGAATTAGAACAAGTTCCAGTACAAATAATAACACTACTACAGAAAATGCTTTTTACAACAATTCCTTTTCTCAATTTACAACAGGTGTTAACCGTTGTATTAGATCGCGTGGTCTTATAGGGAGTGCTTTACACAACATGTGATCACATGTTGTAATAGATGTATTTTATACAATTGTTGAAACATGTTGTCTTTTAAGGAATGACCTATTGTAATATGGGTATTTTACACAACATGTGGTGCACCTGTTGTAATATATATTATACAACAGTTGAACGACAGTCTTTCGCAAAACACACCCGTTGTAATAGGGGTATTTTTTACAACATGCGGTTCACCCGTTGTAATATATATTATACAACAGTCGAAGCATGTTGTCTTTCACTAAACACACCTTTTGTAATAGGTAGGTCTATTACAACATGCAGTGCACCAATTGTAATATACATATTTATACAACAGTTGGAGTATGTTGTCTTTCCATACATTTAACTGTTGTAGTAAGATTGTTTAGACAACATGGTGTGTGTCTGTTGTAATATACATAATTTATACAACAAGTTATGCATGTTGTAGTTCACTAGAAACACCTGTTGTAATAGGTATATTTTTTCCTGACAAACCTATTGTAATAGGTGTGGATAACACAACATGTGTTGTTTGTTGTAGAATCATACATTTTACAACATATTATTAACTGTTGTCTTTGATTAGAGTTTGAAAGGTCATATATCGAACCAATTGTATTGATCAAATTAACCATATTATTAATCAATTATAATAAATATGCAATTATACTTTTTCATTTCACAAACAAACACATAGTTGAACAAAATTTCCATCAAACCTTGAAAGAAACTCGTACTAAATTTAATTAATATTAAATCATCCATACAACGATTCAATAATACAAAGTAATGAGTATCCACTCCAGAATCTAACTGAAAACTAACTAAAAAAGTTTCACACATTGGTCTATGGTAAAGAACAAATGTCTCCCCCACATGTCACATAATCTTATGTGTGCTCAAGAACACATGTCGCCCACTCGTTTCAGACCTCATTGATTTCTTCTTGGTTGAAGCAACGACCAATATACTTCGAATAATACTGAAATCATATGACAAATATATCAACATATTGTGATATTTTCAATTTATTTAGAAATTTGAACAAACTAAAAGAATATAATGTTAAGTAGCTTACACATTCATGAATATTTCTATTTTTCACATCAAAGATGTCTTTCATATACTTCAGCACATAATACCCGCAATCTGTATTGTTCGGCTGCTTTGGACACTATACAAAATAAATATTAATTTGTTATCCAAATAATTGTGAGAACTTATTAGCAAATAAGAGGATGGAAAGGTATAAATAGCCAGAAAACTCAATAAAAGGTATGTGTAAAAGAAGCATAAGCACGCAAGCAATTGTAAATGATATCAACATCTCTATGCTCTAAGCCATCAATGAATACGAAGGCATTTAATTAAGGAACATGATATACGAGGGATTTGGGCCAAAGATGTTTTAGAACATGGAAGTGCTACATTATGGTTCTTGGCAATAGCAAGTAAGTGATGGTTTTTTTGCCGGCAATACTATTCTGCTGTTTGAGTGTAGGCACAACGTCTGATGGAGAGTTCCATTGGTGCAACAAAGGTATCAAGATTCTGCTAAACAAATTCGAATGCATCGTCAGTGCATAATGGACGAATGGGCAACATAAAATCGAGTTTTTTCAAAGTAAGTTTCACAATATCGAACACCTGCGATCTACCTTGTAAGAGATATAGCCAGGTTTCCCTAGAGATTTAATCAAGAAAAAGTAATGAAATACACGTATCCTGATAGACTTGGGACCTTGCAAGGTCCCCACACATGAGATGAACCAACAAAGACAAACAACCTAACCAAGATTTACTTGGGCAGACAACACGAGTCTGCTTTTCAAGCTGACACAACTCCACTCAAATGACATGGAGTTTTAATCGAGCAACAGAACTCACACCTACTCAGTTGATGGATGGCCTAGGCTATAGTGCTTCATAGAGATGACACAAAGTTAGATAAAGCGCCACATTCAGTAGACAACTTGACAACATAATCCAGATTATAGATACAATCATGTCCTTCAGTACCCCCAGTGACCGTTCCTCATGAACATATCCTAGAAAAGATAAGAGTCACGTAAAAAGGTGGCTGAGCACTGTAAAGTGTAAAGGGGTCCCTTTGCTGATGAAATACTGAAGGTCTTTCGACAGTGGTACAACTGCAAACATGAGAAGAGAAGACAATAGCAACAGAAAATGAAGAGAACCCTATGTACTTATGGGCATAGGCAATGACAAGCAGTAGTAGAGTGGAGTAGATTTACTCACATTAGGCAGTAGAAGCAACAACAGGGAAGGACACTCTTAAGATTGGGCCTGAACTGCAAGGTAAACTCTAGAGAAGAAAGGGAAGAGGAAAGGAGATCCTAGAAGTGGAGGTCCTTTGAAGGTTTGGACAAGTATTCCGGTAGAGATGGCGACCAAAGAAGGAGACATGAGAGATAAAGTCCCTCTGCTCTCTGCCTGGAAGCTGACCCCGGAATGGGGCTCCTCTCGCAGCCTTGCAGGTGCTTGCCTAACGCCGGTGAGAAAGAGAGGACGGACGAGCCCTACGATGTCAGTAGCCAGTGGTTCCAGTATCATAATGAAAATGGTGCAGTGCTTGGTAAATAATCAACAACCGATAGAACGGATCTTAGATTAGTCACAACACATGATATTTCTAGATTCCCGGGCTTCAAATGGACTAATACAGTTTCCTGATAAAGGGGCTAGTAATAGCAGATTAATTGCTTAACATCTGTTGCAGACTATATGTGTACGAATCATATTCAGCTGGTAGTACCTAGTGATATTGTTCTCAACCAATCTGACAGATTGTAAAAATGTAGATTGTAAGATAGGGGACAAATCTACAGATTGCCTAGCTTCCGCTTCAGATTATGTGTATAAAATATATTCTTCTGGCAAGTCCTTGGTGGTGATGTTCTCGGAGAATATGTAGATTATAACTCTGTAACTGGTATAGATAATGTTCACTAATTACTTCAGATGTTTAAATGTTCATCTTCTGCAAACATATCTGAGTTTCAAGCCACTACTTAATAATTCAAGATCAGCTTTACGAAGAAAAATAACTTGAGATCTGCCTGAGGTGCTTATTGAACCTTCTACTTATTGTGATCATGGGGGAAAAACTACAGGTCATTTCAGGGGATCGTTATCGGTGTACCCCTATTTGTAAAACTAAAATATAAGCCTTTCCTTATAAATGCAAAGGCATGGTCTAGCCCTCTGAAGTAAAAAAATGGTAGTCAAAAGAAAGAAGACCCCTTTTAATATCGTTGGAAACTTGATATTAGAAAGGAAGGAAAACCAAAGGACAAACAGCCAGCAGAACTCGTGGAAACCATGTATTGTCAGACAGAAAACCTTCAATAGAGTTGTTGCCTTCATCTTTTATATAGCCAAGGTTGAATCATTGGTAAATCACACGGAACTATGGGCCTTCAATTGAACATGCCATTTTAATGGAATGATGTCAATCCTATTTTTGTTGAAATGGTAGCCTAGCAAGTTCTTCAAATTGAAGGCTAATGATGATGTCAAGTTGAAAGCAGCCATAGTTTTTAATGATATGAGCAACGTTTCCTGCTAAAGCTACTTGTATGAAACATAAAATTAAAAAACCATGTACACACATCATTGCATACTATAGAAATCCACATTTATCAATGATGTGTGGTTCTGATATTAGTTGAGATGAACTGATAACTATGTATTTATGGCTTATTCATTATTATGCACACACAAAAAACATTTGCTAGACCCAGCCTTATCAACTAGCTTTTTTGTGAAAATAATTACTTTTCTGTTAATGAAGTAAACAAGCTAGCAGATGCTTATACAATATGTATCACTTATCATACAAGCTAGTAGAATGAGTGATACGTCGAATCTTGGTTCAGTGTAGCCGGATGATGAAGTATGAACTTGCAATATCTATTTACACTGTAAGATTACACTTTGCATCCCAACTATATCCTACCAGATTAAGTACAGATAATATAATGTATTAATATTTAGTATTGATAAAGAGTGTGATCACAGAACAGGGAGAAGGGGCAGTATTAGAAAATGATGCTAATTGAACATCAAGTCAGTTGATGGTGATGAGTAAATCAAAGCTGATGCTATGCACATTATTGACCTAAAAATGATGTTAATAAGAAAATCTAGAATAATATTGAGTATGTAATTTGCATGTGTTGCCTGCACTTTTTATCACGTCAAAATAAGTAAAGACCAGAAAAGGAAGTCTAAACCACATAGTGCTATTAAGAATTCTCTTCTCATGGGAATATCATGTGAGATGTGAAAAGTGAAAACTGAAACCAAGGAGCTAGGAGCTAATGACAAATTATAAGCATTCTCAATGGAGGAACAACGCACTATCAACTACACGCCCATCTATATTCACCTAAATCCTGTGTGGCCTGTTGGGCTTATTATTAGAGTATATAGGCAATATCCACAAACTCCCTCTTGGAAGACATGCCCGCGAATAGGTGACTCCATTGCGCCGCACCTGTCGTGGAGCTGAGAAAAAGAAATGTATCCACTCCATTGGTGTAATTGAGGGGGCATGATTGTAAACATTGGTGTGAGAAATTAAACCTATCTAGCTGAGAAAAGTATAGCCTACAAGTAATATCATATACTAGGTGAAACAGTATGAGAAAAGGTCTAGTAAGTTGTATTTGACATAAACTATAATATGGAGTATGACCACACTATAAGTATGAACCGAATAGTGATGCAATACCAAAACAATTGTGATACCAGAAAAAAACATAAAGAAGTGACATGACACTTGATAATTTCCTGGTCATCCTATGAAGTGAAGGAAGAAACACCTAAGAATATCACATACAACAATTAACAATTGACCTTGGATGCCCTTGATGATATTGACCCGAAGAAGATGTAATCGATATATGTAAAAATAAGAGCATTTGTAAAAATAACACCATATCAAATCAAGTAGCAAAATCTGAAGAAACTAGAACAACACTTCTATTGGTGAATCAGAAAGCAATATTTTTCTAGATCAAAAAGGTAAATTACCTTGATAATTTCCCATTTCAAATTCTTCCTATATTGCACATCTTTCTTTTGATAAACTTTATGATTCCTATTCAAATTCATATCAAGAATTCTATGCATTAGTAACTATATATGGAACTTTCAATACATGTATTATGTAATTGAAATTTTTTTATGAAGTACTTACAACTCCATGAGTTTTTCCACGTTCCCACGTAATTTTCCTCGTAACGGATCAAGATAGTGGCACTTACCCCACATAGGGTCAAAGACGCAAAGTATCCAATGTCCCCTACTCATACATGAGTATTACATTTTAAGATTAATGTATTTTTAAGCAACATTTAAAGTAAACAAATAACAGATAATCGACAAAATGTATGCGTACCCCACATTATAAGGTATAAAGAAAAATTATAATCTTTGTTTCTTCCCTCTAATGAACTGATATGCTATGTACTGTGCCTGAGTCTCCACTTTATCATTGTATAATAGATCTATAAAACATGGACATATAAATCCAAATATATTAAATATATTTCCGGATGTCACTTTGTTGAACAAATGCCTACAAAAAAACACATAATTAGTCTTTGTACTTGTATAGAAACACATAATTAGTCTTTGTACTTGTATAGAAACTTGTATAGAAACACATATTACTCGTATAGAAACTTTATGTACACTGATATGTGCAAGGCTTCTACTTGGTCTTTATCATGGCATATTTTAACCAATTCTAGTGTGATAATTAGCTGATGTGTGTAACCTACTACATCTTCAGACATCTGAAGAGAGATGTTACGATTCTCATCATCTTCCACATACACCATCAACAGTTTCGGCTTCGTTGGAGGCTTTTTGCATGTTGGCTTGACGGGACTTGAGACTTCATCACAATTTTTTCTAGTTTTTGAATTTCCTATTTGTGTGCTTATTAATTCCCTCACTTTTCTTTGAGACAATGAGTCTTGGGATTCCTTACATATGATTATAAAAATAAAAAATATAGTTTATTAATATACATGATTCATTTCAATAAATTAATAAAAACATTGTCAAGTTATCACATATACCTTCATATTTATTTTGATCAATTTTGCAGGCCAAGGAAGGTAGGTGCCTATGCCTTGACAAACTTGATAAACTTCAGCCATATCTAATGGTATTGACACACTTTCTTCAGGCATCAACGGGGTATCAATTATCACTTTTTTTGTGTTTTGGATCCAATGCCACACTGTGAAGGATAATTGGCTCATTTGTATGAGATATATACACCCTTCCATCAGTTACTGAACGTAATGGATTATCCAACATCAAAATACACTTGTGATAGCCCTACAAAAATCAAATATAGATATTGTCAACATGAGAAATGACTATCTCTAACATTTACTACATAACAAACTTGTTGATTACCTCAGGTAGATGTGAGAATTGTGCCAGTGAACAATTAGATTTATAAGTAGGGTATTGGTCTGTATCCCTAACATTGTCGAGATCCTTGCCCGTATTCTTCCCTTCAAGATACTTGATCTTCATGGCCAAAGCTTTAATGGTCTGTTGCATTTGTAACAACATATGAGATGATTGATCATCTGTTTGAGCCACACTTTGATAATATTTTGTAATTGTTATTCCTGGTCCGGTTGCTCTCGCATGTCCTGGGTGATCTTTTTTTCCCAATGCCATTGTTAACACATCATTACATCCCTTCTCACTAATGAGTCCCTCAGAAAATTCCTGAGATAGAGCATCCTTGCAAAATATAAAACATACATATGTAAAAATAATAAAAACTATATATTGTGATGAAAAATCAACGAGATGAAAAATTAAACTTACAATCTTGTACACCACTTCCTTGTCCTTGTCACTAGTAACAACACCAGTTTTGTCCATTCTAGCTCTTTTCCATAATTCTGCTCTAGAAATCTTTGAAATAACTGGATCTAAACTATTCTCACTGATCTGTTTATAGTATGATAAAACCACAATACTTTTATACCTGTATATGAAATTTCACAAATCGCTTTAAAATGAATCAAATCTTATAATTTCTTGCTCTAGGCCAACATATCCCTTACGAGAAATTCTAGGCCGATACTCATTCTTTGACGATAATTCTCTTCCAGCCTTACTTCTTCTCTGGTTATTTTTACGAACAATAAATATGAAAATATATTTAAATGTCTTACACGCAAAACAACAAAAGTACACTAGTTTATATTATCACCTTAAATTCTTCGGTCAATCGACTCATGACAAAATCCTCCCATTGATCTGCAGATATAAAATCATATTCTTTGGGTGGGTGTTTGCATATGTTTCCATCTTCATCCCTCATGAATTTTCTTGATAACCGAGATTTGAATTCCCTCCATCTATCATTGGCTCTTTGTAATACCCACTGCTTTCTAACAGATCCAATAAAAAAAAACACCCTACAAATAACAAAATCACATACACATAAAATATAATATAATATTTTCATACAAAAAATATACAAAAAATATTAACGTCTACATACTCACCTCAATCTCTTCCCAAATAAGGTCCTTGAGACCTTCTCCCACATCACTCCAAGTATCGATGTTGATTGGAACTTGCTCTCGTGATGCGACTCCAATATAGCTGCTGAAAATGTTTTGGGTTTTCCCAATTGGTTGTCCTTCTGAATTCCATTCCAATTGAATTTTTTGTCCTTTACATCTCTTTCTTGAAACTTTAGGCATTGTGGTACGGCCCCTACTAATCATTGTGGTCATTGAGTCATCTTCATTGGAAGACATCTACAACAAAATTTGGTACAAAAAAGTATTAGCAAACTACATATAAAACAACATAATAAAATCTTACAAAATTTAAAACATATTTACATTCATTACAGAAAGATATTAGTGCACATCAAGAAAATGCCAATACTTACTCTCACTTATGCGTACGCTGTTTTTTATTTTTATGCACACTGACATCATCAACAAATGTCCCGTCATTATGATCTTCTCGAGCACATATCTCTTCTTCTTCAACAACAAGATCATCATTTACAGACATAAATGGAATGATTGAAGACAAAGAAGTTTCTTCTTCTAAAACGATGTCATCGTCATCATCATCTCCTTCATGGGGCCTTCTTCTGTGAGATAAGACTACAAACCAGCCCTTGTTAGCTGTGTCTATCACATAGAAAACTTGTTTTGCCTGTAATGCCATTATAAATGGATCGCATTTACCTCCCTCCCTATCTAGGTTCACTAAGATCAATCCATCTTCTGTGCGTACACCCTTATCATTTTCAGCCCACTTGCAATGAAAAATAGGAATCCAAAACGTGTTATAGTCCAACTCATATATATCTTGGATCACACCATAATAGGACATGTCACACCAGACTGGATTTTTGTCTTTAGCACTAGCAATGTGCAAAGCTTCAGATACCAAAGACACCCCACTGTTTTGCGTCGTGCTTTTTTCATCTTGACATTTTGTATAGAAAGTGTATCCATTTATAAAATAACTAGAAAATAACAACACGGTTGATTTAGACCCCACAGATAACCATTTCAAGGTCTTTGAAATAGAATTTGGTGAATGCTCAATCTGTTCACTAATACGATTCTTTAACCATTCGGCGAAACAACAGATGTGTAAGTTCATTATATCCTTCTCATTCTTAGATCGGTAACGAGTTTGTAAATAATCAATGTGTTATTTAACATATGGTTCAACCTCGGTTGTATTACGAAGGACATACACATGCACTGTGTGTAATTCATCAGTGGAAAGTCGTACAAACTTGCATCCTGTACTGCCTTGTCCATCAATTTTTCTGACATGCCGTGATTTAGGAAGATCAATGGCTTCAACATTGGATAAATGTTGGACACAAAATTCAATAGCCTCTTCTACTATGTAGCTTTCCACCATACAACCCTCAGGTCGATATCTATTCTTCACATACCCCTTTAATAACTTCATATATCGCTCGAATGGATACATCCAACGTAAAAATATCGGACCACATAGTTTGACCTCTCTAACCAAGTGCACAATCAAATGAACCATTACATCAAAGAATGAAGGAGGGAAGTACATCTGAAGCTGACACAAAGTGATGATGATATGATTTTGCAATGAGTCCAACGTCTCAGGGTCAATGACTTTTGAGCATACAACATCTTAGTGATTAAATTTCTAACCCGCTTAGGCAAAATGGAACAGATAGCCAACGACAAAAACTGTTGCATTAAGATGTGGCAATCATGTGATTTCAAGCCCAATAGTTTCAAATCTTTCATATCCACAAATCTACTCATGTTTGAAGAATATCCCTCTGGAACCTTAACTCCTATTAGGAACCCGCAAAATATAGCTTTCTCAGACTTTGAAAGTGTGTAACATGTTGGGGGCAAGTAGGTCCGACTTCCCCTCATTTGTGGAGCCAATCTATCTCGAATACCCATGTCAACCATGTCCAATCTTGCCTTGAGGCCATCTTTTGTCTTCCATGGGATATTAAGTAATGTTCCAATCAGACTATCACATATGTTCTTCTCTATGTGCATCACATCTAAACAATGCCTCACATATAAAAACTTCCAATAAGGAAGATCAAAGAATATAGACCTCTTCTTGTAGAGACCTTTGAGAATTGGAGATTTATTCTTTTTTCCAAATTTTACTTTCAACTGTTTCACCTTAGTGAAGATTTCTTGTCCGGTTAATGGTCGTCGAGCTCTTTGTAGTTCTACTTTTCCGTTAAAAGCTTTCTTCACTCTACGATAATGATGATCCTTAGGCAAGAACCTGCGATGGTCGAGATAAACAATTTTCTTCCCATGTTTCAGTTGGCAGAATGAGGTCTCGTCTTCACAGATAGGGCAACCAAGATGTGCTTTGATACTGTACCCAGATAGATTTCCATATTCCAGATAATCATTAATCGTACAAAATAGCATCACCCTCATATTAAAATTCTCTTTGCGGTATGCATCATAGAACTCAACACCCTTGTCCCACAGAATCTTTAAATCTTCAACAAGTGGAGCCAAGTAAACGTCAATATCGTTTCCAGGCTGCTTTGGTCATGAAATCAGCAAAGTCAAAAGCATATACTTGCGTTTCATGCATACATTTGGATCAAGATTATATATAACCAAAATTACAGGCCATGTACTATGACTTCCAGAATTATGGGGATTCATTCCATCTGCAGAAAGTGCCAGTCTTAAGTTTCTAGGATTACCACCAAATTCTAGAAATATATTATCAATTGTCATCCATTGCGGAGAATCTGCAGGGTGTCTAAGAAAACCATCTCTTTTTCTATCCTCAGCATGCCAAACCAACTTCTTCTCATCATCAGCATTATTTAACAAGCGCCTAAATCTCGGTATTATTGGTAAATACCACAACACCTTACTAGGGCTTCCATCCTTCTTGTCTCGTGGTTCTCCACAGACTGGACAACTATCCTTCAAAGAATGATCATTTCGATACAAAATGCAATCATTGGAGCATGCATGCATCTTTTCATAATCAAGGCCCATGGATGAAAGCACTTTCTTTGCCTCGTAAGTGCGATGAGGAAGCACATTATCCTCAGGAAGCATATCTTTCAAGAGATGTAGCAAGGTCGTAAAACTTTTATCAGACCAACCATTGCTCGCCTTCAGGTGATATAACTTTAAAACAACAAATAATTTGGTGAACTTGACACAACCATTGTATAATGGTGTTTCAGAGTCAGTCATTAACCTTTGAAACATTTTAGGACAGTCTCGTATCTTTTCTTCTACATTGTAAGCCATGTCCTGCAATGTGTCTCCTTCGCCTCCCTCAAATTGTTCACTCTGATCTACAATATGAAAATCTTCCCTCTCGCCATGATGTATCCATCGTGTGTAAGTCGTATCAATGCCGTCTCAAAATAAGTGATGACGCAATGCATCTTTGTTAATCCGCTTACTGAAATCACACTTTGTGCAAGGACAAAGAAGTCTAGTATCATTTCCTGCATGTTCAATTGCACACCTTACAAATTCACCCACTCCTTTTTCATACTCTTCAGATAAGCGATTTGAAGACATCCACTTTCGATCCATTTCCGCACAACGATAAAAGGGGTGAGTACAAACATGTGGATAGTTCTTGTAGGGAAGGCATAGTTGCAAACAAGGCATAGTTGCAAACAACCCTCCAATAAAGGGAGCCCTACACCATACTTAGGTAAAACCAGATAAGAATCATAGACCATACATAGGATAGGAGGCCACTAGATGGTCATGGTCCTAGTAAAATTTAAGATAAACAAACTGTATAACCCACAATCCAGTTGCCATCTAACTGTATCAACACTAGCTTAAACAAATCTTTGCACTTAAACCAACAACAAACAAACTAATCATCAAGAGGTTGCCATAACTAAATCAACAACAAAACCATATACTTTCATATTCTGTAAAATAGTAAGAAAATAAAACTATTCCACTTTAATGCATTCAATATAACATCAATTCATTAAGTCTATATCTATTCTTCATGCATCTCAAATGCTATAATCTTCAAACTGACATGAGCCTAGTAAATCTCTTTATTTTCTCAACACTCTAAAAATATATAAAGTGATAGACACAAAATAAATATATTTAATTACACAGATGTGCATACCTGATAGAACGATACATACTGTCACAACCTAATATCTTCTAAAGCTTGTTCTTTATGAGTGTGAAAGTATCCAAAATGTCTAGAATGAAATGGTAAAACTATCTAGTGGGATGAAAGGTCATGCCATTCGAGGGGGAAGATGTTAGAAGTCGTTCATGCTGGAAATCAATCTCTAGCACAATATCAAAACAAAATCGACATCTATACCCCCACGTCCATTGTCCAACTGAAACTTTATGGTCTCTTTTGTGATGGATGGTTGATTAACACTTTGTTATATTGATGGTAGTGACTCCTGTTGCTTTTTTCATTTTTTTTGTTTTGTAACTATACAAAACTTGTTGATTCCCAAAACAAGAATCAACAAAAAGAAACTATCTTTCTATCATTACATCAGAACATGCAAACTATGAGCCCATGCCTCAAAAAACTAGAGAAAGGAGCCTCAAACCTACAAAGGCTTGAAGCTTCAAGGAACCCACAAGAAAAGGATAGAAAATAGACTCAGAAACGCAGAGCAAAACCATCCCCCATCAACCAACCTCAAAAACCATCACCAAAGCAAGTGGGGAGCATACGAACAAAGGCACCAACTGCCGAACAACCTTCAGCCTCATCTAGAAAAGAAAAAGGCAGCCTGTAGAACCAGGGCATCACGAACCTACTGCCTCCAAAGATAAACACGACAACCAAAATCACCCAGACTCAACCATCACAGAAAGTGAGAGGGGAGCACAAGCACATGAGCACATAAACAACCAACACTTCTTCAGCCTTCAACCACAACTCATCAAGAAGGAAAGAAACAGACTACTAAACACTCCATAATCAACCAACACCACCTAAGCAGTACAACGACAGCAACTTCCCTGCCCCATCCATCTTCAAATCAAAACAGACAAGGCAAGATAGCAAAACCAAAGAAAGCACAGCCACCAAGAACATACTGATCAGAGGCATCATCTGCCAAAACAACCTTCACAAGGGAAGGGAACTTCCACGAAGAGGATAGACAATATTCAGCTCAGCCAAACCCATGGACAGCAACAGAAGATATGAAAGGAGACCACAGCTAAAAGGAGAGAGAGGGGAACATCGACATCCACAAAGGATGGGCTCAACCATCAAAACCATCATTAAATGAAGGATAACCAGCAACTTCGAGCACATCCAGTAGATACACAACCAAAAACAACAATAGGCCGAGAAGTGAAGGATAAGCAACAACTTAAAAAACACCAGAGGCCACAACTAACAACTCTTCAACACCAGAACATCAATAGCCAACAAAAGAAGATCAAACCAGTAGCAACAGGCCAACAAACAACCAACCACCCCAGCAGAGATAAAAGAAAGAGCAGGCATATCAGCAGCAAACATCCAAAAACTAAACCTGCTCAGAACAGGAAAGAGGTAGAACCCAACAACAACAACCAAGACCAGAGCAGGTCCAACTACAGAAAGCCAAGACGAGGCAACTCATCCACAATCACTCCAAAAGGCCATAAAGTCCTGTAAGATACACTTCCAAAGAACCTCATCAGTTCTATATTTGTCCTCATGGACTCTAACATTTCTTTCACACCATTATATGTAATTCTCTAAATTTGAAAATTACTATTTCACAATTTCCATTTATTTTTGAACTTTACTAAATTATCTTGGACTTTGGGAACAAAAGTGAAATTATGCCTCATATTTATCAATTCATCCCATTTGAGACCCACATATGAAGTGTTGACCATAATTATCAATTATTAACATTCAAAGCACATCAAGATATATTTTTTCTTAGTAGTTATTAATATTTGAATTACCTTGGAGACTAAACTTACAATCCACCTATGAATCATAATAGGGGAGTTAGTGTTTTCAAAATTAGTTTAATACAAATAAAGAAACATAAGGATAATAGACCAGTAACTTGGGAGATATGAATTCTTGCATTAAATGTGATTTACTAAGCAAAAATGAAAAAAGACAAATAATCACCTGGTCAAACAGGCATTGACTATCCTTAACCCATACACACAACAAGGTCATCTTTTCCACATGCACGAAGGTATTTACTAGGATAACATAGAGAGTTTTCCCCATCCCCTCTTCTATTTGTACTTGTTTCTTAATAAGGTTAGCTTTACAAGCCCTTATTCTTCCTCAATAGCCATATTTCAACCTTAATTACTGCCCTGCTATCCAATGCCATGTATATCAATGACCTAGTCTTGCTAACATTCGATGATCTCTCATTGGGCGCACATTGTCAAAGGACAAATAGGAAATGCATAAGGAACCAAAACAACTTTAAAAAGCTAAAACCTAACTTAGATATCAATATATAAATCTTCAATCCTCTTAATGATGAGATCCATCTCCACATGCCTAATTAAGACAACTCCCCTCTAACTAGTCCTTCATGCAACTAGATGACCATCCCAATAGCTTTTCCTTCCTCCACAAACTTTTCCACACTTATTCTTGACAATGAAGTGACCTCTGGTAGCATGCCTCAAGTTGCTCACTTTCTCCAGTAACTACACTCTTCGATGAGCTCAGAGCCCTATCACAATGGGCTAGCAGTGCTAATGTGTTTCTACACACCTGACCACCTAGACACATCCAAAGGTTCTTCCACACAAGACCCAAACTCACAACTTTCCTCCACTTCTGACATTAAAGTCCAACTTGTGTTATTCCCAAAACTCCAAGCTTGAAGTAGATATTTCCTGCTATTATTAGCAAGGAGGGAAACGATCACTTATGTTAGTATTGATCCCAGATGAACCTGAATCCTCATGGTGACCCAAAAACATAAACTATGGACTCCCAGATTCTCAGAATCAACCGCGGACATATAGAGGTATATCCATGAAACTTCTTTGTCTACTTGGTTCCTTTTTCCGTCTAATAACCACATCATAATCCCAGTCACAAGAATTAGATATCAAATAAACAAATAAATTAACAAACTATAGTCAGTGATGCAAGCCAAGGGTATCTTAACTGGAAAATAGAGTGATCTGTTAACTAGGAGGTCATGGGTTTAAATACCTCAGGGGAAAAATCTTAGGAAAACATTCTCCTACTAAAACATCAGCTAGGGGCTAACCTTGTGACAAAAATTCATGCTACTGGGTGTGGCATAGGGTTGACTTTCCACCACATCTTTGGTCCCACAATTTACCTTGCTGGGTGGGTTTAATGTGGCCATGCCTAGGAGGGGTTCCTCAACATTAAAAAAAACTGTAGTCAGATATGCATATCGTGAAGCGAGGTCTGCATCAACCTCTAATTCACATTAGCCCGATCAAATATATAGGTGTATGTGCATGGCCCTGGGTTATTGATATTTAGTATTAAAATGCATAGGACCTAAAGAAAAGTCTAGGGAAATTCTAAACTAATTTAATTCATTTTCAAAGAATATACTCCTTGATACTTGAGCTTTAAATTGAAGAATTTCCTTATTAATCCATATAATAAAGTGAGACACCTGATTCAGGAAGAATGAACGTGAATAGGTATATTAAAAGATGAACACGGTAATGATGAGATGAATAAGACATAATCCCATTCTTATAGTATTATTTTGTATCCATACATATATGACAAATATGCTCTAATATACTAATACCCTCTTCATAACACAAGTATATATGATTATAGCCTATGTATATGTATAAACATGTTTGACATATATTAGTATGTGATATAATGTTGATACTAATATATTTAGTATCATATGATTTATAAATACAATGACTTGATATGAGCCAACCAATCACCATGGAGTAATCACATAACCCAAGATATGAATAAAGATAACATGGATGAACCTGAACCAAATCACACATAATAAAGAGATATTCAAGGCAATAATCATATCAGAGTACCTTATGTTGCTATTGACACTTTGGGTCTCTATGAAACTTGATTATGAACTACACTAGAATCTTGTTTGGATCAAAAGTACCATATATCAATTCCATTATTCAGTTACTTTATCCCTCTTAAGTTGTATTCATATAATCATGTCAAGTGGTGAACCCAATTTGTTTCTTATCTTGATATTTCCTCTTGAAAATTTCCACAACCATTTCAAATCTTGAATATTGTTAAATGTTGGATAGTTTTGATATTTACATTGCCTAGAGTTACGTCTCCTTGTCTTGGCAGGTCATGTCCAACCCCAACCATATTTTGTTTTGAGCTATTATATGTAATTCTCTTTTTTTTGGTCGATCAAAACTCCTGTTGCTTTTTTTATTTTTTTTGTTTTGTAACTGTACAAAACTTGTTGATTCCCAAAACAAGAATCAACAAAAAGAAACTATCTTTCTATCATTACATCAGAACATGCAAACTATGAGCCCATGCCTCAAAAAACCAGAGAAAGGAGCCTCAAACCTACAAAGGCTTGAAGCTTCAAGGAACCCACAAGAAAATGATAGAAAATAGACTCAGAAACGCAGAGCAAAACCATCCCCCAACAACCAACCTCAAAAACCATCACCAAAGCAAGTGGGGAGCATACGAACAAAGGCACCAACTGCCGAACAGTCTTCAGCCTCATCTAGAAAAGAAAAAGGCAGCATGCAGAACCAGGGCATCACGAACCTACTGCCTCCAAAGATAAACATGACAGCCAAAATCACCCAGACTCAACCATCACAGAAAGTGAGAGGGGAGCACAAGCACATGAGCACATAAACACCCAACACTTCTTCAGCCTTCAACCACAACTCATAAAGAAGGAAAGAAACAGACTACTAAAAACTCCATAATCAACCAACACCACCTAAGCAATACAACGACAACAACTTCCCTACCCCATCCATCTTCAAATCAAAACAGACAAGGCAAGATAGCTCAACCAAAGAAATCACAGACCAGGGGAGAAGCTACAGTTTTATGGGAAAGCACACCTAAATAACCAACATTTTCTAGCAGCTTGCTGCCGGATGCCCTAATCAACTCATAAGCTTGTCAGTTACCAATAGGGTTGGTGTAAACAACAAAAATCATTTTTGTAGCACAAATAATAGTGGGGTAGATTCAATTATTGATATCTGACCATCAATCCTTCCTTTTGCTTTTCTTCACTCTAATTTTATGGGAATGATGTGGTACATAACAAAAAAAAATAGACTCTCTTTCATTTTCTTTCGATCCCTGTCACTTTGTCTAATAAATGATGAAAAACTTTGTCTCTGTGCTATGTCATTTTCCTCCTACCCTACCAAGTTTGTCTATTTTTCAAACAATTTTAAATTAGTATATTAGTAATATTGATTGGTTAGAACTTCCTATTGATATAATTTGATTAAGTAGCATGGGTCACCCTATTTCCTCAAAACACTCCATGAAAATACAATTGTTGACATGGATTTAAGATATGCATTTTCCATAATTGTTAATCTCAAATTATGTTATCATAATCCTTCTTATACAAATGCATTATGTTATATTTTCTTTGAACAATCTCAGCTCTAGATTGATTACATCGTTTCCACTTGGGCTGAGCAACAGCTGGGGTTGGCCTTAAACATCAAAGGAAAGTTTAGAAAATCATCTAGATAACTAGTAAGCAGGAAGGAGTGACATGAGATCTAGGTTGAATGTAGATATGGTTTCTTGAGGCAATGCTTGGAAAGCTGGTTGGTCAGTCTATTTTGGTTCCGCATCAGGTGAATGACCTCTTAGATGGATGTGTCTCTCTGAAGGTTATGGATCGCACACACTAGTAGTTGGTATTTAAACTGGGTATTCTATAGTGTTGTTTATCCTGTGAACTGCATTGCTTGAGTTGTTGATGATGATTCCTTGTGGGGTATTATTGTTCTTAGCATACAGTATATTTTTTGGGATAGCGAGGATCTCTCCCCCCATTTAATCCAATCCCCTCACGACCTTGGCAGCACCTCCTAGCCACTGACCTTCAATGTCTCTAAGAGCTAGACTGGTACTTTTGATGTTCTCAATACTGGATACAGTTCTATCAACCTGCGTCAAGATAGTGTTTGGAGGGATGTCGGTTGTGTTGATTTGTTGTGTAGCTCGAAGATGTTGGGGGTTAGATTGTTGTGAAATACGAGCCTGACAGAGGCTTCTTCAGCTCACAACTGACCGCCATGACAGCTGGCGATCTGGACCTATTTTCCAAGATAAAAGAGGTATTGTCCTTCCATATAATCCAGCAAGTTATTGGGGAAAAAATCTATCCAACCCTCAATTTCGTTCAAGGATTTGAGGTTGTATCAAGGTCAAAGAAATTGGTAGCGTCCGTGGGTATTAGGAACATCCAGGTTTGTTTGGCTTCCGCACAGCCTCGTAGAGAACGAAGGATCATCTCCATGTAAGTAGAGGTTACCTTGGATTGAAGGGAGCTTGAGGTGGGTGCAAAACGCAGAGGGCAGCGATGCTTTCCGGTCGTCTAGCGGTGAGCTCAAGGGTTGAAGATCGCTGACCCCTGGGAACGTCGGCTCTGGGACGCGGCACTTTCCAGTCGTCGTCGATCTCTAGCTGCGGCGCTCTGGGACACAACGCTTTCCAGTCGTCGTCGATCTCTAGCTGCGGCGCTCTGGGACGCCGGGGGGGGGGCAGTTTGTGGGCGGGGGGTTTGGGTTGCAACGAGGGGTTGCGGTGAAACTGCTGATCGCAGTTTTGGGGGAAACTGCGCGGGAAGGAAAAGAGGAAGCGCGGGGGAAAAAGCGTGTAGGAAAAGAGGAAAAAAATCAAAATAGACGGGTTAGCAGTAAATAATGACCAAAATGAACGAGTTTGGAACAAATTTACTCGAATAGACGAGTTTGGGAGAGAGAAAGGGTCGAAGACGCCGAACTGAATGGCGTCTTCACCCCTATTGGCTCAAAAATAGCAAATTCGGCCCCGCCCAACGGGTAGCTGGGGGCGTGGCGTCACGTGGCAGTCCCATGATGAAGACGTCGGTCTGACTGGCGTCTTCATCATGGGACTGCAACGTGGCGCCGTGCCCCCAACTACCCGTTGGGCGGGCCGATGTTTTTCTTTTTTAAAAATTTTTATTATGATACCATGTATATTTTTTTATTATGATATATATACATATATATGTTAAATTGCTAAATAAATATAATCTACATTAACTTATATGAAATTAGCCATATATCTGAAATAATAACTGAAGATAATAAAAATATTAATATAATATTATATTTATTAATACATAATATTTATAAATGTACATAAAAGTATTTAAATTAATGAATATAGTACTAAAATTATATAATAAGTTTAAAATTATAAAAATAAAGAAAATATATACATGTATTTAATTGTAAACTTAGAAAAAAAAGAAAACTAATATAGCAATAAAAATAAGAAAATACTAAAATAAAAACTAATATGGTAGTATATAAGACACGCTGGTGCACATATATATGTTTTATTTCTATAGTTTTAAACATCACTATATAATTTTAATATTGTATCCATTAATTTTAAATACTTCTATCTGCATTTATAGATATTATGCATTGATGAAATATAAATACAGATAGAAGTATTTAAAATTAATGGATACAATATCAAAATTATATAGTGATGTTTAAAACTATAGAATTAATACACACACACACACACACACACAAATATATATTATACACGAATAATTGAAAACTTTAGAGAATTATGTGAATATGATGTGTTGTTTAACTATGGTCTTTTACAATATGTAGCTATTACAACAAGTGATATCATGTTGTGTAATTATAGTATATTACAATGGTTTAGTTTATGTTGTGTAATGAAGGTCTATTACAACGATGTTTTATGTGTGGATATTACAACAGGTTATAACATGTTGTGTAATTATAATATATAACAACAGGTTGGAGTCTGTTGTCTCATGTTGGGATATAACAACGAGTTTTAATATGTTGTATTATGGTAGTCTATTACAACATGTACCAAATACAACATTTAAGGCCTGTTGTATAATTAATACATACTACAACGGGTGAGTCTGCGTTGTGTAATGATGGTCTATTACAACATGTGACTATTACAACGGGTCAAAATATGTTGTGTAAATAACATCTTTTACAATAGTTTTGAATATGTTGTGATACTACAACCTATTACAACACTTTAGCAGTTGTTGTAGTATCCTCCTATACTACAACAGGTTTGTCATGTTGTAAATGACTTGTGTTGTATAAAATATATAATATACAACACAAAAATGGGCTTGTTGTGATAAGTATGCTAACTACAACACAATCATCAGAACTGTTGTCTCTCTGCCGTTGTAAAAAACATTTTCTGTAGTAGTGTAAGACTCTAAGTTTAAATATTGAAACACTACGCTAAGCTCTGCCAGAAACCCATATATAATACTATTCAAGTGTAGTGAGGGACAAGCATTAACCTATGGAGAAAGAAATTGAATAAATTTGGGATTCTAAAATGCACATGTGTATTGATTAGGACAACGGGCAATATCCTGGGAGAGTAGTTACGGAAATGCTGAATCTACAATTGATTATGGTGGGGACCATTTTAACTTGTAATGATGGCTTATAGAATCATAGGATGCTACATTTACGAAATTTGAGGAGTCTTCTATCACCATATTCTCATAAAAAACTTGCATGATGCAACATATTGAATGCATATTTGAGGTTAGCATTGTACACTTCCAAATTTTGAGTAAACCCAACGTCATCAAGATGATCTGAGTTTATATTAACTCCCAGACATGAGACCAAGAAGACCTATTTTGCAAGGAATGTTGTCACAAAGACTTTCATCTTGACTGCCGCAACATATTTTACCAGAAGAAACTAGGAAAAAAAACCCATATAGCACACTTTGCTAAAAAAGTACCGAAATAGCATCCTTCCCAACTTATTTCCCAAACTAGCACACTTTCAGAGTAAAACGCCACACTAGTTGGCGTTTTACTGTCTCCGGAACCAAAAGCGCCACTTTCTTTGGCGTTTTACTGTCTCGGGTAACAAAAGAGCCACTTCCTTTGGCGTTTTACTCTCTCTGGAACCAAAAGCGCCACTTCCTTTGGCGTTTTCAGGAGAAGCGCCACCTTATTTGGCATTTACCGGTTGCGGGGGGATAAAAACGCCACCTTATTTGGCGTTTACAGGTAAAACGCCAACCTTTGTGGCGTTTTACTGTAAAGCGCCAGATAATGTGGCGTTTTATTATTTGGGGTTGTATTTGCTGCATTATCTTAATATCAAATATGTATTCATATAGTGTTCTAAATTTCTAAATATCCAACACATTCATAATGCTATTTGCTGTATGCTCTAAATTTTTTAAATATCCAACACATTAAGGTATATTATGATTACAATATCATAGAAATATGTCCAAAAGGGAATAAGGTAAATAGTGAATACAAAATGATCCAACATAGAACAACAACAAAAAGAAACATCAGTCTAAACATCAGAAAGATACATGATTCAACTAGGAAATCTACAATATTTGGAAATGACAAGTAATCTTCAGATGCTGCAACAAAGACCTTCAATTCTGCAATCAAAATAAAAGAAATATTTGACCAAATTATTAAACTATAGTCAACAATACAATATATTATTTAGAATATAAAAATATTTGAAAGAATTAATACCTGTCACTTTTGACTCTTTAAACCTTAGGTTTGGTCACCAGATTGTTGTTCTATGTTTGGAGAATCTTGGATTGGGCTCAACTGTGTAGTTTGAGCTCCACGTGTAGGCCTACTCATAGGAAGTGGTGGTGTGAGAGGTCGAGTGAAGGGCATATTCCAAGATGATGGAGGTGATCCAAACATGGTTGTGTGGAGGCCATGTGACCAGCTAGGGTGTGGTCCATGTGGTGAAAATGGATAAAAAGGTCCTTGTTGGTCAAAGCCTAGGGACGGACTAAAACTTGGTTGAGGCCATGATAAAGTAGAAGGAACCCCAAAGTTATCAGATGGTGGCGACGAAGGAGAGTAGAACATTCCTGGAAACGAAGAAGGAGTACCAACAGGAAATTGTCTTGCCGATGTAGAATCACCTACATGCAAGGAGTCAGTTGTTGTTGTAGAACAACCTGGTGCAGTAGAATGCCCTTGTGGTGTGAAGTGTCCAGTTGTTGTAGAACAACCTGGTGCAGTAGAATGACCTTCTGGTGTGGCATCGACTGATGTTGTCGTAGGAGGAGCTATACTCTGATTTGGATGCATGTAGCTAGGCATTTGCTGAAACCATGCATTCTGTACTTTATATATGTTATCCCATGCTGTCAACCAATCATCAACAGGTGTCTCTTGGATTTGCACATGAGTTTGGACCTATAAGAATGAATGCTAATTAAAATTGATTTCATTTCAACATTAAGATCTATATAAATATATATATATATATATATATAGATATATAAATACATATGTATACTTACACAATCTCGCTCTATGTATCCACGAGGATAGTACAAAGTAGGTGGATCAACTGGCCGTTGAACATGATACTGAGGTTTGTACCATGTAGGGGGCATCTCGACAGTCAAAGGATCAGGAAGTTGAACTATACTATTACGTCTGTCATTCCATGCATTTAGCTCTGTGCTATATTGGACCAACCAGTCATTGCTGCTACGCCCTCTACCATCAATCCGATGATATATAGGAAGGTCTTGGGGTTGAGGTTGATAGTGAGCACCAAATTGTCTTAGGACTCTATCAGGAGCATGCCACTCCATTACAGTAGAAGAGAGCATTGGTACACGTGCCATCCAAATATCTCTACCTTGTTGACACATAGGCGGCAATTTGGCCAACAGTTCAACACTATAAGGTGTCCAAACTAACTGCAAATTTAAATATTTGTAACAATTTAAATAACCATAATTATGACAATACATTAGAATACATATTTCGCAAATAAAGTTATGTAAAATTTAAGAATGAAATGAATTAAAACTCTCACCTGACTTGGCTGATGGGTATCAATCTCATTAAGGTAGAACGTCACAGTTCCTCGTGGTACACGTACACGCTCCATCAGATGGTTCCATCTGTTTCACATAAGTTACCAACGATAAGAATATTATGAGATTATACTTTCTAAAATAGAGTATTTATATATTCATATGACTTACCTATAGCCTAGTGGAGCATGTTCAGGCCACTGAAAATCATCTCACATGTCCAACTTTCCAGGTCTACCAACATGCAACCTTTCCCAAGACCACAGTTGCAATAGATGCACACACCCAGATATTCGTCTTTGTTTAGAACTTGGACGACACCTATACAACTGACGATATAAGTATGCTAAAACTGCACTGCCCCAAGAGTATAAACCGCAACGGTCAAAATCCACTAGAAGAGGCAAGTAGCGAAGATGAACCTCGTTACCAGTACCATCTGGTAATAGAAAACAACCTAAAAGGTGTAACAAGTATGCAATTGTGTATCGACGTTTGACTTGATCGTCGGCATTCTCCAAGTCAATGTCTATAAATGTAGGACAATTGTCTAAATAGTAGAAGTCCATGTAGGACACAGTCTACTTAGATACAGTCCAATTAGTTACAGTCCAATGAAATTACATTCTACTAATAAATACATCATGGCTCACACATTCCAAACTAAAATACACATAAGTAATCAAATATTGTTCACAATGTAATCTCACCTCAATGTGCGTCGCAAACAATGCTCTTATGCTCCTATCTTGCTGGCAACCTCTTTTGCGTCGCAAACAAAATCACGGAGGGGCGCCTGGTGCGTCGCAACAATGCTCCTATGACACATTCCAGACATGTTAATGTAGAATACTTAGGGGAGTCGATGAGGATGGTTGATTCGAGGAGGTCTTTGGGGATGAGGTCCTTGGTGGCGGAGGTGGCGAACGCAATGAGAAGCCTGGTGCGAGATCTCCTGGTGGTTTATGGGCCTGGGCATTGTGGCGCCGGGCACCGTTCTTGGCCGCCTGGTGGGCTGGGTGAGCCGCTGTGCGGCGGATGGGGGCGTCGGGGCCTGGTTGGGCCTGAGGGGAGCAGGACGGAGGGGAAGGTGGTTCCGGTGTGTGCGTCACTCACGGAGGAGGCGAGGAGGAGGAAGCGGAGGCGGAGCAGGAGAGGAGGAAGCGGACCTGCGGCGGCGAGGAGGAGGACGACGACGCGCGGCAGGAGGAGGACGACGACGCGCGGAGCCGGCGGACGAGGACGACCTGCGGCGGCGGACCTGCGGCGGCGGGAGCGGCGGTGGCTGAGTCACCTGCGGTGGAGAGGGAAACCGGCGCTGGAGAGGGAAATCGACCGGCGGAGCAAACTGAGAAGTGAGCGAGGGAGAAAGGAAAGTCGCGTCGCTCGGGGAGGTAACCTAACATATCACGCCACTTAAAGTGGCGTTTTACAGGAAAACGCCAAATAAAGTGGCGCTTTGCCCGTCGAAGCCAAGCAAAAAAAGCCACCGCCTCTGGCGTTTTTCAGTAAAACGCCACATAATGTGGCGCTTTCTGCTAAAGCTGTCCAAGGACGGACGCGACGTATCGGCCGGTTGACCGAATAAATGAAAAGCGCTAGTTAATGTGGCGTTTTTCTGCCACACAACCCGGTTGGTGGGACGCATTCAAGCAAAACGCCACTTAACTTGGCGCTTTCCACCCACGCAATTGTAAAACGCCATAGGAAGTGGCACTTTTGGTTCCGGAGAGAGTAAAACGCCAAAGGAAGTGGCGCTTTTGGTACCCGAGACAGTAAAACGACAAAGGAAGTGGCGCTTTTGGTTCCGGAGACAGTAAAAAGCCAACTGGTGTGGCATTTTACTCTGAAAGTGTGCTAGTTTGGGAAATAAGTTGGGAAGGGTGCTATTTCGGTACTTTTTTTTAGCAAAGTGTGCTATATGGGTTTTTTTTCCAAGAAACTAATTTCATATGCCACACAATAACAACTCCTCGAGAATCCTCCATTTTTTCATATTTAGCGTAGGGCACGATGGTATCGACACTAACCACTCCTTTCCTTCAACAAAGTTTGGCTGGCAGATGGTGGACATTCACCTAGAATGCTCTTTGTTGGCTGGCTGATGGTGGGCATTTACCTAGAATGCTTTGTTTCTTATGAAAAGAGGCCGTCTTCACCATTCAGATCTTTAGAAGCACAAAAAGTGCGGATAGTTTGTAGAATTTTTTCTACTTTGTGAATTTTGTCTTCTGATATCTGCCATTGTGTTTAACATTTCTTTGCTCGCATGTCCAAAATGAAGGGCATAGTGAATATATATGCAAGATAGTCTTTGAAAGGAGCATCATGTGATTCTTCAGCATTCACATCTTCAGAATCCTGAAACAAAAAAGAATTCTGTAGAGCTTCTTTTCTAATTTGGGGATTTTGTTTCTGGTTATCTGCCGGAGTCCTTGATAATGTTCTAGGATGATGGGTAGACAAAATGTTGATCATATTTTTTGTCCTTGAGGAAACGACAGTGTTTGGTTCTTCGCCGTTTATATCTTCAGAACCATGAAATGAACGGTACTACTGAAGAATCTGAGCGGAATATAATAACTAGATGATGAGCACACTGGTCATGATTGTTATTCATCTTTCTAGATTTGAAAACACAACAAAACAATAAAGAAGATGAATCTGCCAACATAAAGGAAGTGCTATTAAACTGAGTATGAAGACTAATGGGGACCTTTACAATATGGTAAACATATCATATAAGAGTAGAGAAATGATAAAGTCTACATTTATGCAGGTTGCAAAACCCACTAACACGCCACATTTCTGCAAGCATGCTTATATATAGAAAATTGATACCCCTTGTGGTGCGAGAAATAAGTCATATAGCCTCTCATGATTGATTATGTGTGGAACTAGTAGATTAACGCCCTGAATATATAAATCTGATATTGTCATTCCTACAAATCAATGAATACAGAGTAAATGTCCCACCCAAAAATTTATAAACTACTAGGAACATATAAACAAAGGGACTGAATTCAGAGGCCTTTTTTCATAAATCAAAATATGTCGCCATTAGCATTCATTCCAAGTGGCTTCTTGTCAGTGAAGTGAAAAAAAGAATAGTACCTTAGCCCCAGTTGTGGTCAGCTATCAGGTTCTATGGGAATTCTCATTTATAAACAAAGGGACTGAATTCAGAGGATTCCCCCCCCTCTTGATTGCAGTATAAATATGGGTTCAACATTGCTTCCACAGGGAGACAACTAACATGGTCATTAGAATCACTTACCTGTCTCTGATTTCATGGTGGTACTCTTACCTGAGGCTCCCTCTCATCCCACTCATCGTAAGCTCTCAACTTTGAAGACAACATTCTCACTGGTATGCAGATCTTCTATGGAGTGTTTATCGTATAATTAATTAATAGAAATGTTTATTTCCTTCCCAACTTGATTCCAGAACGCCTCCCAGCTGGCTTTCTGTGTTCAGCGTCACGAGCCATTCCATTTCACCGATGTTTAGTGTTTACATAAGTGTGCTATGGTGTTTCTCTTTTAAAAACATAAGACTAAATTCAGATGCCTTTTATTCCCTCATTTATAAACAAGGTTGATTGAGATGTAACAAACACTATAATGTGTATCACCGTTGTATATTATCTCCTTTTTAATATATCGCAGCCATAGTGCTTGCTGGGTTGTTACTACTTACTTATGGTAGATTGGAAGGAGGAAAAAAGGTGGAATATACTGAGGGAGCACAACTCGTTCTCTTCTTTTTTTAATGCCTCTTACCCTGTCGATTCGTTAATCTGTCGAGTGTCTATCATGTCGAGGGAGCACAACTTGTCCTCACATTTCAGCAGCAATAAATCCAGCATATGATATATCTTTGACGAATGCAAACCAATTCTCCATAGCTGCTTCCAAGAGCTAAAGTGCACTTTATCCTCAAGGTTATACCGAGTTCCTAGTTGCTTGCTACTTCCACATTCATTCGATATGAATCTATCCAGGAAATATGGAGCACAAAAGTCTTCTATCTAGATGTATTAGGCAAATAGAGCAGTTATCTTACCTGTAAACTTGACTATTTATTTTTTTTATATGACAAAATACCTTACGAGGATGCTAAGATGATATAGTTTTCTGATTTGAACCACTACAGGGTGCTCTCTTCGTGGTTGTCCTCTTCTGCATTTTGATGGTGATGACTGTTAGCCGCTAGCATAGAATTCGACTGACATTGTTTGATTCTCTTTTCATCCCAGCCTGGTGCAGATTTGAAGTGCACACCAGATCGCCTTTGCTCAAGCATCTTTTGGCTGGTTGGGAATACGTATTTGTGAGTACACCGGCAGTTGGTGATTACGTTGTGATTCATGCAACTGCCTGTAATACAAGCATGACTAGTGGCTCAAATTTAAATTATCTGTCTAAAAAAATCAAGCTCAAAAGTCTTAGCTACTCGCCATATCTAAAAAGATAGAACCTGACTAACCAACCTATATGGATCGTAGAATAGGCATCTCTCAGTAACAGCTAAATCAGAAAAAAAAAAACATCAGTCAGTAAAAGTTGAAACAGCAAACATAAAAAGCAGATAACTTTTGAGGCAAGGAAATCAGTCCAACTAGAATACAAAATTGAAATCCAACCAATAGACTCAGGATCTATAACCAGAAAAATATGAACAAAAGAATATCTAGAAACATCAGACGAGAAAACCATAAGAAATCCACAACAAAAAAGCGCAGGCTTTAGCAAGCATAGTGATAATGAACACATAAGAGAAGTTCTCGACCAGTCTTGAGAACAACTTAGACACTCTTGGACACCCAAGCAGAAGAACATGTAACGATTACGGGATTAGCTTAATATCAGTAACTAGCAACAAAAGAAAAGGAAGTATGTAACGACCCCTCCCCCGGTGATCCCCCATTTAGGCAGACTAAGAGGGCAATGACCATTATCATAAATACATGATCGATGTTTATCAAATAACCAAAAATAATTAATAAATTTTCTTTATATTGAAATGAGTTTGGTACAAATTCTCCAGCATGATTTACAAAATATAGATTTTTAAAGTTTACCATACGAAGAACAACTATCTAACTATATCCTCCAAGTGTTACATTGCATTACTTTGTTTGATGCCTTCTTCTCTGGGTATCCATCTTTCATCATTAACTGCAGGAAATCAACACATTCGCCTAAAACGTCGCGAATCCAAAACACAGGCAGTATAACAAGTTATATCGATATGTGGGGGGAAATAAAATGTTCACATCTTATTGTAACAAGATATCCACAATAATTATTGTTACATGAACAAAATTATGTTTTCTTCATAACCTCTCAACACGTTTTTACTCAACCTCTGGGATACCCTCTCTTAGGGTCTTGTCCCTATAGTGGACATTAGGCCACCTCTTAATCTGGAGCTAGGTGCCATGTTGGTCTTCCCTATCTGGGGCCTGACCTCATATGACCTTTCCAATCTGGGACTTGGTCTGACCTTCCCAATATGGGACCTGGTCTTTAGTCATCATCATGACTCTTTCATTTCTTTCTATTCTCAAACTTCTCTAGAGTTGGTATACAGGGTTCGAGCTAGTTACACACATATAATGTGATAGCCATAGTGATTTCATAGATTACAGGAAATAGTCAAACAAGTAAATATTTATTTTCAAGCAATCCAGAAAACCTCAGAAACGTCGGGAAATTGGTGTGATTATTCATAGGTGTAACCACATACCTTGATCATGTGTACTTGATGTCCAACCAAGAGAAATCATGATAATCGAACAAGCAACAAATCAATTATCTTGAAAGATAAAGCATAACACCCATGTATCATTATTTTCTTCAATTCCATCATTAAGACTGACTTGGGTCTCAAGTTAGGGTTTCATTAGGATTTTAGCTTTCCCAACCTTAATTATCGCTTTTCATGTTCTTTTGATTTATAAACCCTAATCTTATCATTTTATGCACTTTTAATCACAAGGAAACCCTAATTCATCAAATCATGAGTTATTAATCTTAAATTAGAACCGAGTTATCCTTTTTATCCAAAAAGATCAATATTTGATTATTAAGATCAATTGAACATACTAAGATAATCAAAATCTAAAAATTAGGATTCTTATGCATTAAACATATTAAAGATGGTAACCCTGGATACTTTTTATATAGAGGCAAATTTAGGTCTATATTCTATTTTTATTGCATTCCTTACATTCTCATAATAAATGTTCATATATGACTTATAGCAATCTGCCTTACCAATTATTTTCTACATTATTTCCAAGATAAAACTATCTAAGCCAATCAGAATGTGCCACATCAACGCTTATTACCTTTTATTTTTGTTGTCATTTCGGTCCAAGATTTAGGCGGAAGACCTTTCTACCCTTGTGTTGCATACGTTCATGTCGGGTATATTGGTTTTTTAGACCGAGGGCTTCTTCCTTCTCGCATTGGAACCCGATCGTAGCTCTGCCGCTGGCTCACTTGCTTCGTCCTCTGCGACCTAAGGGGTAGGCAGAGGCTCGAGGATCCTCGCCAATCCTTGATGGGCATAACTAGTCCCAGCCGTAGCATTAGCAGCCGAAAACTAGGGGGTTCGTCCCCCTTCCTGACCAGGTTGGAGTTGTGTGGACTGTGGAGGAGGATGAGGAGGAGGAGGAGGAGGAGATCAGAGGGTAACCTACTGAGGGAGCGCTGCTCCATCTTCATCTCGTACGTCACCCAAAGCCATGCCAATCCATGTTAGCTATTGTAGAAGGCATCTGTGGGGAAAGTGAAAGAGTGTAGCCGGGTGAAAAGGCTACCTGACCTAGCTTTCTCATGGCTATGGAGACCAGGGCTGTCTATCCGAGCAGGGGTCTTACAGTCCTTTATACTAGTTCTGGGAAAAACCCTAGAGCTCAAAGGGGAAAGACGATGAAGCTAAAAGAGGAGGGAGCCCCACGATAATGAATGGACACCCACATCTATATATATACATACTGAAGGGATGTCTAACTGGGTTATAAGTTCCATACTTTCTCATATTTGGTGACACATATTCTCTCATTTGTCAACAAAATAAATACATCCTTCTAGTTATTATTCTATAATAAAAGGTCACAATACCCCCACCTTTCTTTTTAGAACTTGGTGTATAAGGAAAAAGAAATAATCAATATCTTCCCTTGCATCCAAAGCTACCTTCCTCATCCATAATCTAGTTCCATATGATATCTAAAGAGAGGGAAGATATGCTTTCCCTTCATATCCACAAGGATATCTTTGGTCTTTAAGGATTTTATCTTCTTTCCTTACTTTAGTTTCTCTTTCTCTCCATTAGTTATGAATATTGTCAATTATTGTAAAAACAAGAAACCAATAAATACCTCTCCCATGCTATATTATTTCCTTGGTAACTATGGGAATAAGTCTTATACACAAGCCTACTCTTTTAAACATATTATTAAATAATGAGATATCCTTTTTCTCCCAAATTTAGGGAAAGTCTATAATGACTTTATCTAACCGTGGCCAAGGTTTGAGACCAAACTCGAAAGGAAAATATGCTTTTCTTAATATGCAAGTATTCCCTTCATAAGACATATTTTATGCATTAATACAACCTTTTTCTCATTCTTTCTTTTCTATACTCTTTATTTCAATTACTTTTCTTATCAGAAACCATGTGCAAATGAAAACCAATTACTATTAGCCTCCATACCACTTTCTCAAGAATTCTACACAATTCTCTCAAGTACACATTTATTATCCATTTTCCTTTACTTTTTGCTTATTATGGGATTTTATTCCCTCCCTTTTCCCTTTTTCCCATTATTGGATAAACAATGACAGTAAGAAACCACAAAATTCATAGCAAAGGGAATTTGCAAGGAAAACCATTATTTTAAAGCAAAGCATACAAATTGCCAATATATCCCTTCTATTCAAAGCATTGCAATTATATTAAGTAAAATACAAGTGAAACTGAGGTTATAATAGTTGAGGACCTTTCTTTGTTCTATGTGTGGCCACAATTATTTTTCTTCTTCTTAAAAATAAGGGACCTAGAAAACATCAAGTTGTAAAAGACACTAGAGAAAGTTAAAACTCAAAGGCATGCATCTTGCATCCACATCAATGTAAGTAAGGAAATATATTTACTTAAAGAATAAACTAGAAATAGATGTCAATGATAATCACATTGTCAAGAAAACCACTATAAATATCAACACAAATATCATATACATACATGAATTTGCTCGTTTTAGATTCTACAAATTTATAATATATGAAGACAAAACGTGGGTAAGTGCCTGATGTAAATGCAAACTAGTGGTATGTTCCAAATGTTGGAAAGCATCATAGTTGGATGACTATATTCTCATAGAATGGCACTGTTAAAATACATGGTGATCACCTTGGATTTATACATGTTAAACAATAACCATTAATCTTTCCAACCACCAACAGTAGCATCAGTTGGATGTGGCTGGTCACAATGACACAATGACACAATGACACAATTAAGCATAGTGCCCTTAGAATCAGAGGGAACTACAAGTGCATCAACACCAATGACAATGGAGGGAAGTATAGGTGCATCAACAATGATGAAAATGAAGGAGGTTATGAGGAAGAAAATAGAGAAAATAGAGATGTAGCAATTTCTAAGAATGAACAAGAATGTTTCATGTCAATGTAGTTGGACAAGCCCTAGATCCATGTGAGGTTAGTGATCTATGAATCCATGATGATGTGTGGTTCTAGGAAGTCATCAAACAACAAGAAAATGTATATTGATAGAAATAGTCTACAATGAGTAGCATAAGACCATGGAGCAAAAACTGGTTGGAATATAATCCTGGTGTTATGTCCTGTGTAATAAATGTAGATATAATAACCAATATATTACATAAATATTGATAGTCTAGGGTCAAGGGGGTTGTTTGATTTCCCTGATTCAATATGGATAGCCTCACTTCATAGACCAATAAGCATATGCAAATATTTGAGATGAGTAACCGATGAGTTCCGTTGACATTTTAGATTTTTCGACAATGAATCGTGACATGGTCTCCCTCTCAGACATCACTATGAAGAGAAAAGTACACATGTTGTTTGACAATGTGATCATCTTCTATTGCTACTGAATTTAAAGTTGAGCTTGACTTCTGTAAAAATGCCTTTTGTATTACAATTTAGCTTGAAATTGGGAAGAATTGGAGACCTTTTACTACAACACATGTTTTGGAAAATTGGTCATGATGTTTAGTGATACATATTTTAAAAGAGTACCTTTTAGTGATTCTAATCAATACGATGACAAAGAATCACTAAATTGACCACAAGCTTAGGACTGCAAGCTGGCAAAGACTATCTGAGATGGGATCCAATATACTTGTGAAGTGGATATATTCACTGTGTGTATTTAATATAGTGGGTCTCAGGAAACCTAAATAACCATCAACATTTCAAGCAGTGGCCTATTTGGTTTGCAATTGGATCTTGACAGCTATGGCAGATGTTGCAGCTTATAAGAGAAAATTACAAGAAATACTAAATGTTCATAATGCTGCCATGGATGCAAGCTTGTTCAACAAAAAATGTTATTATAGAAAGAAACATAGAATAAAATAGAGAAGAAGAAATGAGGAATTTACAATGATTAGTATAGGATGACATGTCAATGAGTCAAAAATAGCATACTATAATAGTTGATTAACAAAAAAAATCCATGGGAAGATTAGTTTCTAATTACCAAAACATCTAGATGTACATGGTGATCGAGTGCACATGGATGCTTGATGACTTGTGTGCATAATTCCCATTTGCAATGAGAGAACCAACACCTTGAGGTTCTCCACGGGATGATCTAAACTTATTAATCCAAGTTAATCTACTAGTAACCTCAACTCACAAAATGTTTTCTCATCTTTCGTCTCCTTCTACTTTTCTCAGCTCTATGATCATATTCCATACTCTATAGTATATACAGAGAACAAAATGTGATAGTGTTGTTTGAAACACTTTTGACTCTTACTACACTTCAACAAGATTGTTGGCTTTCCCATTGAATGCTCTACAATGGGTACCTGTGCTGTTTCAGTGACAATTAATATACCTTCTGTGGCTTCATGCTGTGGGATTTTTCCAAGGGCATCATGATCCTTGCCTTTCTGTATCTGACTTCTCTAGGGAAAATGTAGTGATACTTGTTAATTCTATCAAAATATGACAAACTCAAATCATGTTCACAACACACTACACACATCATCAGATGAAAAACCAACATATTGCACCCACACCTTGTTCATATGATGAACTACCAGTAGAGAGAAATGAACCCAATCAAATATGTTAGGCCCACATGTGATGGAACTGATGCAACACTTAAAGGGAAGAAGGTCGGTTGGGTTGGTTAGTTGTAATAGCTAGGAACCATTGTGATGGTGACAACTCAGAAATGCTGATTTACTATGAAAATGTCACCCAAACATGATGCATGGTCGATTTTCCACTGGCTGTGTTTCCATTTGTTTTCACTGGATTTGGTTCTTTGATATGGCATGTGTAACATAAGTTTCCTGAATGGTTTAAAGTTTATGAAGGACCTGTAGGAGGTGAAGGCCGTTGTTGTATTTTACAAGCTGGAATTTCACATTTTCTGATTACCAGATCAATTTTTATTCTGCTTCATGAATAAACCATATCGACTTGTTGGACTCCTCCACCTAGTTTTAAATATTGACATATATAAAAGTATGGCCTAGTTACTGCTATGTAGGGTAATTCTTATGGAATTTCACAAGCACCCACCTTTCCAAGATATTTTAGTAATGAATAGGAAAACCTCTGCCAATATCAAACATCGACAAAAGTGATACAATATTGACGAGTAAAAAGGGCCGGTTAAGTTGGTTAGTTGTGGCGATGTAGGTGTGATCAATAATAATCACGAAGTCTCACAATAGGGTTTTTGTTGAAAGGAATAAGACTGAGATGGACACAATGCATGTGTTGTTACATATCTGAAATAACAAGAGCTTTGCCAACAGAAAAAGGAAGTCAAGGGAGGGATCCATTAAGAAAAGGAGGATACATGAGGTAGCAAACTCATTTCTTACATAAAAAGAGTGTACAATGATGAAAGGTAAATTTTCTATGGCAATACTTGATCCTTGTAAAAGAGAGGAAGCCAGTCGTGGCAGTTTCTTCAATGGAAGTAGACAACTATTTCATAGGCCAATGAGGAAGAGTTATTATTATCAGTTAATAGAGAGTGTCTTTATGGATCTAACCATGGTATGATATAAGACAAAATACATGCAGATTAATAGTTAGTCCTTAACATGCAAAATTCCTTTTTGGATAGAAACAACTATTACATAGGAAAATGAACATTGAGGAGGTGTTCTTACTATCATTTAGTGAGCACCTTCAGGAACCTTACCATCTTGTATGATAAGTCTGAATATAGGAAACTTTAGTCAGTACCCCTATGTGTATTGAGAGATAAAAAAATCCATGATGTTATACAGAATATAAAAACTCGAACCTTTGTGATATATTATCTTCCAACATAAATTTGTTATATTAGGGTAAAATATTGGCTGACTTACACATAGAATTTTTTTTGTCTTAGAGTACAGTTGTACTAAAGAAGTCATTTCACCAAGTTTGTCAATGTCATTATCAGATGAGTCTAAAAGTGAATCACCATGAAAGTTTTATAACATCTTAAGAAATATAAGGCAACACTGTCATGATCTAGTCTCCATATTCTAGAAATGAAAAGCATTGAAAGACACTAGGGAGGTGAAGTATCTATTATTTGATTAATAAACATAGCTACAAAACTATATCATTTGTTATGTTCTAGTAAAATATAGCAATGCATTAGTTGAAAATAGCATGTAGAATTATCCAAAAAATAAGACGATATAACAAGATTATGTACTTATCAAAGAGAAGACTTACAACAAACCTTGAATGATGTGTAATTCATGACATTCATATATAAATCACAAAATATGTTATTGACCTTAATTTAAAACCAAATAAAAATAGTCATGCAATAAGTAAAGAAACCAAATACCTATGATATCATTTATGGTTATTTGAAACTAGATCTTAAATGAACCTATGATAACATCTCTTTTTATTTGAAACTAAATACTATATCATTTTAAGAATATTTTGACCTTAATTTAAAATAAAAAATAGATATGCAACAAGAAGAAAACTAATTACTTATGATATCATTTATGATTAGTTGAATCTAGATCTTCTATGAACCTTGATAGCATCTCTATTTATTTGAAACTAAATACTATATAAATCCAAACTATATAAAGAAATATATAATATATTCTTATTTTTTTGTTTTTTCTAAACGTCTATCCCAATTTGATCTATCTATTCCATATTAATTCAATAACATTAACCAAAGCTCTAAGCTCTGGTTCACATGAATCAAAAACTAGCTATAAAGGAACTAGCATATTTGAAGCACACCATCAGACATCTTGTTATGATAAATTGTCCACCATCTTGGGTCTTGAGGGAAATAAGCCACACCAAGAGGGCTATATGCAACAATACTTATGCCAAGATCCATGAATTTACAAAAGGTGTGATCAAGGGAAAAAATCAACTCAAAACAAAAAGAAATCAACCTGCAAGTTGAGATTATATTTGCTTCAGAATCTCTTGATCATAAAGGCCACTCTAATTGCACTGTTGTAACTAGGTGTACTACCTGACCCATTTGGATTGTTGATGATGAAGCTTCAGACAAACCTTAGTATTTGATTTTCCCTTCTTCTACTAATTTCTTGAGAACACCAATCTTTTGTAGTTGACGAGATCATGTAAAGACATTGTTGTAGATAAAAATGGAAAGCAAAAAGATTTTGACCATGAGCACATAGATTAACTACATGTTCATTTGACCATACCACACACATACTTGAAAATAAAAAACTGATTGGTTATGCAATCAACCAAAACTTACTTGCCAAGCATAACCATAGCAAAACCCAACACTATATCGAAATAGATTTGACACCAACCGATTTTTGTTTTCTTTTGGAAAAAGTCAGGAGGTGCTATTATTCATGCCGTCCTCCTCTTGAGACCTACAAAACATGATTACATTGACCACTACTCCTTCCCCTAATCAAGGAGGTGGTGGCCTGAGCTCGTGATTCCCGTTATGAGTCCACAAGGTAGACAATGGTCGTGGGTGTGTGTGGGGGGTTATGATAGGTTAACTGACCTAACTGGTTTTTAAGGTGGATCTTGGCCAAGCCATCAGTGACCCAGTTAGCTTCCCGATTGGTAAACACAAAATACACTCTGCCTACCTTATAATATTTCTATTTGATACGGCAAAGTCTGCTCTAGTAGGTTGGGGTTTGGTCTCCGCCCTCTTTAATCTAGCTGATAACGCTCCCACTATCTCTTTGGATGCTTACCTCCTTAAGGTTATATTTCATAGCTAGGTCCGCAACATCTTCAATGGTCATGAACTTGTTTCAACAATTGATCTGGCCTTACATCTTCTCCATGTACCCATCACCCGCCTTACTTGTCGTCCCTTGCAACTGCCACCACAACTCTACCTCCTCAGATCTCCACATCCCAGCCCCCCTGGTCCTTGACAGTTGTGGCCACAACCAAGTCCTTCAATTCATCCAGTATGGCAGTCTTCGTTGCCTTGCTTAGGTTACCTTTGCCCGATACCCACATATCAAACCACATGTTTGTGTCCCTACCATTACCCAGGTTGCGGATTGAGTGGTCCAACATAAACTCCAGAGCCTCACATAAAGATCTCCAGAAAGGTGTACCTTTGTCCCTTCTATTCTTGTACTTCTCCAAAATGATCTCCACCCATGAGACTCTATGCTTGTTCATGATGTCCCATGAATTTTTTCATAGGAGGCCCCGACTCCATTGCCTCATGGATTTCACTCCTAGCCCCCTGCTCACTTTTCCACAATAATGACGTCCAGGACCACTAGGGACATGGGGTTCTCCTTATGACCTCCCTCCATATAAACGTTCTCACATCTCTTTCCAACCTATCGTAGAGGTTGAGGGGTGATTTTTCTGTATGCATGATATAAGAAGGGATGGCAGTGAGGGTAGACTTAGCCAAACACACCCTCCTAGCTAAGGAAAGAGTTCAGGCTGTCCATGCATTAATTTTTCTATGGACTTTCTCCAGTGTAGATGCTTAGGTCTTCTTAGAAATCCTTCTATGTAGGATGGGGACCCCTAGATGATTACCCAAGTCCTCTGTTAGATTGATCCCACTGGCTCTGCTGATCTCCTTCCTTCTTTGGGGGGTCACACCTTTAGAGAAGAAGATGCGAGATTTATTAATGGCCACTTCCTGCCCCGACACCCTGAAGAAGTCCTTCAAGTGTCTCATAATGCAACTTAATTGTTCCACAGAGGCTCTTAGAAATAAGATAATGTCATCCACAAAGGTTAGGTGAGATATTTTTGGCCCCTTCCTTGTAACCCTCACCACATTCCACTCTCCCTCACCTACCTCTTACTTGATAACCTAACTTAGCCTCTCCAGACAAAGAATGAAGAGGTAGGGAGAAAGGGGTCCCCTTGCCTTAGCCCTTGACTTGCCTTGAAAGGGTGTGGATTCTCCCTGCTAGATCATCAAGATCTCCCCTTGAGATATTAAGTTCATAGCATACTCGATAATATTTCTCGGCCAGTTTGCCTTTTCCACGGTATCCCTAATGAATATTCAGTTCATTTTTTCATATGCCTTTGAGAAGTCTATTTTGATGGCCATCATTGGTGCTGGCTTCATCTTCCTCATACCATGTATGATCTCCTGTATAAGGATTATGTTATCAACTATTCTTCTCCTGGGGATAAAGCTTCTCTGATAAGGAGATATCCACTTATCCAAATGGTTCTTGAGTCTGTCAGTCACCAACTTTGAGGTCAATTTTGAGACTGTATTGTTAAGGCATATGGGACATAAGTCATTGCAGCTCTTCGGTGCCCGGACCTTGGGGATTATCACCAGCGTTGTGTTACCCATGTCTAGTTCTAGGTTACCTCCAGTAATGGTGTTCCTCACCATGGTCATAGCAGATCCTGTGACGATTGACCATTTCTCCTTGAGGAAGAGTGTGTCAACTCCATCCGACCCCACCTCTTTGAAGGGGTCCATCTTGAACAACATTTGGAATATCTCTTTCTCTATAGGAATCCTTCCAACAATCACATATTATGCTCTACTCAGCACAACAAAGTTTCTAGGGTACCTATCGATGACCTGGATATCTAGGTTGTTATTTTCAGTAAGCAGCCTTCAGAAGAAATTAGAGGTCATATCTTTTAGGGAAGTGCCATTTGTCACCCAAATACCATTCTCGTCCATAATTTGGGTGATGTTTTTTCATCTAGCTTTTTGGTTGACGAAATCCTGGTAAAACTTTGTGATCCTGTCTCCACCCTTGAGACAACTTTGGTGGCTACATTGTCTCCAATCCCACTTCTCCTTCTACAGAATTTCCTCCAGCTTGCTCGATAGGTTTTAGATCAGAACCTCCTTGCCACTCTTATAACTCCGCTCCTACTCCTTCTCTGCCTTGCTAAGATAAAAGTTCTTGGGCATCAAGAAAATGAGATGGTTCTTGTTTGGGCAAATAAAAGGACTAAAATATTTAAAGAAGCGTATGCGATAGATCTGAGGCATACTGGCAACCATGATAACATTGACTAGCACCAGGATGCCCTATTTACATGTTTCCTGGATAAAAGTTATGAAACTTGATCACCTATAGCATAATGACAAGGTTGGTCGAGTTAATGAATGATTATTGTTATTCAATTTTGTATTATTTTCTTTTTTCAAATGATTGTATCTCACTAATGCATATTCATTACCATTATGCATAAAGATTAAAATCTAAACAACAACCTTCGCCTATGTAGTTAACACTAATTCCAGCGATGATCATCTATGTATACTCTTCTTATTTAGACAAAAAACTTGATATTTATTCATATAAGTGAGCAAAAAATAACAAAAGAGAAAATAGAGTATTTGGGGTTTGGGCTATGTGTCAAAGTTCCAAAAAATTATCAAATCACTAACCAATCTCTAAAACAAAGCACTCCTCTACAATCTACAATGCCAAAAGTAGGTAGAAAGTAGGTGCAGGAGGAAAAGTAAGAAACTTAACCAGTTATGACATGCACATAAAATAATAATATCTACACAAATTAAGATAATACATATGACCATACCAAGGAAAGTGGTTTTTGTAGAAAAAATGTACCCTATTCCAGAATGTTGACTTCATTAAGACAATATAATAAGTCAATTTTAGCTTATTTTGGAAATGGATGACATTAGTATTTAACTATATATAAGACATATAGGTCCCACCCTGACCCTATACATGTAGAGTCTTTCTACATCTAATGAAATAACAGAATTTTCTAGAATGAATGTGTTGATAGCAAGTGTTTCATGTCCCACATTTCAATAGGTTTTTCAAACTAAAATTTGGAAGAACCTTTAGAGGATAATATTAAATTTCAAGAAAACTTTGAGATTCTTGCATAATCATACAGAAGTACTAGTGGAGGGTGTTGATTTAAATGTTTCTATAGAACACACAAAATAAAGATCATTGCATTGAATATCAACAATGTATTCTCATCTCTTACCCTTTAAATCTCAACTTTCATTCATAAATATCTTATGTGTAGGAAAAGAAATCCATTTCGAGCATACTTGCATGTATATGCCTCTAGGTGTAAGAATATGGAATCATAATAATATCTTGTAGTAAAATGAAAACTAGGAATTTTTCACGACTATATATCCTAGTGAAACATAAATAAAATCATAAACATGTTAACTTCCTCTAACATCGATGCCACACTAAAGAACCAAATCAACCAACAGATCACAACACTCCTAATGACATACTCAGATAAATATTCATTCCAAAACCCTTACCATGAAATAATCCAATGTGCCTAGATTGAGGAAACATGCATATAAAAAGTCACATATATGCTCTACAATAAATTTACCTCTATCAATTACATTGTTAAGAAAAACATATGAGAAATCTCATACCTCTAATATCCATCTACATATCTAAAAATAGGTAAATATTTATCCCAAGAAACCAAGATATTTTAGCATAGAGACATATAAAAGTAAAATCCTCCAATCATTTATAAGATTTAACATTTTAGCTAGTTGTCTCACCTTGTGTGAAAAAATAACGACGTTGATCGTCTAAAGTGTAAGATCCCAAACCTAACATAATAAGTTGAACATGCTTACTTATCATAATTGGATGCTTAAAAACTTAATATAACCTTGTGGCGTACTTTGATATCATGTGACAAGCTTAAGTTTCAACTTTGATCTAGTTTGGACATTGTTTGAGTAAGTTATGCAATTTTGTGCATGTTTTGGGCTTTTATGATATTTACCCATATCTGAGGTTTTTCTTGCAATTTGTTACATGATTTATGTTATTAAATGTTTTCATGCCTTTCTTGAATTGGTTGTGTCTTGGAGTGCCTAGATGTACTTTTGTTTGGTGGTGACACCTCTATAGGGTGAGTTAGGGTTTTGGCTCTCATGGATGAACGACCTAGAGAGGCCATCAACCAATGGTTCCCCCTGATAAATGACAAATGATGGTCATCATCAGGTGGGGACAACCAATGGTGATATCTATAGGTGGTAGAGGTCCCTCGGAGCGATGGTTTTCTTAGAAGGGGTGACCAATGGATGGCTTTTCACCTAGTGACCTAGGGTTTCATTAGACGATGGTCACCAAGTGATGAAACTCGATGGCCACCCTGGGAGGGTCAAGATCTGATGGACTAGAAGACTCCACAACCAATGGAGATTCTTATTGCATATATGTGGTATCCCTTGGCCATGGACACTTGGAAAACATGTTAGGACACCTTAGCTTCCTCTTCTCTATCTCCCCTAGCTATATAAACCTCCTACCTTTCATGCAAACAAACTTTTTGGACTCCTTTCTCTTCCTTTCTATCTAGAGCTTATTCATCCTTTCTCTATTTTATAAGAAGGTTCCCAAGGTAGAATAAGGTGGTCGATCTCCTTTCATGTGCAACTAGGGTTCATATCTACCCTCTTTTAGAGCTTGTGGAGTTTCCTTTGCTTGTTCTTGACCTACGCAAGTAAGCTATCCCTTCTTTCCTTTGTTTCCCTTTCTATCCCACCTCCTTCCTCCTTATTCTTGGTCATGGCCATGGTGTTCCATGGCAGATCTTTCTCTAGAGCTTATAAAATCCTTCTTTCTTGCTTCCTTGACCTAGGATTTGTTCTCTTTCTTAGAGAAGAATCTTGCTTGGTTGTGTAGAGTGCTAAGATGGGGTTTCCTTCCTCTTATGTTCGATCTAGCTTTCTGTTTGGAGCTTTTTATTCTTCTTATAGGCGAGTTATATAGCTTTCTCCACATTTATTTCTTACTTATAGCTTGCATATGCTAGATCTTGCTCTAAAACTAAGTTCTAAGTAGAAAGATCCCACCTTCACCTAGGGTTTGAACTTAGGTGCTAGTTCCTTGGATATTGCTCTAAAACTAAGTTCTAAGTAGAAAGATCTCACCTTCACTAGGGTTTTAGCTTAGGTGCTAGTTCCTTGGTGGTTAATCTTCTCGATGTGTTTGAAACCTTGTGTATGACCTTCCTATGGTAGATGATGATTTATCATTGGTTTACATGGAAAATGATGGCTCTCGGTCTCTCTTGAAGAATGGACATCTTAGGATTTCTAAGGCTATTTTTCCACCTTAGCAACTCAATGGCTTTATTTCTTACAAGAACTAATGGGCAAGCTTTTAGTGCAATTTTACTTGGGTTTTTCATGCCAAATATGATCCTACCTTAATTTTAGTTTTGAATCTTTTGATGCTTAAGAATAAATGGTTCTAGTACTCTAGTGTGGATTCAACTGATGGCTCCCCTTTCCTTCCTCAAATGATGGTTCTTCCATGGGTTTTGTATTGTTTTCTCACCCGTTGATGACAACTGATGGGAGTACTAAGCTTGACAACTGATGGCCCTCCAAGTCCATCAACTAATGGTTGTCCTGACTCCAAAACTTGATGGTCCAATGACCTATGACCATCAACCTATGGCTCCATTGGTTTGACACTCGATGGTGTCAACCAATGGAGGTTTTGATTCCATGATCTGATGGTGGTCCTAGACACCACAACCGATGGTGGTCCTAGAAACTACAACTAATGGCTTTCTTTAAGTGATCAACTGATGGTGGGTTGTAACCCCAGAACTTATGGTCTCTCTTGATTTAAATAAAAATTGGATATGATTTGGATATATAAAATGTGAACAACATTGAAAAATATCATAATTTTTGAAGAATGTTATGACCTATTTATTGGTCGAGTTTCAAACTTGACCGATCATATTTTTAGATTGATATAGCAGTGTGGAAATTGAATTTTATCTTTTTATTGGAATACCAATTGATCTCAAATTTTAATTGTAGTTGTTAAACTCCATTATAGACACCATAATAAATTGGTGTAATTTTTTAATGATTTTTGATCTCTACAGAGAGGGGTGTCGGTTGAGTTCTGTGAAGGACAAACTCGACCGACCATGTTGCTGATTACAATATATTAGTATAGTATTTGATTTTTAATTATTTATTGTAAAAATAAATGATTTAAATTTTTTACTATATCTTATAATCTCAATTTCAGACATTGGTTTAAAGTTTTATAATTTTTGGATGAGGTTTGAGTTCTGAAATGTGTGGTTTCGGTCGAGTTTATAACTCAGCCGACCAACCAGTCTGAGAAAAATAAAAATACATTGAGGGGCTTGTTTGCAAATGTTCTAAGCACCTCAATTCATCTATATCACTAACCTAACACACAAGGAGCTCTCATAATTCATCATTCCTGTCAAAGAAATGAAATTCTTGAGAGAGAGGAGAGCTAGGGTTTTGAGAAGAGAAAGTGGTGGAGATGTTGACCTAGGGTTTCTCTATCCAAGATATGATGAAATCAAGTAAGTTTTTCTTCTTTGCATAGCATTTCATGGTGAATCTTCTCTCACATGTCAAGATTCTGTCCCTCCCCTGATTTGATTCGAAATCACATCAAATCTCCCCCTTTTCTCACTCTCTCTTCTAATCCCCATTTCTATGGTTTCTGAGTTGAGAGGAGAAAGAATTGGATTCTTTTGTGAGAGTTTGATTGGGTTTCCAAAAATCCAGAGGTTGACCTACGAAATTAAGGTGTTTGGAACCTGAGGTGAGTATTTTTCTCCCTCCTAAGCTTTGTATTCATGTTGAAAGCCTAATTCCATCTGGCTAAAACAATCAGAAACCTTGATTGTACATGAATGTGATTGGATTTGATTTGGGAAAGATATTGGGGATCCAATTCTACTGATTTTGATTATTTATCATTGATTGGAACTTGATTAGTTCCTGATATATTGATTGAGGATCCATGGGTTTTTCTTATGGGTAGATGACTATGCTATTTCATGTGAATTTTGCCTAAAAATTAGCCCAATGGCCGATATGCTTGGAATTGAATTGACATGTGTATAATCATATTTGAATTGTACTAGATTGTATGATACAAGTGTATTGTTGAATGTTAATGGAATCGAATGACCACATATCCTGATTAGGATTTGTGTTGAGGAAGTGAATGAAATGAGTCAATTAATCAATGTATACTTATGATTGATGAACGAAATGTGTGAAAATGGAAACTAAGGTTTTCATGTTTGTGAATAATCCTAATGAACCCTTGAGTCATGATTGGATTACTAAATGATATGATTATTATGATATGTTGAACTAAGGAATGACTTCTTGAAAACCCTAAAAGTTTATTATTAAGATGATAATGAGTGATAAAGTTAGAACTTGTATATGATGTTGTAAATGTGATCAAATGCTGAAGTTGAAGGTATTAATACTTCAATTGAATATGATGAGTCTTACTAATATCATCTAAGTCTAATGCATTTGTTTTAGTACAATAAAGAATGATCATTGTTGATTATGGGAATGGCATTAGTAGTCAATGACAAGTTACACTTATCTGAATATAAGAGACAATATGAGAAAGATGTACTTAATGGTGATTGCAAGATAAAGATGAAACTAATGAAGATAGTATGATGAAGTATTTTATATTTTATTTTAATTACATGTGGCTTAACCCAAATTAAATGAAATATACTAAGAATTGTAATTTGATAAATTTTATGTAGAATAGAAGCATTGTATGTAAAGTGAATCAAGAAAGATTGGTCCAGATAATGTAATGAACATGAAATGAAAGAAGTTGAGACTACTGAGTATAAAATGATGGAAAAAGATAGGAATTAGTAGATGATTCTAAGAATGTAACTCTTACCCTAAAATGACGAATGTGATGATGCTAGTGAATGAAAATCTCAAATGGGGGATTAAGAGATGCACATAACTATAGTTGAATTCAACTAAAAGTTGAAAGTCAAGTATTTGAATTGATTTACAAGAATGTGTTCTTGAATTGTGAACTGTACTCTGAGAATGGACTAATAGTACAAACTTCAATTGATAGTCAAGATGCGTTGATTAGTAAACCCATATGAAGAATGTGAAATAAAAGAAGAGAACTAAGTCTGTTATGCATGTATATGCATGAAATTATTGGAAACTATTCAGATTGGATGGAACATGCATATGTTGTATGATAAATCTATTCTGAGTATGAGGAAGGATACATGATATCTATATGCTTTTACTATTACTAGTTCTAATGCCTCTTCTAATATTTGTTTGGAATTGTGATATACAATGAACTGATAAGATTTATGTTGAAATTGAATTTAATATGCACTCCTTACATTGAGAAACCCTGATAAGGGTAAATGTTGCATAATGAGAATATTTCTTGGGCTAAAAGCCCACTGATGATGATAAAACCCTGATGGGGTAAATGATGGACAATAAGATAATGTCTTGGGCTGAAGGCCCACTGTTGATGATTGCTATGAGATGAAGTAGAAGATAGAAATAGTCATATGTGTTGCAATATACATATTTATTGTGCTTCTTGCTTTGATCATTGTCCATATTGATAAACTTGATCTATTTCATGTTATTCTAGTTATGCGAGAACACACAAATATGATATATGATGTTTTGAATTCTTTTAAGATGAGTAAAAGATATTAATAATAAGTGAAATGATGGAACATCTAATTAGGTGCCCTGAACACTGTGAGTCTCCCCCGAGGACCACACTGGGGAAACAAAATGGATATCCTTGTAGTAATCGATGAATTATGAGAAGGATTTCCAAAGTGTGGATCGAAACCTTAAAGGTTAGACCACTAGGATTTAGGAGTGAGTCATCTGGAGTGGCTTTGGCCCTAAATCCTTGCTATGAAAGTCTATGTCCAGCTGGAATAGACTCTGTTGAAATGAAATATGTGAAATGTGAAATGAAAAATATGTGAAATATTGTGATATGTGATATACTATTTTGCTGGTTCCTATCTCATGTACTCGAGATGAGGACATGAGCCTTTTTAGGCAACCCTAAGGTGACCAGGGTCTATTGTTGATATCTTAGGGTGGCTGGCTAAACCCTAAGATAGTGACTGTGAGTCATTGACACGATAATCATGCGTGGCGACTTCTACTTGGTGAGGTACAAGCCAAGTAGTTTCAGGGAAAATTAATAAAAGATGATAAGCCGTGTAGAACATGATTTGAATGGTTGTTACATTCCTTGTACCGTTACTTGATGATTTATCATTGTTGATTATGCTTCTTACTGTGGAAAGTAATCATGTTGCTATGGACATTTTCTATTTCATATTATGATCGGTCATGTTGACAAGTTATAAATGATGGGATTTATATCCATTCTGAATATGAGTTGGATTGCTTGTGATTTGATAGTGTTGCTTGGTAGATATGTATTATGTGTACTTCAGCTTCAGGACTGGAGGATGTGTTCATGGTCCGGCTGGTGGAGTGTCACAAATATAATGTTATTGTTATGTATTGATTCAAAATGCTTAGACTTGACTTATTTCTCATGCAGTAGGGTTCTTAATCTGAACTAAAAAGTATCTATTGATTTGTTCATAGACACACTCTAAATGATGTTTCAAAGTTATAATTGGTTTATGTGATTACCTTATCTTCTGGGTTAGATTACCATTGCAAGATAGATTTGACTTATGATAGAACTATCTGCTAGCCTTTACAATATCTACATGTTTTTGTTAAGTTTATTATACTTAATCTGATGTTAATGCATGTACCTAGCTTGAGTGGGAGGTATCCACTCACTGGGGCTCTATATGAGTCTCATGAGGTTGTTTCAAATGTTTTTAGGTATAATGCTATCCATCAGAGAGGTCATGAAAAGGAAGATATAAATAGCATAATCTAGATAGATTAGAATGTCCTTGTACTCTTTTTTTTTTCAGGATGGGTTGTAGATTAAGTTTGTTCATCAATGTACATGTATCTGATGTAAACTGAACCGCATATGAGAACAAGATTTTATTCTCGATTTAATGGAGTTGAATATGATTTGTGATATCTGAATGTGACGTCCTTGATGTGACACTGATTTATGAGTTTGTGAACAAAGAAAAAGGAAAAATTTATCTGTGTTTTTTGTATATTATTTATTCGCCTTTGTTGAGAATTCTTTATTTTATTTCATAATCTGGGTTTAGGTTTTGGGATTATCTCTAATGATGAATATTTATATTGATCAAAAGAGTGGGTCTCGACATTAACTATGGTAATCAAACATGGGAAAATCATTAAGCAATTGTAGATTTATGCCAAAAAAAAACAATATTAAATCATAGAAGTCAATTATAATGAAATATGGAGCTACTCCCCAGTCCTACAGAACACGGAAACTAGACATGCATGATTTCTACTATCAAATACATGGAGGAGAAAAGATAAAACGTTATATGAATAAGAAACTAATGCAAACCTCTGGAGAAAATGGTCTAGAAGATCCCCTCTAGAGAAGTCTTGATCTGTAGCATGTTGGATGCAAATCTGCTCTACAGAGATGCCCAAATTATTCCAGATGTGGTTTTCTCCTTCGTCTCCTCCTCTTGTAGATCAATGGTTGGTTTCAATAGTATAGAATGAGATAGATAGGCCTGTACAAAATATTATTAGGTCACAAGGGTTTTGTCTGTCATTAATTCTTAGTTATCAGATTTGGATTGATTTTTAATCTGCATTGATCACGTCATGTCGGTACCACCGAATGGATGTCGGTGGCACTGAGTCATCGGCTAACTCAAACCTTTCACTGAGTGTTGGTACTATCGACATATAGGTCGGTAGCATTGAGTTACAAAATTTGCAAGTTCTAATTGCTACTGCTTATGAATGTCGGTACTACCGTATGTTGTGTTGGTATCTCCAAGTTGATAAACCTCAGTTACTGCTACTCTTTGGATCACAAGTCAGATGCACTGACTTAGTATTTTAGTGGCCTCAAACCTTGACTTGGTAGAACTGAGTCGTATCTCAGTAGCACCAAGATTTCTTCAAGTTCCATGTTGGATTTTCAAATAAAGTTGGTACCACTGATTTTATTATCGGTAGTGCCAAGCTACCTTGTAAGTTCTCAAATTATCTAAAATTAGGAAAACTCAACTGAAGTCCAAATAAAATATGATAAATTTACACCATTTGGTGAAAATACTTATTATTTGATGCAATAATGTTAAACATGATAATAATTAGCAATGCATAAATAATGTCAAAATGAGCAATAATGCATGAAATACATGAAAAAATAGCCTGCAAAAATGAATAGAACTAAGTGCATCATCACCCATAGATGGTGGTTGACGACATCCTCCTTTCTTAGTAGAAAATGCTTCTACCCCTGTACGTAGTCCATGCAGACTACTTGGAACTCCACATTGTGCTTCCTAAGCCGACAGGATGGAGTTGCCCCTTTGTTTGTCAATGTGTCAGTGTCAACTTCTTCTCCCTTGCTATCTCTCTCTTTCACAAGTAAGATGGTTTGGGCTCTCACGTTACTAAAACTATGAGAAGTTAAGTGTGTGTGTCGAGAGCCTTTTCCATCCCCCTTTATAAAGGAGTGATTAAGATAGGGTTTCACAAACCTTGGGGAGACTAAGGGTTAGATTTCACAGTTGTGTGGCTGCTACACACGTCCGATCGATCGACTAGCCAATCCATTTGATCGATTGGCTTGTTGTCAACAGTGCAATTACATAGTTTTTAGCGTGACAATTAATGTGTGCCATTTTGGCCGACAATAAATTGTCGGGTTCATTAAAACTTTCCAATTCAACCCAGTCAATCCATTTGACACTCCAATCGGCTGAATGCCTACTCTGATTACATGTTGGCAATTTTTCTCAGTTGATTGATTGAACAATTATATTGGTTGACTGATTGGTTCCATCGACTAGAGTCACCACATTCTAGTATGTTGACTATACATTCCAATCGGTTGAGTGGCCAACTAGTCAATTGACTAGACACTCCTTAGTAAGTGCAAGCCTATTTTATTGAATTCAACGATGCCCTTCCTCCCTTACCTATTTGTGGCATCTTTCATTACCCTCTAACTCCCTTATGTTTTGGTTTATCATCACCGTCAGCACCATGGTTAGGATGCTCAACATCCTCATGCACATGATCACTATGCTCCTGGTCAGATGCCATCTATAAAATCAAAACTAAACAAATAATAAAGTTATATCACATATAAAAAGTCAGATAACATATAAAAAATCAACACTATAAAAAGTCGGATCACATAAAGTCAACATTATAAAAAGTTAGATCACATATAAAAAGTCAACACATATGAACATTATAGCTTAAACTAATATCCCTTTTGTGTGATCTTCACGTGTATACTCATCAATGTTAAATTCAACATTAAACTTGGTAAGACAATAGAAAATGGAGTAGAGTCATCATACTTGTCATAGTACTCTTCTTCATCAATAAGATCTGAAATGAACAATCTTTTCTGATGAAGAACGACAGACCAATTTTTGTTTCTAGGATCTTTGATATAGAATACATGTTTTTCCTGTGATGCCATAATGAAGGGTTCATCCTTATCGCCTATCCACTAAAAATTTACAATTGTGAAATTGAGTTCATTAACTACAATTCCTTTATTGTTATCAACCCATTTACACCTATATAATGGAACTATAAACTCTGTGTAGTCAAGTTCACATATGTCTTAAATGACACCATAATAAGATATCTTTCCTTCACATGGACTATTCTCCTTGGAACTAGAAAAATACAATGAAGACGTCTGAAGGGTGACCCTACTATTTTGGACAACATTTTTATCATCTTGATGTTTTGTGTAGTATGAAAATCCATTTATGTCAAACCCTTTATAAGACGTAACTTGTGTCTTTGGCTTATACGTGGGCCATTTGATAGTATCTATAACATTATTTGGTATTTGAGATAGTTGATTGAATACTTCCTTTTCAAACCACCTAATAAATGTATGATTATTCTCTCTAGCAAGCCACATTGAACTGGCTTAGGATAACTTCTCTTGAGCTCATTGGTGTGTTCGGTGATATAAATACCCACATCATCAATGTTGTGTAAAATATACAAGTGTGCATGTTCCCACTACTCATGATTGATATTTATCTATCATTCTCCCAAAATACCTTTATTGGAACAAACATCAGGGTTCACAACATTAGCAGTAGTTTTTTTGCAACTCAAAAAGCCGTTGCAAAAGTCCATAACCTTCTTAGAAATATAGCCAAAAATGATACTCCCTTCGGGGTGACAATGGTTCTGAACATCACCTTTAAAAACACTCATGTCCCGCTCAAAAGTATACATCCCATGCAAGAAAACTAGACCCAACATTTTCACTTCCCTAGTTAAATGGACAACTAGACGTATCATGATATCAAAGAATAAAGGAGGGAAATATTACTCAATTTGACATAGGGTAACGACCACTTCTCTTTGCAACTTATCTAGAATTTCAAAATCAATTACTTCTATGCATAAATTGTTGACGAAGAAGCAAATCATAGTGATTGCAAACCTTACATACCTAGGAAGGATAAATCAAATAGCCACATGCAATATATGTTGCATTCAAGTGTAACAATCATGATATTTAAGATCTATAAGCTTTAGACCTATATTGTTACCGGTCTACAAATATTAGTTGAGTATCCCTGTGGTACCTTAGCATTATGCAAGCACTCACAAAAAATTCTCTTCTCCTTAGTAAATAAGGTGTAACAAGAAGGAAAGATATGTGTGATAACCTTTAGCAACTACTTTGTTAATTTTTCCTTATACCCATTTCATGTAGGACCATATTAGATTTGATGCCATATTTAGTCTTACTGGGTACAATCAACAAAGTTACAATAATGCTATTATAAACATTTTTCTCAACATGCATGACATCGATACAATGTTGAAATGTCAAAGAACTCCAATAAGGAAGATCCTAAAATATTAACCTCTTTTTTAATAAAGACTTTTCACCAGTGGGAGTAGTTCATGACCTCTTACCAAAATTATTTACAATGGTGTTTACTCTTGCATAAAATCCTCCCCTAACATAGGTTTAGAGCACTTTGTTCCTTAGTTGAGTCATTGAATGTTTTGTGTTACTTTTAGTAAGGATATACCATTGATAAAAACCTTCGATGACCAATATATACACTCTTACCACCATGTTTCGGTCTGATAGAATCTATATTTTCCTCACATATAGGCCATGCCTTGGATCCTTTGACATTGTATCCAGATAAATTCCCATAAGAAGGAAAGTCATTAATAGTGCAAAGTAGCATAGCATGTAAATTAAACATCTCTAGGAACAAAGCATCATATGTCTTCACACCTTCTCCCCATAGTTTCTTTAGGTCATCAATTAGAGGTTCAAGGTAAACATCAATATCATTTCTAGATTGTTTGGGGCCCAATATCAGCAATGATAGCATGACATAGTTATTCTTCATACACAACCACATAGGAAGATTGTGTACAATAAGCATGACAGGACAACTAAAATATTGGCTACTAAATGTTCCATAAGGATTTATCCTGTCAGTAAAATGTCAAACTTTTTAATTCCTGGCTTCTTTGCCAAATTTAGGATACAATAAATCAATCTTCTTTCATTACCGGGAATCAAATGCATGTCATATCATACCATCGTTGTTTTTCTTTATCTCTGCATGCCAAGATAAATTTTATGCATCTATGACCTTAACAAACAAGCATTGAAACCAAGGAATTATAGGCAGATGCCACATCACCTTGGCAGGAGACTCGGTTTTAGTCTTACCTGATGTCATTTTTTGTATCCAGCCACCCCACATTTCAGACATTCTTTCATATCGATATAGTTCTAAAATAGCACACAATCACTCAGGCATGCGTGTATCTTCTTAGCCTCCATTCCCATTAGGCACAACATCTTTTTCATTTTGTATGTTGAGATTGGAAGCTCATTGCCTTCGAGGCAAATTTCTTTCAACAAAGACAACAGAGAAGTGAAGTTTTTTCGCTCCATCTACTGCTAGCCTTCAGAGTATACAATCTCATGCTCAACATTGTAAACTTAATACAACATAAGTATAATGGGTTTTATCATCATGTACAACATTTCTAAATAAGGGAGGTGGGTCTGTAACATTTACCCCACAACTATCTAGCAAACATCAACCATGTCTGGTGGAATTGGTTCGTTCTCATCAACATCGTCAGTCATTTATTATTCGACACAACTACCACTACCAACATCTATTGACATGATACAAGGAATCTCTCCATGTCAATACTATTATGTATAGCCCTGTACAACCTCATTGTACATGGCATGAGCTTTGATCGTGTCAACAGTGTCAACTTTCATTTTGTTGCTACAATTCCTACAGGGGCAATAGAACCTATCTCCAAGTTATTTTCTTTGTTCCTCTACAATTCTTAAAAACTCATAGAGGCCATTAATAAACTCGAAAGTGCAATGATTTATTTTAGACATCCATGATCAATCCATTTTTATATGATCAGATGGGAGACAAGTCACTCATCAGGTTCTACCTAGCAAAGTTAGTTTCAAGAAGAAAAAAATATGTTTGAATCATTGAGCCCTAATCATCTAGTAGCATTCACATTCATGACTGTGTGCCACCTGTTCCATTCTTGAGCACTTCATTTCACTAGTAAGTGTATAATGTGCATTTGATTTCAATAAATTTCGACAACATTTCCCGACAATTCTCCAAGTACACTGATGTAGATGGGAAATACACACTTACATATAAACCTAGAGAACAAATGGGAAATATTGTCAAAAATTTATGAAATCGAAAACACATTATACACCTACATCCTAAGTGAGATGAAGTGCTAAAAAATAGTCCCAAATCAGGGACTATCCAAGCTTTACCCCTAATGAGTAAATCTCAAATGGGTTTATAGGCCAACATAATATATGGGTTAAGGTTTATAAAATTGGGCTTACTATTTAAAAGATTAGGTTTTAGGTTTAGATAGGTAAATCTATATCAAATTTTATGTAATCAAGTAAATTTAGAGTCATTTTTTCAAATTGCTAACATTCAAACTATTTAGAAGATTAGGGTTTCAAATTGATAATATTCAAACTAGGCCATGCATGTTCGAGCATAATAGTCATACATTCATCATTCTCATTTAAAAATAATTTTTGGGTTTAATCATACATTCATTACATATAACCCTATAATTATAATTAAATACAAAATTCTCAGTTAGAAATATTTTAGAGTTTAAAATTCATGTACAATTCATCACATATAGCTCTATAATTCATTACAATTAATCTCATTAATTACACCAGAATCATACAATTAATTCATCACAATCCATAGAAATTCATCACATTAAAAGCTCTAGAAGAAGTTACCATCAACTATAATTGATAATGACCATATTTCATGACAGGATTAGTTCAAATAGACATATCTCCATTAATTCATTAAGAACAATAACATCACTGAGAGGAAGGAGGAGAGGAAATTACTTTTTGTTGGCAGTGGAGGAGGAGGATCAAGAAAGCAGCAATGGAAAAAGCTTCTCTGGAGGCCAGCCGACCATGAGCTTTGGCTAGCGGAAGAAGTATCATAGACAACTCTAGAGGCGATAGCGTCAATAGGTGAGGAGCAATGACAAGCCTTGGCAGTGACGAACAACAGCGGTGAAAACAGCAGTAGTGAGAAGTAGAGACAACTAGCAACAATGGCGGGGGAGAGGAGAGAAATCTATGAAACATAAATGAGAATGAAATGTGGTTAGGGGAAGATGAGAAAAGAGGGGTTTCTCACATGATTAAGTATGATATTTCTTGTTGGTTGTTAGAAAAATCAGCGACCTATGATATATGTTGTCAGTTGTAGGTGAAGAACCACCGACATAAATAGAAAATTTCTCAGCGGTTGAATCTAAAAATCTGACATTGAATTTCGCAACCCCGTGACACATAATCTTTCAGTTGTGGTAAGAATAACCAATGCTAAACATCAAGTGGAGGTGGGAACAATTTTGTAGGACACATGACACAACCATCTTTCACGTCAGCCGCTGTAAAAAAACCAACAAGAAACTCTAATTGTTTCTCAAGGGAAAGATGGTGAGTGTACCTATTTATACCCTTGGTTAAGTATGAAAGAACCAACAATATAGGTTTCTTGGAGGCAAATGAAATTCCAACAAAAGTTTTACATGAAATTTTATTTCCACGAGTGATATATAGCATCAGTTTCTGTGATAAGTGACCGAAGGCAAAAAGAAAGTATAGTCCTTGTTTTCTTAGTTGATCAATCCATGACAGTTTCCTACTTATAACCGACATTATAGATACTATCTTCAATTTTTTTAAAAAAAGAACTGACTCAATATATCAAATTTGTTGTAGTGTGATATTATGGTCCTATTTCTATAAGGTAGCGAATAAGTGAAAATATTCCATATCTAAACCTATGAATGATGATATTCCCTTGTCATGTCACCCATACTTTTTGTAATGAGAACATATACAAAAGTAACCAACATATATCACTAAAAACATACGGGAACTGTAATATTTGAATTGAAATCCCATAAGGATATATACTACAAGAAATCTAAAGTTTTGATAAGTTCTTAAAGATAAAAATTTTCTTAGCATGAAATCTTCTATAAAGTCTAACTGGAATATACATCTAATAAAGGTCAATAGGGTGACCCTATGATATATCCAACCATTGCATAATTGTATGGTAGAAATAGTAAATAAGACTCTCTTCTGTCTCCTTCTCACCACCTATTAACATCCTATACATAACCATTGACAATAGACTAATATAGAGTAAGGGCCACATTTTTTCTATTAAAATGGGAGAACTATAAAAAATATTATAATAACAAATAAAATATACAAATGTGCTTTATAAATTTTATCCAAATAAAAAAAATATCATACATAAGTCGTCTTTCTTCACATGCATGTGTTCGAGAAAAGTCTACAACGTGAAACAAAAGTTGTTGTCATTATGTAACTTGTTAGAACTTGAGAACTGGCAAAAGGCATGATGTGCCTATGTGTCTTTTCTATGCCTCTTGGGAATCTATGATTTAATCTATAAAGTTATATTATGGTTTTATTAATTTCAACTTGAATCTTTAACAAATATGAGTAAATAACTTGAAACATGATATTGATTTTCACTAGAATAAATAGGTGCAAAAACATATCTTTTCCTTTTGATGACCAAGATAACCCACCCCAGTCGAGCCCGACATGGTAAACTCTCAAGGCACGAGAGGGTGTGATCTGGTCAACAACCTCCCATGCCAATTCAATGTGGTTTTGCATTCACAAAGTGCCTTCAGTGTGTTTCAAACCCAGGTCCTTCTTTGGGAACACCTGAACTAATCTGGTCGGACACAAAATATCTTTTATTTGTTTATTAATTTATTAAAAAATTGAATATCTAAATAACTTTATGCTACTATCATAAAAATTTGATATATGTATATGTACTAAATTGAAACAAAAATAATAGCTATATGGGAGTAACTTAACCTCCAAGTTACTTTATAGGTGGATGGTATGATATAAGAAATAATTATTTATGATACTAAGTTAAGTGGTCATGGACCCCTTACCTATATTATTATTGAACCCTAATTGAGATGTAAATACTGTTGTACTTATATACTTGTAAAAGATACATGATCTTATGTCAGTTCATTGTACTACTCTTCATCATAAGACACTAGTGTTATAAGGGTTTATATTAGGGCTTCTAGATACATGACCAAAAGCTCTTTGGTAAATTCAAGGTTATACATAATGTGGTGTTTTGAACATTGTTAGAGTTTTTAATTTTGAAAAATCAGGTTAGGGTACTAATAAGATCAAGTTTTAACACCCACATTATTAATTATACCATTTACTTCCAATCAAAGTTTTGTTGGGAATTTTATGCTTCCATATTAACCATATAATATCATCATGTAACTTCAGGGAAAGAAAGACTCACGAATAATTATGATTATCACATCACACTCTAACTAGTTAATTACAATTGTATCTTGATCTTTCCATTATTTTAAATATAGTATCTCTATCAAATTATACTAGTATCTAAAGAACGTAAATATGTATGAAGTTTGTGATTTAGGATTGATTTCATATGTCTTGGGTTCACGACATAGAATATGGTTACTTTCAAATTTTGATTTTTTGACAACTAGATAGATATTATGATTTGAATTATTATTCAATGAAAAAAACAAAAATTGACAAAGTATATTCACAACATGTATAATTAGGAGTGATTAGGATGGTGTCTCCCACCTATATGTGATAATGCATCATGAATCCTACCAACAAGGATATCCACAGACATGCTAAAATGCCCACAAAAGAACAAACTTACCCCAGTCACTATGTGATGGTTTAGATGAACTGTGTGTTACAAGGGTAAAATCACTCCATGTATAATCAAAATTAATGCATGGAGAATAGAGACCATCAATCATTATTGGAAAAGAAGGTAGATAGGGAAAATGAGGGAAACAAGCTATCTTGGAAAGGTAGTAAAAGCATGTACCACAATGAAATATTTGTGTGAAGATATTTGGTTCAAACATGGCTCCAATCCTAGTAAATTTCACATAAGGCCGAGCAAGAACAAAAAGTGGGTTCCATGGATCATTGGTTTGAAAAATCCATGGGTTTTGTTTTGGGATGGATTTCATTTATGGGGGATTTGGAGGAGTGGAGAAAAGGTTGGGGACAATAGAGTCACCTCTTCAGTAGAATTTGACTGGAGGAGAAAAGGCTCAACTATCAAACCGGTCTTAATCTAGAGTCTCCATCATATTGGTAACCTCAAACAGAGAGGTGTGTAGATCTAGGCGCATAAATCATGAGGCCTATAAAAGAGGCTTGGTAAGAGGGGTCACGTGATTAGTGAACCAACTGGGATAAAAATGATAAGAACCAAAAATATAATTAGAATTACCCAAAGGACATTCTTATTTTTCTTACAATATTTTTAGGATGTTCTAGGACTATCTAAATCTTACAAAACTAGTGGGTTGACTAATTTGAAGGTCATGAATTCATTTCTCATGTCAATTTCCATTTTTTATCTAGGTAGTTAACTATTTTTCGTGGTTAATGTCCTAGGGTATATAATTTACTAATGATTATCCATAGCTTATCCAAATTGGGAAAGGTTTAAGAATATTTTTTAATATTTCAAGCATGCTTCTAAAAATGTTCATGGCTATTATGATCTTTATCATGGATAATTTCATTGTTAAACCCTAACATTCAATTAAAGTTTCCATTAACTACACATAATGAAGAGAAAGTTAGGAACCAGAATGTATGGTAGCTAACACTGAGGATGTTTCATTCCTACACTCAGATACAAGCAAGAAATGAAAGAATCTCTAAGAGGGGCTCGTTCACCAAGAACTAGACTATTTGAGGTTATCAGGTTCAATATATATGCTAATGAGGAACCATGCTCCTTTCAAAACATATTGTTAAGCATTGCTGGGAATGTAAAATTTCCTGAATGAGATAGTGACACCATACATAGTAATAATTCTCCATGCTATGTGAATATCACCTATAGAGTTAATAGGGAGATAGAACCATGAGTCAAGTTTAACTAAAGTCGGCGTTAGAGAGAAAGCACACTTTTTCCACATAACACATGTATCAACTTTTTGTGTGAACTAAGTAATTGAGTTTGCACCTTTATTTTGGTAGGACACCAAGCAATTGATATTTCATGAGAAAATAGTCATTAAAATAATATTTGGCAATCTGTTACAAATATACTCCTTTAACCACCTGGGTGCCATTGCTTTGACTTGCTAATCTAAATTTAAGTATAGGATGTTTTTGGTCATATATATTGCAAAACTACAAATGGTTAGCACTGTAGCTCAATAGGCTTCTGTCTCACCAAACATAGTCACATTGCCAATGAGGAAAGTCTAGAATGGTACCAATGTCAGGACATAATGAACGGAAAGAGAGAACATTCAATCTCCTTGCAAGGGATACAAGTGGCTCCCAATTGATGGTGTGTTGGCATGATCGTCATCAATAGCATTATACCCAAGTGCATGAAGATAAATGGGAAATTATTTATAGCACACTCCTTCCACCAAAATCCATACCCCCACATCAGAAATGTGTGTCTAGCAACTATTCACACTATGCGACACGGGTGTCGAGAACATGAAATTGATAATACTTCTGCTGCTCATGTAATATTATTACTAATATATTTTTATATGCATGAAACCACTACAATAAAGTAGTTGTTTTAATAAAGCAATCTCAACCCAACTACTTGCAATTATTATTCCTCTTGAAAAAGATGGATTCTTTTTCTTTTTCTTTTTTTTTGAAAAAAAGCAAGGGATGTGAAAATCTAAAATATTTTTTTAATTCTCTCCACTTATTAGCAATACAGGATTGGTCCGACTACGTGCAAATTTGTACACATTTCACTACTAAGTCCACATTCAGTACTTGAATATATTCAGTGCAGTGTAAGAAGTCATCAACATATGTATGAGATATAAACTAGCACAATGTGTATAGTCTGATGTTCATTTGATTACCAAAATAAAATAAACAAATGTGTAAATATAATACTTGGGTTGAAGAAGGTTATACACCGGTACTCTGCACATCACTCATCATACCTAAAGATATCAAGGACCTGAAAGTAGAGAGCCTGGTCAAAGATGATGGCTCCTGGGATTTTGAGTTCCTACAATATTGGTTCACCAATCAAACTACACAAGATATCTTAAGGATGCCCCCCTCCTCTCTCAGTATGGTCTTGACAACCTCGCTTGGACCCTGTTTAAGGATGGTAATTACTTAGCCAATACAACATATAGGGCCCTCAGTGGCACACATCTTCCCTTGCCAACTGGTCACTTTGCTTCTCTATGGTCTCTGCCCATTCCGCATTGCGTCAAAGCCAACCCATGCTTATTCATAGAGACTGTCTTCTCACTAACGACCTCAGATACCGAAGGAAGATGATGGACTCCAACGTCTTCTCTATTTGTAGCAATGCCCCAGAATCCACCCTTCATGCCGTCAAAGACTGCTACATAGCCCGTAGCACCTGGTTGCTCCTTATCCCCCAAGAAGCCACATATTTCTTCAACTTCGACACAACTAAGGATTGGCTTGGTTATAACCTCAAACATCTAAAACCAGTGGAAGGATGGCCCGTCCTTTTCTCCATATCATGTTCGCTTATATGGAAGAACAAAAATCATAAGATTTTCGAGCAAGTTGCAAAACCGCCGCAGTCTCTAGCCATTTCATGTCGAGGGGAAGCAACTTCTACTACTAAAGCCTTTCTCCAATCCAACATAACCCATAACAATTGACCTAAGGACCCCATCTTTGCGACTGAGATTTCCCATGACTCAGTGTTGGTGAATGTCGACACAGCAACTGATATTACAAATGAATGCATGTCCACTAGCATGATCCTCCGGAATGTATAAGGGAATTGGATCTCTGGTAGCGCAACCTCCATGCAGGGTACAAACCCCATGAGGGGTGAGCTATATGCAATCATGGATGGTCTCCAACACATCTGAATAAGGAACATTCTCAATTTTACCATGATAAGTGACTGCCAACTGGCTGTCTTATGGATCAAGGGAGCCCAACATCTGCCAAAAAAATACACGTTGATTGTTCAAGCTATACAACACCTATGGTCAGAGCTTCCCGGAGGTTCATTAATCCATGTGAAGAGGAAATGGAACAACCTTGCAGATCAACTGGAAAAGCAATGTATTAAACAACCTGACCTTGCAGGCGACTTCCAAGCTTGCCCGTCCTTTCTTACCACGCTTTATGAAAAGGATAGGATTAGTCATGCAAACCTGTTTACGATTGTTCCTATTTCTAATTTGGCCCATCGGGCCGCCCTGTAACCAATTTAGCCTGATAGTGCAAAAAAAAAACAACTGATGGTGTTCCTATGTTGTCAAATGATGGCTTGACTAGGTTTAGTTGGTGACTCATCTAGGTCACAACTAGATGGTTTTCTAAGTGGTTTGTTCAAAGTGTTTACTTTTGTTACGACCTATGATTTACCTTTTTATGTCTGATGATTTTGAGGTGATACTTTATGGTATGTTTGTCTAGTTTGAATATGTAGAATCTGATGGTCATTTTTCCTTAAGCATGTAGTCTTACCTTTGCCCTCGTATGAATATAAACTTATGATCACCATAGTGAAATGAGGTGTAATTCTGAGTTAGCTTATTTCTAATACACTAAACCCTAACAAAATTAAGTGGTGATGGTTGATAATACTCAATCTAGTTGTTGAATCTAACACTAATATGATCCAATGATAGTGATTTCTTATGCTTATCTCTCTTGTGTAACTTATGTGGTGATAAGAATATGATGCATGCTATTTCAGCACATCTTTTCTGCGAATTATTAAGCCTGTCACATAGAAATACTCCATTCATCTCTTGAAATTGCACAAATTGATATTTTCTCATTTTTATCACAAATTTGATAATCATGTGCATTTTATTGCAGTTTCAGGACCTGAGCCGATCGACTGGTATTGTCAACCAATCGTCTCACCTTATCGACCCGATCGTCTGACCAAGTGAAATGCTCAATTTACCTTCAAGCGTCGATCATTGCTCTCATCAGACGACTGGCTGAGATCGCCCGATTCGTAAACCAAACACTCAACTGGTGCCCTATTGACGAGAAGAAATCAGACCGAGCGGTTTGGACTACGCCGCCACCCTAATTAGGGTTGGCAACCGATCGATTGGCTGCCACACTCCAGAATCTTCCAGCTGATCGGTTCGTATCTGAACCGGTCAGTTGGCGGCGCGTAGACAGCCCAAATCCCAGCCGCCATCCTCAAAAACCCTCAACCTAATTGTATAAGTGCCTCTTTCTTCTCCTATAAAAAGAGGGGCATTTCCTCCTCCTGAAGGCATCTTGGATTTCTCTTGTATTGGGATTCTAAAGCAATAATTCTTGTAATCATTTTCTTATTATGTAATAAAGTAGATTTTAGTTCAAGCATTATTCTTTCATACTTGTTCTTGCCTCTTCATTCCGCCTTAGTTTTTCTTTTCTCCGTTCTTTATGTCTGGAGAAAGGAACTAAGAACTAAGCCGTTTTATTGTCTCTAGCATAAGGATTAATCTCCTGATTTTTGGGCTAGACTATGGCTTCAGTACTTTCTTCCTCTATCTCCCCCTCTCCATGAGTGAGTAGACTTCTATCGAGGCAAGGGGAATAACCCCTTAGCCATGGTTTTAACGACTTCTTCTTAAATGACTAGATGGTAATCAATTTTAATTACAGTTGATCTTCAGATCCCACGTTAATCCGGATGGAAATGACCATGTAAATTCGGATTTAGAACAATATAATCGATTACATAGACGTTTTGATATGACCATGGATTGTCGTCTTTTAGGATGATAAACTAGGAAGCATGAGCACCAAGACCAATGGGCTCATGTGGAGTTTATCTCTTGTGAGTTTTTAAATTCGCAAACCTTCATCGAATCGTCGCTTAAGAATTAGTTGTTATCACCTAGGCTAAGGTGGTGAAAACCCCTACGAGCCTCGATTTCCTTCTCTTGATTTTATCACTGCATACTTTTGCTTCCTTTAATTCCTAGTCTTTTCTTTCATATAGTTTTGCTTATGTTAAAAATAATCTTAAATTTTCCCTTGTGCATTTTTTTATTCTTTTTAAGTGCATTTTCTTTCTTGCATTAGTGTAATCAATCAAACCCCCAACTTGACTTTTACTTTCTGTTCCAATCTAAAAAAAATACCAAAAACAAATAACAAGTTCTTCAAACTTTGGGTTCTAAGAACAATCTCTAAAAAGTTGTCCTGTGGGATCGACCCTTCTATACTACCCTTAAAACTAGAAGTAAAAAGGTTTAAACTCTAGGATTAACCATCTTAGTGATTGATATTGCAAAGCGACGTTCCTCCACTATCAATATCTCTACAACATGCCCACACAACTTGAAGTAGGACAACAACCAGAAGACCTCAATTCGATTCATACAATACCAGGCCAAAGTTACTACAATCCCACCCAACCTAGAAACCACCCTGGTTTTCAATACGGGAACCCTTTAGGTGCCGAGAACTCTAACCAACTTCAACAAATGCCTCCCTACCCTCAAAGTAACAATTGACCACCACCTGGATTCCCATACAACAATCAAAGAAATTTTGGAAATCACCAAAATCGACAACACTACCAACAATTCCAAAACTTGAACCTTCCACCCCAAAATCTAAACCAACCTCAACCTCTCCAGCCACCTCAAAATACCCCTCCTCCTCCTCCCCCAAGTCATCCTAGCCTGGAAAGCATAGAACAAACCCTCGTGGCCATACAAGCCCATCAAAAGGCAACTGACGCATAGTTGGCCCGTTTGTTTGCCCAACAAAAACCTCCTACTGGGACTTTTGCAGGGTAGCCTAAAAACAATCCCAAACATCATGAACAACTCAAGGTTGTCTCTACTCGTTTGGGAAAGGTGCATGCCCCTCCCCTCCAGAAAAATCTTTAGATCCCACCTCTAGAATTTGAGGATGAGGACATGGTAGTTGTCGAACCTAACACTACAAACAAACCATTCGTCCCTGAAACCCCTCAAGTAGAAGATGAAGAACCAATCTACAAACCCCGACCTCCCTATCAAGCTCGCCTCAAACAAACAAGACTTGATGCGCGCTTCATGAAATTTAGGGAAGTTATGAAAAAAATACATGTTGACATTCCCTTCCTTGATGCTTTAGCAGACATGCTCACCTGGTCTAAGTACATGAAATCTCTCTTGACTAGGAAGTATGTTACTAAGGAATACAAGACTGTTAAACTTGCTAGGACCACTTCAGACATTATCCTAAGTAAGATGCCAAAAAAATAGAAGGATCCAAGTTCTTTTGGAATAGGATGCTACTTGGGTGACAATGCTTGTAGAAAAGGCCTAGTAGATTTAGGAGCCAGTATATCCATCATGCCATATAGTCTTTGCAAAAGACTAGGACTCAATGACATGTTACCCATAGCCATGACCATCCAACTGGCAGACTCATCCACAACTAAACCCATGGGAATCATAGAAGACATTCCTGTTAAAGTTGGAAATGATGCATACGTCCCTTGTGATTTTGTGATCATGGATATCAAGGAAGATTTACGCTACCCTCTCATTTTCAGACGTCCCTTCTTAACCACTGCTCGTTCCTTAATTGATGTTGAGGCTGGTACCATTTTGTTAAGGCTAGGGAAGCAAACCCTAGAGTTTAGGGTGTTTGAAAGTATGAGGGGACCTAGTCTTGAGGAAGAAGTCTACCTCCTTGATTGCATTGATGAATTAAACCAACTAAGGAAATAATGGGAATTAGTTGATGACCCCCTATGCACTTCTCTCACCATCCCCGCCGAATGTGATTTTGATAATGAACCATCAAATCAACTCAAGATTCATTTGGACAACTTTGAGGAAATCCCATGTGCTGAGATTGAAGACCTTAAAATGATCTCCACCATAGAAGAATGACCTGAACCACTAAAGTCCCCGGAAATGAAGACTCTCCCCATAGGCCTGAAATATGTCTTTCTGGATGAACAACACTTATGCCCTGTTATTATCAATTCTGACCTTACCATTGAACAGGAAAATATGCTTATGGGAGAACTTAGGAAAAGGAAAATAGCTTTAGGGTACAAAATGACGGATTTAGTTGGGATAGATCAATCCATTTGCATCCACAAAATCCCAATGATTGAAAATAGTAAACCTTCCCGAGACCCACAAAGGAAACTCAACCCAAACATGAAGGAAGTTGTCCGTCTTGAAGTAATTAAACTTTTGGCTGCAGGAATCATCTATCCCATCTCTGACTCTCCTTGGGTCAGCCCTGTCCAGGTCGTCCCCAAAAAGGGTGGGACTATAGTCATTAGGAATGAGAAGAATGAGCTCATCCCCACCCGTACCGTCACAGGGTGGAGGATGTGCATTGACTACAGGAAACTCAACAAAGAAACTAGGAAAGACCACTTCCCTCTTCCCTTCCTCGATCAAGTTCTTGAACGTTTAGCTCATCAACAATACTTTTGCTATTTAGATGGCTACTCGGGTTTTTATCAGATTCCCATTCATCCTGAAGACCACTTTCATATGCCCTTTTGGTACATACACCTTCAGAAGAATGCCCTTTGGCCTGTGCAATGCACCAACCACTTTTCAAAGATGTATGTCTGCCATTTTTTCAGGGTTAACTGAAACTGTCATGGAAGTGTTCATGGACGATTTCTCTGTCTATGGAGATAGTTTTGATTCCTGCCTTCAAAACCTCTCCCTTGTCCTTGATAGATGTATTGAATCACACTTAGACCTTAATTGGGAGAAGTGTCACTTTATGGTCAAGGAGGGTATTGTTCTAGGCCATAAGGTGAGCAACCATGGCATTGAAGTAGACCAAGCTAAGATTGAGGTCATCACCAAGCTGCCTCCCCCAACCTCAGTTAAAGACATCCGAGCCTTCTTAGGACATACCGGTTTCTATCGGCAATTCATCCGTGATTTTTCCAAAATCACAAAACCTCTCACCAATCTTCTTCAAAAGGAGGCACCTTTCCATTTCGATACGACATGCATGGAGAGATTTCTATGTTTGAAAAAGGCTCTCACCACCACTCCTATCATCCGTGCTCCTGACTGGGCCTTACCCTTTGAAATCATGTGCGATGCTAGTGATTTTGCTGTAGGTGCCATTTTAGGACAACGAATTGACAAAAAACACCATGTCATTTATTATGCATCCAAGACCTTAGATGAGGCTCAGCGAAATTACACAATTATCGAAAAAGAAATGCTAGCCATTGTATATGCATTCGATAAATTTCGATCATATCTGGTTGGTTCAAAGGTTGTTGTTTACACTGATCATGCAGCTATTCGCTACCTCATGACCAAAAAAGATGCCAAGCCTAGACTCATAAGATGGATTTTGTTATTGCAGGAATTTGATCTAGAAATCCTAGACAAAAAGGGATCTGAAAATGTAGTGGCTGACCACCTCAGTAGACTTAGATATAGCCCCATTGATGAACATCCCATAAATGAATCCTTACCCGATGACCAATTGCTCAAGGTAGACTCCCAATTTCCTTGGTTTGCTGATTTTGTAAACTATTTAGCTGCAGATGTATTGCACCCCAAGTATACGGGACACTCTAAAGCTAAATTTTTACATGACGTCAAAAATTATTATTGGGATGAACCTTATTTGTTTTGACTTTGTGCCGATGGTTTATATCGTCGTTGTGTATCCCACGAAGAAAGCATCGCCATTTTGGAACAATGTCACTCTGGCCCCTATGGTGGTCACATGAGTTCCCAAAAAATGGCTAGAAAAGTCCTACAATGCAGATTCTTTTGGCCCACCATCTTCAAAGACTCATATGATTTTGTGCTTTCATGTGACCAATGTCAAAGGACGGGTAATATTTCCAAGCGTGACCAAATGCCTCTCACCTCTTGGTAGGAATTAGAGATTTTTGATGTCTGGGGAATCGACTATATGGGCCCATTTCCTTCTTCTTATGGGTTTACTTACATTTTAGTCACAGTCGATTACGTATCAAAGTGGGTTGAAGCCATACCCACTAAAACATGTGACTCTAAACCCGTTAAGAAACTTTTAAAAAATATATTTTTTCCTAGATTTGGAGTCCCTCACATCGTCATTTCTGATGGGGGATCCCATTTTTTGGAGAAAAGTTTTGAGGCTCTTTTGAAAAAATATGAGGTTTATCACAAAGTTGCCACTCCTTACCATCCTCAGACCAGTGGGTAGGTAGAGGTATCCAACAGATAAATAAAATCAATTTTAGAAAAAACTGCTGGACGCACTAGGAAAGATTGGGCGTTAAAAATCAATGACGCTCTGTGGGCATATCATACTGCCTACAAAACACCCATTGGCACCACCCCTTTCAGATTGATCTACGGTAAGTCATGTCACTTACCAATAGAACTAGAGCACAAAGCAAGTTGGGCCATCAAAACTTTGAATTTTGACCTTTCCATGGCTGGAGAGAAACATTTACTCCAAATAAATGAGCTTGATGAATTTAGGATGAGTGCCTACGAAAACACAAGAATCTACAAAGACCGAACCAAAATGTGGCATGATGGTCATATTAAGAGCAAAGATATTAGAGAAGGGGATCAAGTTTTAGTTTTTAATTCAAGATTATGACTTTTTCCTGGAAAACTCAAGTCGAGGTGGTATGGCCCCTACATTGTAAAATGTGCTTACCCACATGGTGCCTTTCTCCTATGGGATAAAGTTCTGGGTGAGTTTAAAGTCAATGGCCACCGTCTTAAAAGATATATCACCACTGAAGATGTTGTCGCTTCAGACTCAACCAACTTTCCACCCTTGCATGATCTGAACCTCACTGACCCTTCAAATCCCCCGGATTCCAATTAATCCGATCTTTGTAGAGCTACAACGTAAAATAAGGTGCTAGTTTGGAGGCAGCGAAACACTATCTTCCCTTCTCATTTGTTTCCTGTTTTTGTTCTTCCATTCTATTTTTCTTTCTTCCTGCTATCGAGCCGATCAGTTACCTTTCCCAGACACTCGGTTCAAGATGCAAAATGACCAGTTGGATATTCAGACGCTCGAATCGACCGCCGACCGTTCCACAAAACTTTAATGCAACCTCTGTCCTTTTCTTTCTCGTGTCTGGCGCCCAAGGAAGACCAGCCAATCGTCTGGCTGTCCAACCGATCGACTCATTGATCCATTATTCTATATAACACACCAGATGCACGACTGCTCTCCCATCTCCTCGCTTATCCTAGCCGCCTCCCTCACTATTCACTCGATCGCTTGAGCTTGGCATTTTCCGCCTGCTTTTCAAACGACCGTCTTGATTTTCAGTCGGACGTCTACGATTTTCCGCCGCTTCGGCCGACCAGCCTCACCTCAGCCGGCTGTCTGGTCTTTTCCGCAGAGTTCGATTCGGCCGCCCACCTGGCTGAGACACCACCCATCTTGCTCTCCAGACGACCGACGGAAGCCTGCGTCGCCACCATCCTATATCCTCAACGACGGTCGTCAGCTAGATCGGTTGAGTGCTCAGATCTAGACTCAGCCGACCGTTGGTGTATCCAGTCGCCCATCTTAGGGGCCGAAATGCCCGTTTCAGTTGCCCGACGATCGGTTGGTTTCTCCAGACGACCAACGTCTTCCGCATCGCCACCATCCTAGCTCCTCAACAAGACAGCCGTCACCAGATCCGCTGAGTGCTCATATTTAGACAGCCGACCGTTGGTGCCTCCAGTCGCCCGTCTCAGACACCGAAATGACTGTTTCAGCTACTAGATGATCGGTTGGCTTCCGCAGACGATCATTTACATCCTCAATCGATCGTTTTATCTCTGCAGTAGTGATGTTCAACCTCTTTCGCAAGGGCAAAGGCAAGGCCCCTGCATCCTCTTCCAGGGATCCTCCTCTCCGTTCCAGTTCTCATCCCGAAATCCATTTCCGCACACCCTCTCCTACGGGTGAGTCTTCTCCCGAGTTAGTTGAGGAGATGCTTCGGGACATCGACGAGGTAGATGAGCTTCTCCGCGAGATGGAGGGAACTCAGAAGGCAGCCAATGATCCAGATTCGACCACCCCCCATTCACCCCGTATAGCACCTATTCCGGGTAGCTACGACCAGTTCACTAGCGCTGAACACCACCAACGTTATGAGGATATGTTTGCAATTGGTGTTTCCTTACCTCGTTGGGTGTGTGGCACAACCCTTGATGCTTTGGGCATCCACGACGCCGTTGACGATATCCTCTGTAGAAACCACATCCTTGTCTTTCCCTACCATGTCACCTCCATCTACTGTGATCTTACCCTCAAGTTTTTGAGCACTTTCCGTAGGTTACACTGTTCTTTCGGAAACTCGAGTTGTAAATACTGGATTTTTGGGGAAAATCTGGAATCATCCGCCAGGAAAATCACTTCTTTCATCCTCGATGACAGAGATGACTATTGGCTGGAACAATGTATGGCGTGGTCTCATGACTCCTACCCAGACCATTACAACAGACATAAGTTTTGGGCAGAGATTACCGGGCTTCTTCCCCGTCTTCCTAGTGGGCCCAAGGCCTCCTGCATTCACAACCCGGTGGTCCGTTACCTTCATTGTATTTTGGCTTGCACCATTTTCAGTCGGGATGGTACTCAGGGCGCAATTACTCAGGTAGACCTTTATTCCCTTTGGTGTCTTTTACATGAAGAACCTTTTAACTGGGGAAATGCTATCATTGAGCATTTTGGTACCCAAGCTAGCCGAGCCACTTCCTCTTCTTTCCGCATTGGCCACTATGTTACCCAAATCACCATCTTTTTGGGCTACACCCACATCGCCTTTCCTCCGCTTGAGCTCAAAAATCACCTCATCAAGACTCACTATTTGAAGAATAGTAGGTTTATCCATTTGGTCATCGAGGGCATTTATTACCTTTTGTTCAAAGACACTCAGGTGGTCCTCCAGCTCCCTTTACATTCACTATTTGTAGCAGCAAACTACGTCTACGAGTTGACTGATTTAGCAGGCCATATCCAGAGATTCTACCTGGAGCATCCAGATCCAGACACCTTCCCCAAGACACAGCCTCACAGGAGGAGCCTCTCTTTAGAGGCACACGACGACAACACTGGACTGCCACTGCCACCTTCCAGACATCGCACCAGGTGGCGACCAGATGATGACTCCGGTCCTTACAACTTCTACGAGATCCAGGCTCAGCTGGATGAGATTCAACAAGAGCAGCAGAGACATGGCCACCAACTCAATCACATGTACCTGATGCAGCGCTCGCCGGAGTCTTGGCATGTGGATTGCGGTCACTATGCCCCTAGTCGACCAACTTATGACGCATACGGAGCACACCAAAGTTATCCAGGCCCTGATTCTTCTTATTGGGCAAACTACTACTCCTCTCACCAGCAACACCCTCCACCGCAATGACCCTTCCCTCCATCTCGCACTTAGAGTTTGCTCGGGTCGAGCAAAATTCTAAGTCTGGGGTGGGGATGGGTGGTACGTGATCCACCTTTTATCTTCCCTTTTCAACATTTCCTTCTGCATTTTTATTTGTTTGCGTTGTTTACTTTCAAACATAAGGCCTTTATCTAGTCGGCCGAATGTTGTACTTAATCTTCAAAAATCAATTGCATTATCATATTTATTTAAAAAAAACTTTGCAATATCAAGTTCCCTATGAACATGATAGCAATTTTTGGAAACGGTGGAAAGCCTTAGTGTATCAAATAGAATCAAATGTAGATTTTCTTAATTTTAGCATTAGATTAACTTATTTGTTTTTACTCTTATATAATGTAGCTACATGTCTCTTCTATTTTATGCAACAACTCAAAAAAAATGAGAGTTTTTTGTTGCACGGGAAAAATAAATCGCACACCAAACCCTAAGTCCGGGGTGGCATGCCCTTCTTCCATACCCCACAAAGGGGCGTACCATCAAAAGATGCCAAAACGAGCACACAAAAAAATTGTGGTAAATGTAATCACAAGTCCATGAAAAAATTATATCCCAAGTTGAATAGAGGAGGGATTTTTCCGTCACACCTCAAATTCTCTATTCCCGTGCAACAATCAACCCAATGAAAAAAAAATGATAAGTGTCAAAGCGCAAGTTAGATCAAGACTATCTTTACAAAGTATAAGTTTAAAAAAATTAAGTTATGAAAAATGTTTTCTTGAGAAACATAGTGCTTGCAATTTGTGTTCTAGGAGATGGGTCGCTTGGCCATGAAAATGATAGAAGAATTGCTAATCTAGGGAGGATGAACTTGTTATTCCAAAATTTTGAATCATTTTGATTTTTTAATTGCTTGAGGACAAGCAAAACTTCAAGTCTGTGCTATTTTGATGCGTGCTATTTCAGCACATCTTTTCTGTGAATTATTAAGCCCGTCTCATAGAAATACTCCATTCATCTCTTGAAATTGCACAAACTGATATTTTCTCATTTTTTATCACAAATCTGATAATCATGTGCATTTTATTGTAGTTTCAGGACCTGAGCCGATCGATTGGTATTTTCAGCCGACCGTCTCACCTTATCGACCCGATCGTCTGACCAAGTGAAATGCTCAATTTACCTTCAAGCGTCAATCATTGCTCTCATCAGACGACTGGCCGAGATCGCCCGATTCGTAAACCAAACGCTCGACTAGTGCCCTATTGACGAGAATAAACGACATCGAGCGGTTTGGACTGCGCCGCCACCCTAATTAGGGTTGGCAGCCGATTGATTGGCTGCTGCACTCCAGAATCTTCCAGCCGATCAGTTTGTATCTGAACCGATCGGTTGGCAGCGTGTAGACAACCCAAATCCCAGCCGTCAGCCTCAAAAACCCTCAACCTAATTGTAAAAGTGCCTCCTTCTTCTCCTATAAAAAGAGGGGCATTTCCTCCTCCTGAAGGCATCTTGGATTTCTCTTGTATTGGGATTCTGAAGCAATAATTCTTGTAATCATTGTCATATTATGCAATAAAGTAGATTTTAGTTCAAGCATTATTCTTTCATACTTGTTCTTGCCTCTTCATTCCGCCTTAGTTTTTCTTTTCTCTGTTCTTTAATTCTGGAGCAAGGAACTAAGAACTAAGCCATTTTATTGTCTCTAGCATAAGGATTAATCTCCTGATTTTTGGGCTAGACTATGGCTTCATTACTTTCTTCCTCTGTCTCCCCCTTCTCTATGAGTGAGTAGACTTCTATCAAGGAAAGGGGAATAACCCCTTAGCCATGGTTTTAATGAATTCTTCTTAAACGACTAGATGGTAATCGATTTTAATTACGGTTGATCTTCAGATCCCACGTTAATCTGGATGGAAATGACCATGGAAATCCGAATTCAGAACAATAAAATCAATTACATAGACGTTTTGATATGACCGTGGATTTTCATCTTTTAGGATGATAAACTAGGAAGCATGAGCACCAAGACCAATGGGCTCATGTGGAGTTTATCTCTTGTGAGTTTTTAAATTCGCAAACCTTCATCGAATCGTCGCTTAAGAATTAGTGTAATCGCCTAGGCTAAGGTGGTGAAAACCCCTACGAGCCTCGATTTCCTTCTCTTGATTTAATCACCGCATACTTTTGCTTCCTTTAATTCCTAGTCTTTTCTTTCATATAGTTTTGCTTGTGTTAACAATAATCTTAAATTTTCCCTTGTGCATCTTTTATTCTTGTTAAGTGCATTTTCTTTCTTGCATTAGTGTAATCAATAAAACCCCCAACTTGACTTTTACTTTCTGTTCCAATCTAAAAAAAATACCTAAAACAAATAACAAGTTCTTCAGACTATGGGTTCTAAGAACAATCTCTAAAAGGTTGTCCTGTCAGATCGACCCTTCTATACTACCCTTAAAACCAGAAGTAAAAAAGGTTTAAACTCTAGGATTAACCATCTTAGTGTTTGATATTTCAAAGTGACGTTTATCAGAATATCCTTTCAATGTGGGTGTAACCCTAATGTGTTGCCTTATGAACATCTTATTACGATGCAATGCTAACATGGGTATCACAAGTATGGTGATGGGTTGTTAATGTTGGTATGTATGCTCATAGAGCCAATCATATGATGACTGGTTTGATAATAATAAAGGTAATTCCGTCTATTATGTTTGTCTCATCCATGATATAATGAAATAAACATAAGTATATGTCTAAAGAATGATGTTACTCGATGACATATGTCTTTAGGTTGAGGACCTGAACAATGAGATCAGATGAATGATAAGAGTACATGCATTCTTGTTTTGTCCCTAGTCGGATATTAGTGTGGAAGAAAAATAGACAATATTAATACATAAGACTAGAGTGTGTGTTGACTGATGACAGAGTGTCATTAGTCATGATATGTTATATCAAGTTAAGCACACATGTACATGTTAGAGAACAATGTATTAAATAGACCCACCATGAGAGTGATACATGGATACAATGGAATGGTAGTCAGAATCAGCTCTCATAGTGATAGTAGTGATTGTGGTTCTTAGACCTAAAGTCACTACATGCATCACATGTCATTGGGTATACTTTGACATCATTAAACATAATCCTAAAATATGGGTTGCCATAAAGGTGACGATTGTGTAGCTTTGACACATGGGGATAGAGTGTGAATGATGTAGATGGGATTTGTCCCTCCTACAAGAGTTTGATATCCAAGGACTCTTGATAAGAGAGATTTAGAAATGTATGGCCATACTGATGTGGTTCAATATGTGATATGTGAACTCATATGCATCTCAGACAGTCTGCTCTAGTTCATGGAACATGTATTGAATGTTGAGAGGATGACGATTCCATGCCTCAAGTTCAATCCAGATATTAGAGACAAAGGAACTATATGATCATGGTAACACTAATCATGGATTATAGGTTAAAGTTATTCTCCAACTTTCCTAATTACTTGGGTAGCAATGATGTGTGACAAGGCACCACTCTTTGCTTGTAATGTCATAAGTTGTTACAAACATTCACTGCCAACATAATTCTGGATCTAGAAGGTCACACACATATGATACACTTGGATTAAAGGATTATGCTCAAAAATTATGTTTAGATTGAATGATAAAGGTGTTTAGGCATTTAATTAAACAATATATCAACTAATTAAACTCATAATCATCTAGTTCAAGTGTTGGACATACTATTTGGAATGTCAGGTTAATTAGAGATTGAATTGGCTGAGTTCTTCCAGAGTTGGGGCACGTGAGCGAGACGACTGTCTCGCATGATGCTCATGAAATGAACAAATCACATGAGTGAGATTACCAATTTGTGGTCATGAGATGACTGACTCACATGAGCAAGATGCCTGGTTTATGGGAAAATTTATTTGCATCGAGGATTAGTGCTGATGTCATGTTATGCATTAATTGGATTCCAATTGTCAATTTGATTCAGAATAGGAAACTACATGAAACTACCATCTCGCGTACATGACGACTATTTTGTAGTGTGAGACAATCATCTCATAGTTCACATGTTCTAGTACATTCATAAATCTGGACCCTTCTACTTCCAAACTGATCGGGAACCCTGACCCTGACCTCTACTATAAATAGAGGGGTACTGGGGGCTTCCAAGACACACAATTGAGAATGCGTTTCTCCAACAATTATTGTCCTCTCTGGTTGTGGTAACCAATAGAGAGCCTAAGAAAGTCCTACCCTTAAAGGGAGGGATAGAAAGGGAGAGAACAACTGAGGATCAGTTGTGGGAGAGCATGTCTGTGACTAGTATGCTGAAAGAAGGGGCACTTCTGTGATAACCTAGATTTTCCCCCTCATTCAACTTATGGAAATCTTGGCTCATTTCCCTTCCTCACTCTCAACTTGATTACTTCTAGTCACCTTATGCCAAATTAATGAGTTGGTTTTGATTATATATCACTTTGCACCGATTGGTGACTCTAATTTGAGTGTTGAATCATGTACCATGCTTTTTAGACATCACTTACTTGCAACTAAAATTGAACCACTTTCATAAACTCTTCTTACTTTTAAATGAAGGTCATATTGTAGAGGGTTCAATTGTGAACCCAACAGTTCAAAAATCATCTCGATTGGACACTCATAGCCCAAGGTATGGATAGTTAAAAATTGGCATTTAATCCTTGTTTTATCAATGTTTTAGCTTTGTTTTGACCTTATTGGGCCAAATTTTGGCACCCAACCCACTAACTCCTTCTCTTTCCTTGGCAATCCACTGGTGCCTTCCTCACCCAATTGTGGCCCCCTTTTTGATGTACTTTCTTTTAGACCATCAGATCTTACTCCCAAGGATAGCACCTCTGATCCAATAGCCAATACGCTTTTGCCTTGATCTCCTCTCCTATTAAGGGCACAACATTTCTTGACCCTTGGATCAAAAGTGGTCCAACTTATACCTTGATCGAATGTTTGGGACCCCATCCCCCTTTTTCCCATACTATGCCCAACACACAGAGCGCTGGTCGGCCACCTACTCTGGCCATGGTGCCAAATCCCCTCGTTTCCCTCCTCTTTCCCTCAAATTAATGATGCCTTCACATATAAAGCTTCTTCCTCTCATTTTTCTACTCTCTTTTTCACCCCTTCTACTCACCCTATCTCCACATGGGGCTCTTCTCCCCCAACCACCCCCAACAGTGCCGTCTCCATCTTGAGGGCTGGGTTCTCTTCCCTCAAAAGTCTAGGCCTTGATCTTTGCCTCCTTTGTGACCATGGGACCGGGCTGTGGGTGAACGACACCCTCACTTAGCTCCGAAGCCTGCCTCCTTGCCCCTTCAAGATCAGGCACTGCTTCGAAAGAAATGAATCAGCTTCAGGCTGGCAAGATGAAGGTGACAATCTTGTAGGCATTGGATCTTCATTCGACGACCCATATATGTCGTTGGTCCATCCTTGGGAGCTTGGACCCGTAGTAGTGGTTGACGTCACCCAATAGTATTCAACATCTGTGAGATGCTAGAAACTGCTAACTGAGTGATTGGGGGTGATGCGTGACCGGACGACCTCGGTCAGGCCTCTACAGTGACCCCAACAAGCTATATGGCCAAATCTCATCCCTTTTTGGGGGGGTAAGTTTTGCTCTAAAATCTGATTTAAAAATGCAAACTTCAATTAGTTCTATCTTCTTGATCCCTAAACCAAACCTTATGGTTTTACATATCATTTTGTTCATAAAATTGCCCCCTTTATAATGATGCCAATATCTATTTCTAGTTGAATGGTTCACCTCTGATTTAGTAGACATGATGACCTTATTATCTTTTGATTAGTAATCAATTTTGTTGGATTAAGGGCTCTAGAGGGGGTGGGGTGAAGAGAGCTTCAAAAATCTCACAAAACAAATTAGACCACCAAATTATATTAAGTGTAGAAACTTAAACCATACAGCCAATTTGAAGTCCTAACTAACAATCATAGCAAGCGTGAGAGACAAGGAAGAACATACACTTGGACAAAGTGTTTTAGAGTGGTTCCACACTTCAAACTAGAAGTGAGTCAGTCCACTACCTAGACGTGGTTAGGCTCTAGGAATTTGCAATCTTGATGCTCTTATATTCATTCATAAGATTACAAGATAAAACCACATTCATCCAAGGACTTAATACCTCAAGCAAGGATCTTCAACCTACTGAAGGAACTTACCCACTTGAACCATGGAGTCTTCATCCTTCAACAAGGACTTACCCACTCCATCTTCAAGTCTTTGGCCTTCAAGGAATTACCTATCCTTCTTGAACGCCCCCCTTGCGTATCTCCTTCACTTGGAGATCTGGAGCACCATGCTTTCTTCAACCTTGAAGAACAACAACTCCTTCTCTTTCACTCAGAGAAGATATTCAAGCCTTTTCTTCAATAAGGAAAGGGGGTAGGAAGATGGAGGTGGAGTGCACTACATGGATATAATAGGTAGCTCTCTTACAATAGATCCTAACTCACTCATACTCATAGATTTGACTTGAAGGTAGAGAGTGAAAGGGGCTCAAAGGTGTGCATCACTCTCAACTAAGCAAGAATCAAGAATATAAGGAATGAGCAACCTTAGAATGAACTCCAAGTGGTCCTATTTATAGCTAGGGGTGCCTCTTTGAGTTGGGGAACACTTAGGGTCAAATTATAGCCATTTTTGCACAAGGAAACAAATCTATTTTCACCCAAACAAGTCACCAATAGTTAGAATCACTTTTTCTACATTTTCCATACAGTACATTCGGTCGAGATTCAATAAAGGTAACTCAACCAATTGGGTAAAAGACAAATCCAAATTTCAAACCATCAGTCGAGTTTGTCCTGAGAAAACTTGACCGACCAATGAAAGTTGCATTTGGTCAGTAACCCGATCGGTCAAGTTCTGTGAATGCATAACTCGACCGATGCACTCTTCAAAGAATTGATCTAGTGGATCGGTCAAGATTGTAACTCGACCGATTGACTGCCTATGATCAATTTTCTAAAGTGCATGAAAAGTGATTAAAACTTGGTTCTAAGTGTCCCTATCAATTTTCTCATCTTAGTTACAAGTCATATCATCAATACAAGTGATTACAAAAATCTTCTAAGGTCATTTATATGGATTTCCTAAATTGCACACTTGTATAACTTTTAACTTGAGCTGTAGCAAATTAGGGCTTGAGTAATTTGATCCTTTTCATGTACCTAACACCTGAAATCAATCTTGAATACACATATTAGATACATATTAATGTAATGGTTAAGTCATTATCAGAATATGGACAATGTATAACCTCTAGGTCAACATGTTGGTATGTATGCCCTGAGAGCCAATCATGGGTTGATTGGTGGGATACATTAAGATTGATTTGATAAACATATGCACTGAGAGACAATCATGGGTTGATTGGTGGGATACATTAAGATTGATTTGATAAACATCAAAGGCAATCTTCTAATTCTTTCTAGTTCAATCATATGAGATAATGATAGAACAAATTGAATGTCTAGAGAATGATAGTACTCAATGACATATGCTTTCAAGTTCAGAACCTGAACGATGAGATCATACATATGCTAAGAATTTGTACATTCTTATTATGTCCCTAGTCGGATGTCATTGTGGAAGGTAGATAGACAACAATGACACACAAGACTATATGGTGGTGTTGGTTGATGACGAAATCTCATTAGTCATGATATGGAGATATCAAACTGAACACATATGTACTTGTTAGAGAACAAGTGTACCGGATAGACCCACTGGGAGTTTGAAACATGGAACCATGACATGGTACTCACAGTCAGTTCTCACAGTGATGGTGGTGTGTGTGATTCTTTGACCTGAAATTACTACACTCAACACATGTCTTTGGGTACACTTTGACATCATCAAACGCAGTCCTGAAATATGGGTTGTTATAAAGGTGATGATTGGGTGGCTTTGACACATGGGGATTTTGAGGGGTGAGTGATAGATATGGGATTTGTCCATCCTGAGGGAGTTTGATATCCATGTCCATTTGATGAGTAGGATTGAGATAGGCATGTGCACGCATGTGTGAATCAATATGCGATATTGATATCATACATATCTCCTCCAATCTACTCTGAGATCAAGAAAGTGAATGATGGTTGATAGGATGACTGTTCTGTACCTTGAGTTCATTTGGGATATCAGTGAAAAAAGAATTATACATTCACTGTAACACCATTCACATATTGTAGGATTGAAAGTTGTTCTCCAACTTTCTATTTCACTTGGGTAGCACTGATGTGCGACTAGGCACCACTCTTTTCTTATGAAGTCATAAGTGTTATGGACTTTCACTGCTAACATGAAATGGACCTGTAGGGTCACACACAAAGGATTTAACCTAGAAGAGGAGTTTATCCACAAACAATGTTTATATTGATTAGTAAAGGAGTTTAGTAGTTCAATTAAATGCTCAATCAATTGATAGCTCAGCATCATAGTGTTCAAGGTGTTGGATCGATTGATTAGAGTATCGAATTGATTGAAACTACAATTGACTGATTTTTCACAGTCTGCAATCCCAACCGATCGGCTCATATGATGAACCGATCGGCTCAGGATAAGTTGAGACGACTAGTTCAAGGGTTGAACCGATTGTCTCAACAGGTCCAAATGAGAAAGTTGGGAAAGTCAGGTTGGTGAGAAATTTCTTTTTGTTTCACTTGTCCAATTTGATTGGAACAAGGATTGGTATTTGGATCAATTCGAAACAAAAGAGGAAAAGTCAATCAAGAACTGACCAGGGCAGTGAACCGATCATTTCAGAAGTGAACCGATCGGCTCAGGTGCCCCAACCAATCAGTTCAGGTGTAAACCGATCAGCTCAGGTCCCCAACTGACATGTTCATGTTTGAAACGTTCGGTTCAGCTGGCGCAGTTGGTTGTTTTGTGGAAAATCTCGAATCCTTCTACTCCTACTTTAATCCCGCATTGCCCAGGGTAGAGAACCCTGTCCCATGACCCTCCTATATATATAGGGGTATTGGGGGCTTCTCTGGTACAACTCAGAACACTAGTTGCTCTACGAAGTTGTCATTCTTTCTGGTTGTGGTAACCAGGAGAGCTCGAGCAAGTGCTACCCGATAAGGAAGGCACAACAAGGGAAAGACAACTGTAGAAAAGAAACTGGTTGTAGGAGAGTGTATCGGTGACTAGTACACTGACAAGAGGGTACGCCACCTTCTTGTGCCTTGTGCAATAAGGCGATCGTAGTTCCAGGTGGTCCGTGTGGACTACTACAGAGGTAGGAGACTTCTTCCGCTCGGAGGATAACTGTCAATCCCGACAGTCCCGGTGAGACCAGGAGCTGCACAGACATCATCCAAGACCAGAGGTGAAGACGGAGCAAGCCACGAGGTAACATCACCAAACAAGCCTCGAGACAAGGTATGTCTATACAAACCATCCTTCCTATGATGTGATTCCTTTATACTGGGTCTGGGGAGAAGAATTTTTTTGTTTCCGCTGCCTTCTCCGTCTCCTCTAAAACCCAATAGTGGTATCAGAGCCACATCAACTGCTCTATACTTTAGGATTATCGATATGATCAATTTTGGTTTGTCGCCTTTAATTATTGCATACGATGCGAATGATAATGGCTTTATGCATGTCCAATCCTAAATCCGCAAATCCCAATATACATATATGATATGTAATATGAATGTACTTGATACGCGTCACCCTTAAACGAGTTTTGTGGTGGATGTATAGTGTGGTTATGGCCAATAAACCCTATGTATGTGTGCTTGGTTGAATGTGGTTTCTTGCATCTCGGTCTATGCACCAATTCCCTACCTCCTTATTCTTGATGTAACTCGAGATAACTCGAGATTTCTTTCCTACCTTTGCTCGCCCCGAATGTAACTCGGGGTTTCCCAATTTAAATGTAAACATGATAGATCTTTTTATATTTCCTGTTATGTAAAAGAATGGAGGACAATCTGACAACAACTGAGATGATCAGTTCAAGGTGTGAACCGATTGGTTGGCATTCCAGATGACCAGTTTGAGGAATGAGACCAGTGGGTGGCAGCCATGAGGAGATGCACGATGACCAGACGAACCGATCGGTTGGAGGATCCAATCGATCGGCTGGTGGCACCCAACCGACCGACCTGATGGCGAGCCGATCAATCATGGAGATGAGTTGATCAAACCCAGAATGGCAAAGCACAGAGTTCATCTTGTACAGGTTGCATGTGATGTGGACCTAGATGGCCATGATTCCTCTTGGCTCGAGGAATCACATTAGGATGGCCAAATCATCGCTTTTATCGTTTCACATGTTTTATGTGGGATATAGCACGTATATGATACATACTATGTATTGTGATGATTGGATATGTATATGTACCTATAAAACCAAATTCCTCATTAAATATTAAAGTTTTAGATGCCTTCCAAATGCGACACATGTGAAAAGCTTGATCGGCCAAGTGTGGACATGCCCTAGCGTAGTGCACCGTCTATCTCGTAGAAGCGTGAAGGATGGATATGTGGGTCTACCCTAGTAGGGTGCATATTCATCGTGTTGTCTTTGGGTCGGACTTAACAAGGTGACCTAGATAGGATCTAGCACCTTGAGGCATGGAGGTGATCATGGCAAGGAATTGCATATGACATCTTTCAAGAGTTGCATATGATGCAATTGGCAAAAGTTGCCTACCTGGAAGATCTAAGTTGTGGGTGACAGCCCTAGCTGGTCCATGACTCAGAGGATTTTAGGATCTTGACCCACTAGAAGATTGTACACTGCAATCTTCTGAATCGATGGTGAGGGCTATCAATTTGAGAAAAAATAGTGGGAGCAATAATTTATTAAAGTACTAATTATATCGTCAACCTTTCAAATCAATAGAATAAGTAAAAATTGAGTTTTGGACTAAATTGCATATATTTTCTTTTGTAGTACAAATGACAACAAACAACAATCACTTTTCATTGCGATTGGTCCTTGAAAAGGACAAGCTGAATGGGACTAACTTCCATGACTGGTTTAGGACATTGAGAATTGTTCTCACTCAAGAGTGAAAGCTCTATGTCCTGGATACTCCAGCTCCAGAGGAACCTACTCCTACCGCACCAAAGGTAGAAAGGGATGCTTATAAGAAGCATTCTGAAGATGCCATTGATGCAAAGTGCTTGATGTTGTGCTCCATGAACCATGAGTTGCAGAGACAACATGAGAACATGAGTGTCATTGAGATGATTCAGCATCTCAAGAACATGTATGAAGATCAAGCACGACAAGAGAGATATGATGTCTCCAGAGCGCTGTTCAAGTGTGTCATGACCGAAGGAGATCCAGTTGATCCTCACATGCTCAAAATGATTGGGTATGTAGAGAACCTGACAAGACTGGGATTTCCCCTGAGCCAAGAGTTGGCTACTGACATGATACTGCAATCGTTGCTAGAATCCTACAGTCAGTTGGTCATGAACTACAACATGAACAACTTTGACAAGCCATTGAAAAAGTTGTTGGGCATGTTGAGGACAGCCGAGGCACAGATGAAGAAGGACAAGCCTAAGTCTATGATGATGATTAGCAACAAGAAAGGCAAGTCCAAGCACAAGGGCAAGGGCAAGGCTAAGAAAGGTTCTGATGCTAGCCAACAACCCAAGTCGTCTTCAACTCTCAAGGCCAAGGGAGGCGTGACCAAGAGAGGCAATTGCCACCATTGTCAAAAACCAAGACATTGGAAAAGGAATTTTCCTCTCTATCTGGAAGAACTAAAGAAAAAGAAGGCGATAGATGTCTCCACCTGAAGGTGTCATGAAATAAACTTGTAACACTTTTTGAGGTTTATGATACCAAGAAATAAAGTGTAAAGCACCCAATAAATGGGGCAAGTGTTGCCACCATAGAAAGGAGTACTTAGTTTATTTTCAGCTTTAAAGGCATGTAATAGAGCTATGAACTGCTATTTCATATTTTCTAATGGATAGAAACACCTTATTTTTGCATGACAATAATGGGAATTAATAAAGTTCATGTTTCCCTGTGGCAATGCCTTGTTTATCTTGTGGTACTTGGTATGCATAAGATAAAATGATATCTAAAAGTTGTTGATAACTCAAACAATCAAATTAGCATAAATCATGAGAAATTCATTTCTAGTTTCCATATGATGGAGAAATCTAGACTCTTTTGGTTAGAAAACCAATAAGTGACATGAATCTCTTGGACACGATTAATCAATCTTCACTAAGGTAGTGGAAGAATGATTATCCTATTAGGTATAATACATGTGATGTATTTACATACCTATTGGAGTTAATGCTAGTACTTCAAATGGTGTTTAGATAAATACCAATATGAATATCTTGAAGTATTCAAGAATATCATAGATGAAGTATGAATTTGGTAAAGTGTTAATTCTTGATGAGATCAATGAATGAAATACTTGAACCAAATGTTTGAGATCCTTATAAGTGATTATGACAGTGTATCATAGTGAGCTCGTGATTAAGGCATGGTGATGTCTAAATCAAAAGGATTCATACTCTAAGGAGTTAGAGGATGATTATCAAATAGCTAATTTATTCTTAAATAAAGAATACCCCACACTAATAAAGGACATTAAGAATCACAAGGAGTTGTGAGTTATTATATCCTTGACAGATACACCTCAATTATCTATGTGATGAGTTGGTCATGTGATGAGTCAACTATCTAGATGAACATGAGGAACGGGATTTTGAGTTTTAGTTTATGATAATTACATCCTAAATGACTTCCATGTGTACCATAAGGTATGACCTTAGTGGTAGCACTCATTGGGATGAAATCCATAAGTGTGAATGAGTATTAAGCGTTAAGACACATGGATAACATTTTAAGAAGGACGATGCTTGTTGATTGCAACTTAATGACTAAGAGATTTGGCATACAGATACTAAAATCACATTCCTATGAGGAATAAAAACAAGGATGTGTATGTGACACAACCTATAAGGTTTATGAATCCATTAATGCAAATGAAGTCTATAAGTTACAATGGACTAATCAATGTGATTGATTGAGTACAAGCAACTTAGAACTGTGATCTTTATTTTGATAATATAGTCAAAGGGTTTGACTGATATGTCAAAGATAAAGAAGGGATCTGTGATTTAGTGGGAGCATATTCACATTCCACATGATGATGTGAAATGGAAATGTTCTAGAATGGAAATCCAAAGTGGAAATTATCTTTAAGGAAGATAGAGCATTTCCTATATGATAGGAATAGAGATCTATAGAGATAGTTCTCGAAAATCCTCTTGAATTGAAAAGAGAAACCATACATTGGCAATCTATACTGAAGGGTTCAGTGTGCATAGATTCAGTGGGAGAAAACTTGTCCATGTTACATGGAGTTAGTATCCCAAGGCCAAGTCTCCAATTCTTACGAAGAATGGAAACACTAAGAATAGATATGGATCTATCATGTATGTAATCATCCCATTATCTTGCATGAATGGTCATAGCAAGAATAAAATGCATTCTTCATCTTGTATAAAGGACATGACAATATGATGTGCTCATTTTGATAACTGGTATGTGGGACATGACGAGTGGATGTCTGTCTAGTTCTAGTAAGAGTTACTAGAATACCACAAGAACTTGATAAGTACTTGAGAAGGAAGGGTTCACTGTAAAGAGTTACACTGATACAAACTTTTGAAAAGAACAGAAAATTAATCACAATATATATGGGATATATAAAGTGAATGTTTGTTGATAAATGGAAACGTTCCAATAAAGCCGTTTAAAAGGAAAACCCGTGTATCAGTGTGTTAGAGAACATTAGTGGATGCTATATGGATCTGGAAGTTCATGAGGTGAACTTATAGATATTTTGATCTTTGATGACAAGTAGGGAGTACTTGATCATGCAATATGGCTAAAGGTTAGCAAAGGAATACTAGATCGCATATTATGGAAACTCCATCTCATACATGTGACGTACATGGAAGAGATGAGAGACATGCAATTAATACCGACTTTGGCAAGGTGTTGCCATAACTCACTATGTTAGCACTAGAGCACAGTAACATGTGGGACATGTTTGAAGATCACTATGAATATGATTCAAGGGTGATTGGCTCACAATGCAAGTGGGAGTCTGTTGGTATGTATGCCCTGAGAGCCAATCATGGGATGATTGGTGGGATACATTAAGATTGTTTTGATAAACATCAAAGGTAAGCTTCCAATTCTTTATGGTTCAATCATATGAGATAATGATATAACATATTGAATGTCTAGAGAATGACAATACTCAATGATGTATGCTTTCAGGTTCAGGACCTGAACGATGAGATCATACGGATGATAAGAATTTGTACATTCTTATTATGTCCCTAGTCGAATGTCATTGTGGAAGTTAGATAGACAACCATGACACATAAGACTAGATTGTGGTGTTGGTTGATGACAGAATCTCATTAGTCATGATATGGAGATATCAAACCAAACACATAGGTACTTGTTAGAGAACAAGTGTACTGGACAGACCCACCGTGAGTTTGACACATGGAACCATGACATGGTAGTCACACTCAATTCTCACAGTTATGGTGGTGAGTGTGATTCTTTGACCTAAAATCACTACACTCAACACATGTCATTGGGTACACTTTGACATCATCAAACACAGTCCTAAAACATGGGTTGTTATAAAGGTGATGATTGGGTGGCTTTGACACATGGGGCTTTTGAGGGGTGAGTGATAGATATGGGATTTATCCCTCCTGAGGGAGTTTGATATCCACGACCACTTGATGAGTAGGATTGAGATAGGTGTGCACATGCATGTGTGAATCAGTATGTGATATTGATATCATACATATCTCCTCCAATCTACTATGAGATCAAGAAAGTGAATGAATGTTGACAGGATGACTATTCCGTGCCTTGAGTTCATTCGAGATATCAATGACAAAGGAATTATACATTCTCTGTAACACCATTCATGGATTGTAGGATTGAAAGTTGTTTTCCAACTTTCTATTTCACTTGGGTAGAACTGATGTGCGACTAGGCACCACTCTTTGCTTGTGAAGTCATAAGTGTTATGGACTTTCACTGCCAACGTGAAATGGACCTGTAGGGTCACACACAAAGGATTTAACCTGGAAGAGGAGTTTATCCACAAATGATGTTTAGATTGATTACTAAAGGAGTTTAGTAGTTCAATTAAATGCTCAATCAATTGATAGCTCAGTATCATAGTGTTCAAGGTGTTGGACCGATTGATTAGAGTATCGGATTGATTGAAACTGCAATTGACTGATTTTGCAAAGTCTACACTCCCAATCGATCGGCTCATATGATGAACCGATTGGCTCATATGATGAACCGATCGACTCATCTTGGTGAACCGATCAGCTCATGTGATGAACCGATCAGCTCAAGACAGGTTGAGATGATCGGTTCAAGGGTTGAACCAATCAGATCAACAGGTCCAAACGAGCAAGTTGGGAAAGTCAAGTTGGTGAGAAATTTCTTTTTGTTTCACTTGTCCAATTTGATTGGAACAAGGATTGGTATTTGGATCAATTCAAAACAAAAGAGGAAAAGTCAACCGGGAACTGACCAGGGCAGTGAACCAATCATTTCAGAATGAACTAATCGACTCAGGTGCCCCAACCGATCAGTTCAGATGTGAACTGATCGGCTCAGGTGCCCAACTGACCAGTTCATGTTTGAAACAATCGGTTGAGCTGGTGCAGTTGCTTGTTTTGTGGAAAATATCAAATCCTTCTACTCCTTCTTTAATCCCGCATTGCCCAGGGTAGAGAACCCTGTCCCATGACCCTCATATATATAGGGTTATTGAGGGCTTCTCAGGTACAACTCAGAACACCAGTTGCTCTACAAAGTTGTCGTTCTCTCTGGTTGTGGTAACCAGGAGAGCCCGAGCAAGTCGGTGACTAGTACGCTGACAGGAGGGTAAGACTCCTTCCGGTGCCTTGTACAATAAGGCGATCAGAGTTCCAGGTGGACCATGTGGACTACTACAAAGGTGGGAGATTTCTACCACTCAGAGGATTGCTGTCAATCCCGATAGTCCCGGTGAGACTAGGAGCTGCACATACACCGTCCAAGATCGGAGGTGAAGACTACGCAAGCTGTGAGGTAACATCGTCAAGCAAGCCTCAGGACACAGTATGTCTCTACAAACCATCCTTCTTATTGTATATACGTTGACGCGATTCCTTTATACTGAGTTCGGGGAGAAGAAATTTTTTGTTTCCGCTACCTTCTCCGTCTCCCCTAAAACCCAACGCAACATTCTCTCCCTTTTTGACAATGACAAACCACTCCTCAAACATATTGAAAAGGATATATAAATTATACCTTTGCCTTGTGAATTAGGGGGATTCAAGATGTGAACAATGTGAATTGCTCCCCCTCAATCTATGCTTACTTTAACCTGCATAGTTAGTCTATCTACACAAAGTAATTATAGCATACATGTATTTTGTGGTCCTTTGCAAGTCAGATGATAAAACATAAAATGAACAAGAAAAGGATCTCATAAGAAATAAATAACAGTTTGACAAAGAATAGCAATATGATTGAGTTTCAAGACATTGAAATTCTCTCCCCTTTTGACATTATCAAAAAGTGAGGGGGGGTGTAGAAGAGCATATAATCAGATATTCTCCAAATGTAATCAAGCAGATAATCCTACATGCAATCTCATATCATATGTCAACCATAGACGAAAGAAACACACAATCTCACTCATAATCAAAATATGGTGAAATATTGCACCAACTCGTAATATATAATAGAGCAAAGAGCAAGAGTGCACATAACATATACTACAACTCAGAAGCATGTTCTCATAAAAGAAGGTACAAGCAAGAAGCGATGAAAAATTGAAGATGAAATAGTACATCTCAGATAATGTGCCCAGATGTCAAAATAGCCTAGAAAGATGTATATGATCAGCAAACTAGACTAAAAACTAAGAAACAACCAGACATATAGACTATCTATGTCCACATCATCATCATCATCAACTCCAGGCTTGTAGTCCTCGTCTCCATTTGAAGGTGCAACAACAGTAGTGGCTTCATCACTAGAATCACCACCAGAGCCATCACCATCATCAGAGGCATCCTCACCATCTCCACCATCATCGTCAGCAACAACTGTCTTAGCATCAGCCTGGTCAGGAATCTCCTCATCTATAGGAGGACCAAAACCAGGACTAGGCCAATGAGCATTCTGTGCATCCCAAGTCATACCAAGAGCATAGAGCTCATTGGCATGAGGAAAGGATGGAGCATAATTTCTAAGACTGGCAAGCATGGTGGCTAAGGGGCCACCAAGAAACGACAAATAGGCAGGAGCAGAACCACCAACAACAAAGGGTGGAGGAGTAGCAGCAGTAGAAGGCTCGGGGGTAGGGTAGTAACGATGATATGCATAAGAAGCATAATCACTTCCGGGGAAAGGCTGGTAAGTGGGGTAGGGGTGTGCATAGGATATGTTCATGTTTGACATGATTGGACATAAATCCTAGTGTAGGTGCTCCTGAACCTGTTGGTTATATGCCTGTTGGTGCATCATGTAGCCCATAAGGGTTTCATTGGATACACGAAACGAGGCACGACTAGGTATAGGTGGCTGAGGAGAAGGAGCTTGGGAAGAGGAGGCAGGGGCCGTAGAGGCAGAGGCTGAGGGTGAAGCACCAGGTGTGGTGGTGGCAAAAATAGGCACATACTTCTGAATTGTGGTTTCATTGATACATACACCCTTCCTGGCAAACTTGTAATGGAATCCAGAAAAGAGTGATTTCTCAGTGGCAAACTGAAACAAACCAAAAATCAGGGCTGGATATAGTGGATGGGTGCCTTGAGTGTTCTTACCGGAATCTAAATAGGTCATATGGTGGAGAATGTATCTTGACCATTTGACTCTGATATTCTCAAGAAGGCAATACATTATGACCGTAGTGTTCTCTGCAATATCTGTTTGATTTTTCTTCAGATGGATGTTGCAGTTGACCACTAAGGCTAATATATGCTTTCTGAGATCGAGGGAGGAGGAGGGTAGGGTATTCTTCTTCTTGTATGGAACATCGAGTTTCTTGAGATATAAATGGATATCAGGAAGAGTGATCTCATTCTGCTTATAGAAACCATCAGAATCCAAGAGGTCGAAATACTCGCCGTAATCCTTGTGCTAGGTTTCATTTTCATTATCTCCGGAAAAGAAGACATTTAGGATATCCTCAGAGATTTGAAACCTCTTCCCGACAATCATGGAAGTCAGGATCACTTGAGTATTTGATGGGAGTACAAGGGTATTGTAATTACAATGCAAGTTAGCATAGAATTCATGAACTACTTTTGTGCTTGTCGTTGAATTATGAAAGTAGTCACATTCGAGAGCCAGGACAGAGAGGTGATGAATGGCTAGCAACTTTACTACTTGGTCTATGACTGCTTGACACTTAGGGCTAGGCTCAAACAAAGATCTAAAAGGGAAATGACTCCTAGGAAGAAGGTCCTTATATCTACTCACAACTTCTATTAAGACAAACGAGGTGTCATCAAAGGGAATCAAGCGGGAAGACGAAGAGGAAGATGGAGCATTGCTAGGGGCGGGTCTCTTTCTTCTATGAGAAGCAATGGTGGTGAAAAGAAGGAGAAGAAGAGAGCAAATGCACAAAGCATGCTGCCAAAAACGTTCACCAACTAAGGAAGATTAAAAGGGGAGGACTAGGGCCACCTATCTAGGTTAGGAAAGGGCTAGGACATGGAAGGTAAGGGTTTGGGTAGAGAGATTAGGGCTAGAATAAGGGGAATCAGTTGGCTATTCTCTAGTTGAGAGGGAGAATAGTCGGCCGAACCCAACTTAAGTTGCCTTCAACCTGCTGATCGGTCGAGTTGTGAGAGTCGGAAACTCGACCGATTGGTCCATTTTGATATGAGAAATGCCCAAAAAAAGGGAAACTAAGCATGTCAACAAGAAAAATAAGCAATTTTAGGCAAACAAGGTGAATAAAGCATGAGCAAGACATATAGGATAAAAGAAACTAGCTAGATAACATGTCAATATCATATGAAGCAATTATGAACAATTTAGATCTAATAAAATAAATTTATCTCTAGCTAGAGGTTTAGTGAAAATGTTCACCAACTGATTTTTCGTGTCCACATGTGTGATATAAATATCCTTTTTGGAAATGTGATCACAAAGAAAATGATGGTGAACCTCTATATGTTTATCCCTATGCAATATAGGTTTATAAGAAAGATTGATTGCACTAGCGTTTTCACAATAGACAGGAGAAGCATCAAGATGTATGTTAAAGTCATGGAGCATTTGCTTCATCCATAGGACCTGGGCACAACAACTCCTAACTGTAATGTACTCAACCTTGGTAGTTGATAATGCCATGGTGCTTTGTTTCTTAGAAAACCAAGACACCAAGAATGTACCTAGAAGAAAGCAAGTGCCACTTGTGCACTTTCTATCAACCAAATAGCCCGCATAATCAACATCACTATATGCTATGAGAGTAAAGTCCCTTGACTTAGGGTACCATATTCCAAAGTTTTGAGTTTTGACTAAGTACCTCAAAATCCTCTTAACAGCAATAAGATGTGATTTCCTAGGACTTGATTGAAAGCAAGCACACAAAACACTAAACATAATGTCAGGTCTAGAGGAAGTTAAATAAAGTAAACTGCCAATCATACCTCTATAGAGTTTCTCATCTACCTTCTCACCTTCTTCATCTCTATCAAGTTTTGTGGTGTTGGACATGGGTTTGTCCATCCGTTTCATGTTCTCCATTCCAAAGCGTTTGAGTAGCTCATTGGTGTACTTGCCTTGGTTGATAAAGTTTCCATATTTGGTTTGCTTGATTTGGAAGCTGAGGAAGAAAGTAAGCTCACCCATCATGCTCATCTCAAACTCACTCTGCATAAGAGAACTTTCTTTGTTCCTTACCACCTTGCCAATTTTCATCAAGCTTGTTGCGGTAGACCCATTTGGTGCCAATGATTTTTCTATCACCCGATCTTGGCACTAGAGTCCACACTCAGTTCTTCTCAAACTGATCTAGTTCCTCCTACATGGCTAGAATCCACTCGTCATCTCCAATAGCTTCCTTGATGTTCTTTGGCTCTAGCTGTGAGATGAAGGCACTTCCTGCTTGTTCTTTGTTATAGGCAACTCATGTCTTCACTCTCTCGAATGGGTTTCCAATGATTAGATCTTTGGGATGATTCATTGTGAAGCGAGGAATGGGTTCGTTCTTCTCTTCATCTTCTGCTTCAACCACCTACTTACCTTTGTTGTCGGTGTTGACATATTTAAAGATAGGAATTAATTCATCTGCAATATCATTATCAATAACAATCTTTCCAATAGAAGGGTTAGATTCAATAAACTTAAAATTAATAGATTCTTCAATTTTAGACAGTTCAATATTGAAAAACCTATAATCCCTTCTTGTAGTGCTATAGCCTAGGAAAGCTTTGTATGATTTCAGACCAAACTTGTCGAGGAAATCCTTTGTGTTTAAAACAAAACAAGGACATCTGAAAATGCGAAAGAAACCAATGGATGGCTTTCTACCATGCCATAACTCATAGGGGGTTTTCTTCAAAGAAGGATGTGTAAAATCTCAGTTCTGCACAAAGCAAGAGGTGCTAACAGCTTCAACCCAAAACTTCTTAGGAATGTCATATTCTAGAAGCATGGTCCTAGCCATTTCCTGTTGTGACCTATTCTTTCTCTCTACTATCCCATTTTGTTGAGGTGTATGAGGAGAAGAGAAATTGTGCAAGTAACCAGATTTTTCACAAAAATGCTCATAAAGATCATTTTCAAACTCTCCCCCATGGTCACTATGGATAGAAACAATCTGGCAAGAAGCTTCATTTTCAACTCATTTACAAAAACTCAAGAAAACATTGAGAGTATCACTTTTAGAGACGAGAAACAATGTCCAAGTACAATGAGAAAAATCATCGAAAATCACAAGACAATACTTGGAAATACGAAGTGTTTGAGTTCTCATAGGTCTGAATAGATCAATATGAAGAAGCTCAAGATCTCTTTTGGTACTAAGGACTCCTTTGGATTTGAAGGAGGACTTGGTTTGCTTGCCTTGTGTAAAAGGTTGGCATTCCTCATCCTTTTCAAAATCCAATTTGGTAAGTCCCCAAACCAATTCCTTTTTTCTCAATTTCTTCATTTGATGCATATTCACATGACCCAACCGGCGATGCCAAAGTGAAATATCATTTTTATCCACAACTAAGCATCTATCAAGTACTGGCTTTAGAGCATAAAGCATAATAACATAAAGATTACCATTTCTAGTTCGCTTATATATGACATTGTAAGTGATGTAATCTAGAAGTAAACATTCTAAAGAAGTAAATAGAACAAGATAACCATTATCACAAAGTTGGCTTACACTTATCAAATTGTGATGTAGGCCATCAACAAGCAAAACATTTTTGATACTAAGCTCGTTGCCTACATCACCCTCACCTATTACCTTACCCTTTTTATTGTCCCCGAAGGTCACCGATCATCCTTTCTTTTTCATGAATTTGTTGAAATGTCTGATTTCACCTGTCATATGCTTTGAGCAACCACTATCAACAATTCACCTTCTTTTGACCTACATGAAAGAAGGATGTCGGTACCCAACTCAAACTTTGGGATCTGGGGCTAGCTTGGGGACTCATTTCATCTTTGGGTTGGTCCCCTTTGGCTTGTAAGGACAATAAGTAGAGTAATGATCATCACATTTACAATGAACACATACCATTGGGTTCTTAGAGATGAAAGTCTCTCCATAGAAGATAGGAGGTTCCACACTCTTCTTCTTACCCTTACTGTTGTTCTTGTTCTTACCCTTAGGAATAGTCCCATCATATCCTAAACCACTAGTACCAATTTGTTTGATAGAGTGTTCTAGGACATCGTTAAGGGATTTCTTTCCCATAAGAAGCTTTTGCAAAGAAGCTGTTAATTTAACATTATCATCACTAAGATTAATGAAAGTAGAAGATAAGCTAGCAAGATCATTTCTAGCATGCAACAGGTTGACCTCTAAATAGAGGGCTTTAATATGAAAAGAATCACTTCTAGAGTAGTGCTAGCTACCTCATTACTTTGCAAAATAGGTCTAGAGGATAGATCATTAACTTGAGCAAGCAACTTAGCATTTTCAAATTTAAGTAAAAGAATTTCTTTTTGATAAGCATGAGTTTCTTGCTTCCTAGATACATCAATGAGGTTAAGTTCTACATTTTTAGTTTTAAGAACATCAATCTCATCTATGCATTTTTGGTTATCTTCCTTAAGAGTAGAAATGGTCTTAAGATAGACACCATTCTCAACTTCAACTCCATCGTATTGGAGCTCAAGATCAAGAAATTGCCCTTGCAAGGTATCGATACTATCAAGGTGCAACTTTTCATTTTGATCAAGAATCCCAATCTTAGCATAAAGATCATCTATTATCTTTCCTAACCTTTTCTTTTTAGATTTGCATTTAGTAAAAGATGACCGACAAGCATTAAGCATATCAATAAGAGTTTCTTTAGACAACTCATGCAAATTGACTTCACTTACCTCACTTACCTCACCTACATCATTACTTGTAGGGCCATGAGAGCAAGGTGGCATTCTCCATCTTTGGAGTTAGAAGAACTTGAGGGAGACTCCTCCCAAGATGCATGAGATGCATCTTTGCTTCTTCTTTCTTTCTTTTCCTTTCTCTTGTATTTTGCCTTCCTTCTTGTACTCCTTGTCCTTCTTGTGGCTGCTCTTGTGATGGCTCTTCTTGGCCATAGGGCAGTCACTTTTGTAATGACCTTTTTGGCCACATTCATAGCATCTAGGAGTTGATGAAGAAGGCTTCCCATTGAAGTGTTTTCCCTTGGAGTAGTTTGCTTCCTGCTCATTTGGGCCTTCATCTTCACTTGAGGAAGGAGTATGGGACTTGAGAGTAAGTCGTTACTACCGAACCATCTCTTCAATTTGAGATTTGAAGGTGGTGCCCTTGATATTCTTAGACTCCTTCTCTTCTCTCTTTTCTTCTTCTTCTTACTTATCAAGCCTTGGCTTATGAGCTTCAAGGTTGCCAACCAGCTCCTCGATTGACAATTCACTAGGCTTGTACACTTCTTAAATGGATGTCACCTTGGGCTCCCATCTCTTTAGAAGAGATCTCAAGATCTTTAAGTTGATTGTGCCTTTGTGCATCACACTACCAAGGGCTGCCAATCCATTGATGATCACAATAAGCCTTGTGTACATGTCCTCCACTTTTTCATTCTTTCCCATCTTGAAGTTCTCAAGTAGACCACCTAGAATGTAGATCTTGGCTTCCTTCACTTGCTCCGTTCCTTCATAGGTGACACATAGCTTGTTCCAAATTTCATGTGCGGTGTCCCAAGAGGAGATCTGGTTGAAATCAAATCGGATGAGGGCTGCATAGATGATGCTCACAACTTTGGCATTGAGCTGAGCTTGCTTCATTTGGGCTTCTATCGATGTGGAGATTTCCCCCTTTGGATCTTCATACTTTAGATGCACCACCTTCCACATCTCATAGCTTACTCCATGGAAATAGAACTGCATTCTTCTCTTCTAATAGAGGAAGTTGGTTCCATCAAAGACTAGATGTTTCATGGAGAAGCTTCCCTCCAAGTTGAGAGATCCAAGTGCTAAATCGCCCATCTTCTCCTACTTGTGGAAGTAGCTTGGAGAAGACATGCTCTGATACCACTTGTTGGATCAAGGGCTCTAGAGGGTGGGGGGTGAATAGAGCTTCACAAATCTCACAAAACAAAATAGACCACCAAATTATATTTAGTGTAGAAACTTAAAGCATACAACCAATTTGAAGTCCTAACTAACAAGCATAGCAAGGGTGGCAGACAAGGAAGAACATACACTTGGACAAAGTGGTTTAGTGTGGTTCCACACTTCAAATTAGAAGTGAACCAATCCACTACCTAGAGGTGGTTAAGCTCTAGGACTTTGCAATCTTGATGCTCTTATATTCATTCATAAGATTACAAGGCAAAACCACATTCATCCAAGGACTTAATACCTCAAGCAAGGATCTTGAACCTACTGAAGGAATTTTCCCACTTGAACCATGGAGTCTTCAGCCTTCAACAAGGACTTACCCACTCCATCTTCAAGTCTTTAGCCTTCAATGAATTACCTATCCTTCTTGAATATCTTCCTTGCCTATCTCCTTCACTCGGAGATCTAAAACACCATGCTTTCTTCAACCTTAAAGAACATCAACTCCTTCTCCTTCACTCAGAGAAGATCTTCAAGCCTTTTCTTCAATAAGGAAAGGGGGTAGGAAGATGGAGGTGGAGAGCTTTATATGGATACAAGAGGTAACTCTCTTACAACAGATCCTAACTCACTCATACGCATGGATTTGACTTGAAGGTACAGAGAGAAAGGGGCTCAAAGGTGTGCATCACTTTCAACTAAGCAAGAACCAAGCATATATGGAATGAGAAACCTTGGAATGAACTCCAAGTGGTCCTATTTATAGATGGGGGAGTCCCTTTGAGTTGGGAAACACTTAGGGTCAAATTATGGCCCTTTTTGCGCAAGGCAACTGTTCTATTTTTGCCCAAACAAGTCACCAATGGTTAGAATCACGTTTTCTATGTTTTTCATACAGTACATTTGGTCGAGATTCAATAAAGGTAACTCGATCGATTGGGTAAAAGACAAACCCAAATTTCAAGCCATCGGTCGAGTTTGTCCTGAGAAAACTCGACCGACCAATGAAAGTTGTATTTGGTCAGTAACCCCATCAGTCGAGTTCTGTGAGTGCACAACTCGGCCGATGCACTCTTTAGAGAATTGATCTAGTGCATCGGTCGAGATTGTAACTAGATCAATTGACTGCCTGTGATCAATTTTCTAAAGTGCATGAAAAGTGATTAAAACTTAGTTCTAAGTGTCCCAATCAATTTTCTCATCTTAGTTACAAGTCATAGCATCAATACAAGTGATTAAAAAAAAACTTCTAAGGTCATTTACTTGGATTTCCTAAATTACACACTTGTATAGCTTTTGACTTGAACTGTAGCAAATTAGGGCTTGAGTAATTTGATCTTTTTCATGTGCCTAACACCTGAAATCAATCTTGAATACACATATTAGATACATATGAATGGAATGGTTAAGTCATTATCAAAATATGGACAATGTATAACCTCTAGGTCAACAAACTTGAATCACGTGCTTTTGTATATTTTATGATCCTAGCTACCCTAACCCCCTTGCATTAGTAATCCTTGCTGTGCTTAGTGACATCTTCAACTTAGATCTTATGATTTTTCCATGAATGACTCATTAAGACATGTATACTCACCTTTGTACACTTTTGTGGCCTTCTATGTGATGTCCATTTGCTTATATGTTTGAATCTTTAAATTCTTCGCCAAAAGTGGTTCCTTAAGATCAAACCTCTATGTTATCACTCTAATTGGTCTCCCTAATGTCTTATGATATGAAATGCAATGCAACACACCAATGTTCTCCTTGTTTACATATGACATACTCATGAAACTTGACATGTTCTTAATGCAAATGATTGATTGATGGGCTTGAACCTTGATAGATCATACTACAATGTCAGATATGATATCATAAAGACTTTCAAATCAGTAGAATTATCATGCCATTACTCTATAAAGCCTAACTTGATCTATGACACACTTTTACCGTGCGTAGAACGCAAGTGTACGCGTCAATGTAATACATGCCTTTGTGAGGCCCGAGTCGAACTCAGGGATATGTGAATCATCAGAGACTACTACTAACTACTCGCAATCAGCTAGACCGATTAAAGAGTTGGAAATTGTTGTTAAAATTAAAAGAAAAAGAAAATAAAACAAAACAAAGCAATCGATTAAATGTTTGGTTTAATCAATTCAAAATGAGATATTTAGGATTGCGATTTCACCGCGGGTTTTCATTGTATTAAATTCTATTCGGTCATTCAAATTTATCTCTCTATCCGGGCAGTGTCCTGAAATCAGAATTGCCCACTGTCGTGGTGCAATTCACTACCTATGTCTAGGTTGGTTCCACCATCGTAGTAACCTATACCCTAAACTAGGTGCATTAAAAACGACCTCTCGGTATCCACCATTAACCTTACACCACCTTGTTCAAGGGATTTATCAATTAATGTAAATTCTGTCTCTTTTCAACCATTAATTCTTCTTTCAAAGTAATTAAGGGCATTAGGTTATTATTATGGTGATCAAGCATAACAATATAATTGAAAAAACGAAATTATACCACAGATTTAAGAGATAAAATATGAATTACTATGATAAAATTGTCATACAATGAATTCCCGGGCTACTCCTGGTCCTAAAGACAAAGGGGGTTAGCCCCGCATGTTCATCTCAGAGAAAAACATAGTAGAGAAAAGGGGAAACATGGAGAAAAACGTGATTGAGTGGTGAAACCCCTGAACGGAGAAGATCCAATCGCTCCTTGGCGTAGAATATGTGTTTTCCCACCTTTCGGTGGTGGAAATCGTCTTCTTCGGCGTCTGAAATGACTGGGGCGTGCTTCTTGGCTCCGTTCTTCTTTCCACACCTTCTCGGGACGTGTGCAACGGCTAATGACGTGATGGATTGCTCTTGGCCGCCGTCATTAGGTATAATCACCGAGTTAGGTCGCCAAAATATCACATCCATTAGATTTAGATCGATCTAAAGCAAACATGTATCTGACGGTGTCGATACCATCGACACGAGTCGTTGGTATTGACCCTGTACTGTATCGGTTGGATTTCTTTCCTTTTCTTTGTCGCAACTGATGCCACCTCGATACCATCGACACGGGTCGATGGTATCGACATTCTTAGGCGTCAGTTTTGTCCTTTTACCGTCGCTGTAGCTCCACTAGTCGATGGTATCGACATTTGTGTCGATAGTATCGACGCTCTTTTCTCCAGCAACCTGATGGTATCTCGATACCATCGACTCTCCTATCGATAGTATCGAGATTTTTCTGCTCCTTGCGGCTGGCAACCTGTGGTCCGGTCGATGGTATCGACAACAGCAGATACTTGTTTTTCCTGAAATTTCAACATGAAACCACATAAGCTGAAGCAAAACATATTCTTATGATAATTTATGATCAAAATACTAAAATAAGGGAGATTTGACATAAAGAATGATCATAGATCAAAACAAATGAATTATGCAATATTAACCACCAAAATGACTAATAAATGCATAAAACACAAGTAAAATATGTCTCTAAATGTGACTCAAAATCATCGCATCAAACTCCCCTAAGCTTGAACATTGCTCGCCCTCGAGTAACTAAACCTTAGAATAGAATTGCCAGAGTTAACTAAAGAACAAATCATCACAACCAACATCCCATATGATCCCCACCGGACATTCTTATTCATGCCCTCGCTAACCACAGAATGATAATTACCCTAAAGGCGACAGTAATCATCCATAAAAGATATCTACCTCCAAACTGATGAACACTATCATATAAGGCAGTTAACATAATAAAATTCGCCAGTCCAGACTCGGTGCATCTTGTGATCTCCTATACTACGTTGCTCTCCCTAACTACCATCTACATAGAAGCAGTTCTCCTGATATTCACAAGTGAGGAGAAAATCACGGTGGCCTACCAATTCGAGCAACGGGTAGATGGAATGGGTGGCTGATGGAAGAAATGGAAGCAATATACGGTTTCAACATGCATAGAACAAGATGCCCTAAATGATGCATTTGCATATGAAAAATGCCCTAATGCCTAAGATTGGGTGGAATGATGCATGCACTAACATCCCTTCTCAAAATGAGATGGATATCTAACTGAGCTACATCATGTACTTACTCATCTTAAGGCACAGGTGAGATTATGTTCCTTTCTCCCTCTTATTCTACTTGCTTCTTACTAACTTTCTCTTTTTTTTCTTTTTCATTTTTCAGGATTTTTTTTTCTGGCCCTTATATCCACAAATGACAATGAGTAATTTGTTGGACTTACTTTTTCTGCATAACTCAAATATTTGAACTATTTAGAAGGTATGGAACAAATTAATTCACCATTAAAGAAGGAATTAGGTACATGATGTACTCTATGCATAAAAATTATGGATGCAACTAAATGACATGCACCTAAGGATAATGTGCATGTATAACTATTCTATTTTTTTGTTTTTGATGCAAAACATATGAAAGTGGTTGCAATGCAAGATCTATCTACATGAGATGCAATAAAAAAGATTAAAACCGTAATGTACTTCCAATTCTTATGGTGGATTGTGAAAACAATTGGGTGGAAAGATCACAAGACTAATTGACTGAACCTTTGAAAAGTATTATGTGTCCCTCCTTACTGACCTGTGTAGTAGTTAAGAGGTTTCTCTCTCTTACTTCAAATTATAGTCTCATTATCATTTGGTCAGTTTAGGCTCAAACAACCAATTCCGTCCACTTTTCATGAATCATTAGGAATGTACAGTTGTGATTTTCTATTTTAAAGTTGACAAAACCAATCATTTTCTTAAGTTATGTGCTCAAAGTTGAACAACACTCAAGCTTGCGAACACTCAAAATTTTTTAATTTTCCCTTACTTCCCATGTACATGCAACTGAGATGACACAAGACCTAAGACATCCACGATTACACTAGATAGAATGTGGATCCTACAAACAAACTAAGATTGTAAGAAATAAATGACAAGAACAAAAGCAATAAAACTAAAAATAGAGAAAATAAAAGATAGAGCTATTCCAACACCCCCCTAAGCTTGAATTCGACTATGACCTCATAGTCAAAAACAATCTTAAAGGTTGGAACAGAGATACCGATTTACTCTTCTGGCGGAGGCTGTTATGGTGGAGCTGTGGGGTCCCAAGATGGGTACTCCCCCTGAAAACTCGGATCAAACTGGGACATAGGTGGAGGTTGTGGATACCGCCCAAAGTAGTTCTAGCTCCAATAGTGATCATAAAAGGGCTGTTGCTACATCTCCATCCTATGCAACCGGTCATGAATCTATTGTTGGTTGCCAAGGAGGAGGCGCTCATTCTCGAAGATCACCCTCTAATTGTCAAGTAACCGGTTTGTAGTATCCTGAATACCGGTATACACTATAGTGTGATGCTGCTGCGTCTGCTGTATGTCCTGCAGCATAGCATACATGCCCTACATCGAATAGACATCCTCGCTTGGCTGCGAGGGTGGTGGTGGTGGCAGAGGCTGCGAAGATGAAGATGCAGCCGGATGCATGCGAGGATGCTTCCTAGGTGCCACTCGTGCCCGAAGAGGAGTGTAACCCTCCTCTTCCTCTTCAGCCTCGTCGTCATTATTTTTGTCGTCGTCGTTGCCGCCGTCTTCATCGGAGTCAGCAATGGCTATGATGGGCCATCGGAAATGTTGAGCACCCTCGATATTGAAGACATGATCGGGAAGCGAACATTCTTGGTATGCATGGTTTACATGGCAATGAACATAAGGTAAACCATCCCGAAGCAAGATGAGATTTGATCGGTGAAGATGTTGCACATTGACCTTGCTTCTATTGGAGAGCGGAGTCAAGGTTGTGAAATTCAATCCAAGGTAGGAGGCCAGCTTTGTGATGAGCCCTCCAAAGTGAATTGGAGCTTTCCATGTACTCCTCTTTACTGCCAAGACCCGCTGCAGAAAGAAAGCTCCCCAGTTGCATTCTTGGTGCTTCAGGAGTTTATACAAGAAAAATAGGTCCGACTCCTGGAATTTGCTAAGAGCCAGATCACTCCTAGCAAACAGGGTAGAATACAACATCCAGTGGAGAATCCGTACGAACAGATGCTCGAAGTCAGCTACCGCTGCATTGTTGTAGCTCACCGATTTGCCTGGAGGCACCGTCACAAGCTCAGTGAAGATCGCGTCATAGTCGATACGGTTGTCCGGCCGCCGGTAGTCAGACCGCGAATGATTCCAGTTGTAAATCTCGTTGAACTGACGGAGTGTAAGGTTGTAGTCATTGTTGTATAGCCGGAAAGACACCCAGCCCTTGATCCACTCGCGGTCGGTGGCTATGATGTCATTTGGCACGACACAGACGTCCAGCGACGCCATAAACTCAACCACCAACTCCTTGTAAGTAGCCCACTCACCGAAGAATGGCTGGCCATCAACGTGGTACTCCAGCTCATCGGGTGTCCTGCTCGTGTGTCGGGCCTGCCCCTTCAGAACGTAGGCAAGGTTGGCTTCGAACCCCAAGTTGTGGATTGTCTCCCGTTCAACATAACGGGTCGGCTCGATTTTTCTCTTCAGGATCTCCTCGTAGATCTTCTTGACCTCCGCAAATGGATGAATAAGCCGCGGGTGTGAAATTGAAGTGGTAGGTGGTGGCACAAACTCCAGGATGTCCATCGGGTTGGCACGTGAAGAAGATGCACTAGCAACATGCACCATGGTGGTGACAGAAGGAGGAGTAGAGAGAGAGCTTAGTGAAGATCAGAGAAAGAAATCTCCACTCGATGAAGAACATGCTCCTTGTTGCTCATCGTCAGGCTCAGATCGCTCTGGAATATGCTCGGCACAGGTGGAGGAGGATTGCTCTGGAGTTGTGACGTCATATGACGACAATCCTTCTCATATATAGCCGTGGCCGGTGCTGTTGTATGCCCGTCGATACCATCGACGCGGGTCGATGGTATCGACATAGGTAGCACAATCCGTACTGCCTCTAGTATCGACAGTCGTCGATGGCTAGATCTACGGGGCCCAGATCGCTGACGTGTCGATATTATCGATGCGAGTCGATGGTATCGACCCGTCCCCCGGATCGACTTTATAGTTGCTGCAATCGCCGTAGATCTCTCCTCGCGGATTGTTGACGTGGCTCGTCGATACTATCGACGCGAGTCGATAGTATCGACTCTCTGATTAGGGCAAACCCTCGCGAGGCCAGCCACCGCCTTCTGTATGTGAATGTGTCGATACCATCGACAGGCCTGTCGATGGTATCAACTTTACTGAGACGATTTCTTCTGAATATCTCCAGAGATCTCATGAGTATCGACACCCATGTCGATACTATCGACCTCTTCTTGCGATCTGCCTGTTGGTATGTCGATACCATCGACGAGGCCGTCGATAGTATCGACGCAGTGCGATTTCTGCAGTCGCCAACCTGTACCACGGTCGATACCATCGACACAAGTGTCAATGGTATCGACCCTACCTCAACCCTGCACATGTAGCAAACGATCACGGTATCTTTCTTACACTAAAAACAAAGTCAAAACAAATCAAACTACGAATGTAGAAGAACTAAACTAAAGTACCGATGGTTGGGTTGCCTCCCAACAAGCGCCCTTATTTAACGTCTTAGGCTAGACGACATGAAGCTCGTCATGCATCCGGAAGTGCAATGAGTTTGATCTCATTCACTTTCCTCGTGTAATCTTCACCAAAATACAATTTCAACCTTTGTCCATTGACCAAAAATGTGGTCTTGCCATCGCGCACCATGATTGCGCCATGTGGTCTGACCTCTTCTACTGTGAATGGTCCACTCCATCGGGATTTCAGCTTCCCGGGATGCATCTTCAGCCTGGAGTTGAACAATAGGACATAGTCTCCTTTCTTGAAAATGCGCATATGAATGTGGCGATCATGAATCAACTTTGTGCGCTCCTTGTATATCCTAGAGTTTTCATATGCATTCATTCGCAGCTCATCCAGTTCATTTAGTTCAAGTAACCTCTTCTTTCCCGCATCATCATAACTCAGGTTTAGCTTCCTCAACGCCCAATGTGCTTTGTGCTCTAATTCCACCGGTAAGTGACATGCCCGACCATAAGCCAACCTAAAAGGCATGGTTCCTATAGGTGTCTTGTATGCCGTCCTGTATGCCCACAATGCATCTGGTAGTAGGGCACTCTAATTCTTCCTCGTGGAAGCCACAGTACGCTCCAAGATCTTCTTAATCTCTCGATTGGAGACCTCCACTTGTCCTTGAGTTTGTGGGTGGTACGGGGTACCAATGTTATGTTTGACCCCGTATTTTCTCAACAGCGCCGTGAACTTTTGATTCCAGAAGTGTGTACCCCCGTCACTAATAATCATTCTGGGCACACCAAACCTGCAGAAGATATTTTCCTTAACGAACCTGCACACTACAGTGGAATCATTAGTCCATGTGGGTATTGCCTCTACCTACTTCGACACATAATCAACGGCCAAAAGAATGTACAAATTAGAATTTGAGGACACAAAGGGTCCCATAAAATCTATACCCCATAAATAAAATACCTCAACCTCCTGGAAAACATTAAGGGGCATCTCTTGTCTCTTCGAAATGTTACCCGCCCTTTGGCAGGAATCACATTTCCTCACGAACTCATAAGCGTCCCTAAACAATGTAGGCCAATATAGGCCACTTTCCAGTACTTTTGCTATAGTGCAAGAGCTTGCATGACGGCCTCCCGTCGGTAGTGTGTGACAATGACGAAGAACACTTTCGTATTCCACCTCAGGTACACACCTACGTAAGACTCCATCCCTGCATTGCTTCAAGAGAATAGGGTCATCCCAAAAATAATATCGTAGAGAATGGAAAAATTTCTTCTTCTCTTGATACGTCCAATCATCCAGGATGATTTTGCAGGCAAGATAGTTCACAATATAAGAAAACCACGAGTCTTTAGAATTCACTTTCAAAATATGTTCATCCGGAAATGTCTCGGTAATGGGTATGTGTAAATCTTTTTCATCTACCCTCTCTATCCTAGACAAATGATCCACTACCACATTTTCAATCCCCGCCCTGTCTTTGATTTCAATATCAAATTCCTGTAAAAGCAAGATCCACCTAATCAATCTAGGTTTGACATCTTTTTTCTCCATCAAATACTTAATGGCGGCGTGGTCCGTCCATACCACGACTTTCGATCCAACTAGATATTGCCGACATTTTTCAAAAGCGAAAACAACGGCAAGCAATTCTTTCTCGGTAGTCGTGTAATTGAGTTGGGTGTCATTCAAAGTTTTAGATGCATAAAATATCATAGCGGGTTTATTGTACACACACTGTCCCAACACATCTGGCGAAATCGGATGCATCACACATGAGTTCAAATGGCTTGGTCCAATCCAGTGTTTGCACAACCGGTGCGGAAATCAATTTCTCCTTAAGCACGTTGAACGCGTGTAGACATTTTTCATTGAAGTCAAAAACAACATCCTTTTCTAAAAGCTCAGATAAAGGTTTGGCGATCTTAGAAAAATCTTTTATAAAATGACGATAGAAACCAGCATGACCTAAGAAACTTCGCACCACTTTCACCGAATTTGGTGGGGGCAATTTGGAAATCACTTCAATTTTTACCGGGTCTACCTCCAAACCTTTGCTAGACACTTTATGTCCTAGCACTATTCCTTCACTCACCATCATATGACATTTTTCCCAATTGAGGACCAAATGTGTGTCCTCGCAATGTTGTAACACCTTATCCAGATTGTAAAGGCATTCATCAAAAGATGCACCATAAACTGAGAAATCATCCATAAAAACCTCTAGACAACGTTCTACCATATCTGAAAAAATAGCGAGCATACAACGCTGAAAGGTCGCCGATGCATTACTTAATCCAAAAGGCATACGACGGTACGCAAAAGTTCCATAAGGACAAGTAAAGGTGGACTTCTCTTGGTCCTTAGGATCTATCAAAATCTGATTGTACCCCGAATACCCATCCAGAAAAAAAAATGTGATCGGCCGGCTAAGCGCTCTAAAATTTGATCAATAAACGAAAGAGGAAAGTGATCCTTCAGCGTAGCGGCATTCAATCATCGGTAATCTATGCAAACACGCCACCCAGTTACCAAGCGGGTGGTGACAGGTTCATTTAAGAGATTATGGGTAACCGTGATTCCCCCCTTTTTAGGGACTACCTGCGTGGGACTCACCCATGTCGAGTCAGAAATGGCATAGATGATACCTACGGAAAGAAGCTTAATCAGCTCCTTCTTCACAACCTCCATCATGCTCGGATTTAGTCGATGTTGTGGTTGAATCACCGGATTGGCTCCCTCCACAAGCCGAATCTTGTGCTGGCACAAAGTAGGGGAGATCCCCTTGATATCTGCAACAGACCACCCGAATGCTCCTCAGTGGTTCTTTAGCACGATCAGCAACTGGTCCTCCTCCTCAGCACTCAGATAAGCAGATATAATCACATGCAACTTTTCTTCCTCAGCTAGAAATGCGTACTAGAGGTGCGGTGGCAAAGGCTTCAACTCCAATTCTGGCGGGCTGATTAAGGATGATTGAAGCGGTGGTGAGAGTTTGCCTAAATCTTCATAGTACCTTGCATAGAAGCATGAAAACATATGAAGCATCTTGTCACACTCCTTCAATGATTTACTTCTCATCCAATCATGAGTGATATTGACTAAACATGCCTCAAGTGGTAATTCTGGATATGCGTCAAAAACCGAATTTGCTATAGACTCATCTTCAGTAGAGGGAGGAATGTCCTCCTCCTCATCATTAGGAAAACCTATAGCCTTGCAAAGGGATAGCACCTTGGTCTGCTCCATGATGTCCACAACCAAATTCCCTTTTTCCACCTTGGTCATTACATGGGCCATATCTAAAAATGGCTTCCCTAGACAAAGTGAAATATTGTTATCAAAATGTTTTACCATGTGGCATTGCTCCTTGGCCTTAAGTGACGTAGTGCTGGAAGGCATGACCATCTCGAAGCGATCATCGGCTATACCTAAGGTCAAATGACCTCTTCCCATCTCAAGTATTATGTCAGCTGTAGCTTGGAAGGGTTGTCCGAGTAGTAACTCATTGCCTTATTCATCTTGCATCTCCATGATGACAAAATCTGCTGGAAATACAAATCGATCTACTTTCACTAGCACGTCTTCACAAATGCCATATGGCTTTACCACTGAGTTGTCCGCCAATTGGATTGTCATGTTGCTCGGCCGTGACTCTTTTAATCCCAGCTTCTTAAATGTAGAGAGGGGCATCAAATTAATGCTTTCCCCTGAGTCACATAGCGCTTTACCAAACTTAACTTTCCCAATGTAACAAGAGATGTTGAAACAGCCCGGATCTTGCCTCTTTGGTGGCAATGTGCCCATGATGAAGGCACTCACCTTCTCCCTAAGCACAACAACCTCCGTGTCTGGGATTTTTCTCTTCTTGGTAATGATGTCTTTTAGAAATTTTCCGTATGAAGGAATTTGCTCAATTGCTTCCAATAAGGGGATGTTAACTGAAAGTTTTCTGAAACTGTCTAGAAACTTTTTAAATTGGGCATCCACTTTCCTTGCCTTAGCACTGTTCAGATATGGGACCGGGACAGCCTGTGCCCTTTGATGCGGTGGCACATAAGGTGTCCTTTTCTGCGTCTCCTCCTCATCTACAATAGGATCTTTAGTAGCATCCACTGCTATATCCGCAACTGGTTCTGTGACCGGTATGGGCAGCTCCTCAGTGGCCTCACCTTCAATTTCTACTTGCGGTTTGCTTGGTTCATCGACTCTGGAGGTGGGACTTGTACATTGTCCTCCTATTTGGACATAGTGTACCTGCTCGGAGCAGGTTTGGGAAGTCATGGTCATTAGATCGAGGGGCGATCTGAGGCTCTCGCTCGTTCAATGGCTCTAGGGCAGCCAGACAACAAGGTGAGTATAGGGGTTGAGGGGGAAAGAAAAGGGGGAAATGATGAGGAGGTGGGACGCGCCTCACGTGGGATGGGCCCGTTCAAAGTCCAGGACCATAAAACCCTTATATGAACTCGGATTGGAGTGAAACAACATGCCTTGGATTCATGATAAAAAATTCTACAAGAGGGTAGAGGTGAAATGGTGATAGGAAAACCACTTTTAGGGTTTTAACGGGCCCATCCCACGTGAGGCGCGTCCCACCTCCTCATCATTTCCCCCTTTTCTTTCCCCCTCAACCCCTATACTCACCTTGTTGTCTGGCTGCCCTAGAGCCATTGAACGAGCGAGAGCCTCAGATCGCCCCTCGATCTAATGACCATGACTTCCCAAACCTGCTCCGAGCAGGTACACTATGCTCAGATCGTCCCTCATTTGGAGGTGGGACTTGTACATTGTCCTCCTATTTTCCTATGGTGAGAAGGAGCCTAGTGACCTTCCCCATCGCTCTAGGGTTATAGAGTCACACAAAATATATAAGCACACATATTTGATTACATCATAATGGGAACTCGTAATAAAAATTGAATCATTGAACAACAAACATTTTGTCAAATGATATTGCTTTTGGAAATCCTTTGTTATTCTTTTGAATATAAGTCCTAGAAAGTATACTCTTTTGTTATAAACCGTTTTACTTGATTTTGATAGCGTACAGTGCAATTACATGATTGTGTCTTGATTTTCTTGATTTTAGGCAATACAAATGGAATACTGAATAAGATCGCTTCCACACTCTACATACTCTAATGATAAAGACAAATAAGATATATCTCCATATTCAGTTAGTTGTTCTTTATATATCTAGTTTTCCAGTTATTATTTCTTATTGTATATGCCAGTGTGTTAGATCCTATTGGGCCACTTAGGGATGGGCGCTTCAATCCTTTTTCTACTATTTAGGTAGTAGGATTGGGATTGGGGTAAGAATGGTTCCGTGATAGTAATTTTCCTCTAAAATATGATTTTAATATGCAAAATTCAATTAGTTCTATCTCATTTACCCTATGGTGTTACATATCATTTTTTTAAAAAAATCACCCCCTCTCTAATGATGCCACTATTTGTTTCTAGTTTTGCATGGTTCATCCCTATTTTAGTAAACATGATGACCTTATTATCTTTTGATTAATAATCATCTTGAATCATGTACTTTTGTATGTTTTATGATCCTAACTACCCTATGCCCCTTGTATCAGTAATCCTTGTTGTGCTTAATGACATCTTCAACTTAGATCTTGTGCTTTTGCCATGAATGACTCATTAAGACATGTATACTCACCTTTGTATACTTTTGTGGCCTTCTATGAGATGTCCATGTGATTATATGCTTGAATCTTTAAATTCTTATGCAAAAGTGGTTCCTTATGATCAAATCTCTATGTTAACACTCTAATCTGTCCCCCTAATGTCTTATGATATGAAATGCAATGCAACACACCTATATGGTCTTTGTTTACATATGACCTACTCATGAAACTTGACATGCTCTTCATGAAAATGATTGATTGATGGGCTTGAACCTTGCTAGATCATACTCTAATGTTAGATATGATATCATAAAGACTTTCAAATCAGTAGAATTATCATGCCATTACTTTATAAAGCCTAACTTGATCTACTAAGTGCTTCTATGGTTTGGAAATATACAATATTGCATAAATTGACCTAGTATGACTAATTATGATCTTGCATGTTCAAAACAAGGATGATAATCTAAATATTATACTTCCCCTATCTCTTAATCAGAGTTCATCTGCATATAACATTACTCATATGTGGATGTGCCACCTAGACCTAAGGTGTTGTTAAGACTTTTAGTCTATGATTGAATACTTTGATGCTTGTTTGGAACTAAGATTGAAATACTTGAAACCTAGGTCTAGGGGAACATCTACAAGTATCTTATGATGATTTTATTATCAAAACCTAGTGATCTAAGACACAGTGTTGTATATTTTCTTTGTGAGGTTTCCTTGGTTTGGACCTTCTCTAGAATCTACCCATGAATCATATGTTGTACTCTACTCATAAGGTACACTTACTCTTTTGACCCTATTATGGTATTTGCTTGATTGTATGTATGCTCATATAAATGCTTAACTAGATAAATACTTGTTTGAGCTACTGTTCCCTACGAATACTACTTTTATGTTGATTATACTATGTTGGCAAATCTTGAACAGAATTTATTGAAATCCATTATCTACCCTGGTGCACCTGCCTAAAGTTTTGTGGTAAGGACACTAGGTCGGGCGTCTTACTTGATAAGGCAGATCATTATGATACAAGGGTTACCTTTTGGTGATGACCTTGAGACCCCTTACAGATTGGGTATCTAACATTGAGCAATCTTACAGACTCTTCCATGAGAAGTTAGTCTAAAAGGCCTACAATTGATATAATGGATAAATAAATCTAAAACATGCTTTGTATAAATGAAAATTGTTAAGTGTTATTGCCTTATTTCTAGTGCTTGCTTATTATGATGTTTCTAACCAAGCAACTTTTATATTACTCCTAAACTGTGGTTACATGTTTTTCCATAGTGTACTTAATGCTTTAGCATTAATATGTTTTGTTTATTGAATTCATAGTTCCCAAAGGAAGATCTGCTGCACTCAAGACTCTAAGCTCTGAAACAAAATATAGATGGGTATACTCGAATCTAGAAATGGGTACACATCTCTTATCTCCATGTTTAGTATCATGTTAACTCTTTAGTCATGTTGTTATTGCTTATATATATATATTTTCTTTTCTATGTGAAATATTTGTGCCATTCTATGGATGGACGCCCAAGTTCACTCGCCTTTGGTTTTGTAGCCATTAGGAGGGTGGACTTAGGGTAACAAGAAGTTCCATGACAACTTCCTTCTCATTGGCTCTAGCAACACAATATGAAGTTCCTGGTGGTCTGTGTCGACTACTCTAGAGGCGGGAGGCCGACATCTTCCTCTAGGAAGACAATGTCAACTAGCAGTCTATGGTGAGACTACAAGAGCTGCTACATATGTTGTTCTAATCTATAATATATGGTGAAGACCAAGAGCTACACTGACACCGTACAAGAGCACTAGAAAATAGTTCAACATCTATGGCTGCAAGGGTAATGTTGCTGGACTTGCTCTAGGACTAGGTATAACTTTCCAACCTTTTCTTCCTAGATACATTGTTGTTGACACAATCTTGCTGTTCTTGGGAAATGGACAATTAAATTTTTTGTTTCCGCTGCCTATATCTGCACCCTATTTCCATACAGTGGTATCAGATCCACAACAATTTGCAGTGTATCTGGAATCTAAAATTGATGTGATTGGATTTAGTTTTCATTCTTTTATTTCATATGATGTGAATATTAAAATGATTAATGTACATATCCAAATAAATTCCACACACGACTCCACAAACTATATATATATATATTTATATATATACAATTCACATGCATCACTCTAAAATTGGGTTTGATGGTGGATGTGAAGCATGGTTATGGCCAATAACCTCAGATCTGCATGCATGATTGTGGTTGTTTATTCCTATTGTTACTCAGCATGCGTACCAAGCCTCTCTCTTCCTTCTAAATGTAAATTAATTCTCATCCTTCCTATTTACCCTCAAATGTAACTCGAGGTTTCCCTTTTTACAATGTAATAAGAAATAGGATAGTTTTAATTTATGTTTCGACATGAGATGACAATCTGCACAAAGGTGAAACGACCGACTCATGAGATGACCCGATTAACTGAAGGACCGAGGAGGCCAGACGAAAGGATGATGAATCGATTGAATAGTGGCCTAACTGATTAGCTAGAGGTGTCCAAATGCCACTTAGACCTGAGAACTAGACAACCATTACAAGATCCCAACTTAGCAACCAGGAGGCGAGCCTACCAGTTCAAGAGTTGAATCGATCAACCTAGATTAGTTCGAGCACAAGATCTTCACCAACAACAGGTTGCATACGATGTGAAACTTAAGTGGTAGTAATTTCTTGTGACTCCAAGGAATTACATTAGTATGGACATAACCATCGCTTGTGTGTTTTAGTTATTTCATGTTCTCATTTGTGGTTGTAGCATGTATATGTTACGTACTATAAGCATGTAGTGATTGGATATGTATATGTATTTATATATAAACCCCTCAATATAAATATTAAGTCATAGATGCTTTCCATATGCAACACACATGAAAAGCTTGATCAACCAAGTGTGGGTACGCCCTAGCATGGTGAGCCATCTATCTCGTGGAAGTGTGATGGTAGATATATGACTCTACCCTAGCAGGGTTCATATTCTATCGTGTCAACTTATGGGTCAGGCTTAACGAGGTGACCTTAATTGGATTAAGCACCTAGAAGCATACATATGATCAATGACAAGGAGTTGTGCATATCATCTATCAAGAGTTGCATACGATGCAATTGGCTAAAGTTGCCTACCTGATAGAATCCAGTTGGTGACATCCCTAGCTGGCTCATGATTTGATGAAATTAGGATCTTGGCTCACTAGAAGATTATATGCTGCAATCTTCCAAATTGATACATGAGGGTTATCAATTTGAAGAAAATAGTGGGAGTGATTATTGATTAAAAACCTAATTAATATTGTCAAAATTATCAAATCAAACCAAATAAAAAATGTTTTGAAAAGTTGCAATATTTCTTTGTAAAATCAAATGTCAAAACAAACACATTCATATTGTGATAATTCCTTTAGAAGGACAAAATGGGATAAAGTTTCACAACTGGTTTAGGACTTTGAGAAGTGTTCTCAAACATGAGAGAAAGCTCTATGTCCTTGAAAGACCACTGCTACAGGAACCCGCTCCGAATGCACCTAAGGCTGAAATGTGTGCTTGCTGGAAGCATGCCAATGATGCCATAGAAAATTGAGTACCTAATGCTTTGTTGTACGAACTATGAGTTGCATGAACAACATTAAAACACACACAGTATCGAGATGATAACACATCTTAAGAATCATTTAAAGCAAACAACATATAATGTCTTCAAAGTTCTATTTGAGTGAAAACTAATAAAGGGATGTCTAGTAAAGCCCCATCTGCTCAATATGATTGGGCATGTGGAGTGACTGGGATTTCTCTTAGGTCAAGAGTTCACCATGGATATGATTATGCAGACATTGCATGAATCATATAGCCAATTTATCAACTGCTTGGCATGTTGATGCCAAATCAAGGAAGAAGAAGGACAAATCCATGATGGTGATCAACGAAAGTGAGTCTTAGGGCGAAGGCAAGGCCAATAAGTGTTATGAGGCTAAGATAAAGTCCAAGTCTTCTAAACTCAATATATGGATAAGGGTAAGTGTAAAAGAAATCTATCCTTTTCACATAATGAATTAAGGAAAGAAAGTGCCACCATTTTCATATGTTTAGACATTGGAAAGGAACTATCCTCTTTATAGAGGATCTTAGGAAGAAGACAGAGATAGAGATCTCTACTTGAGGACCTAAGAAGAAGTAAGCTAAAACTATGTGAAGTAAGGGTTGCTGCTCATACAGTTGGAAGCTGCCATTCATGAGCACATAATAGAATTAGTGAATTGCTATTATGTACTTGCCATTTATGAAAACATTATATGTCTTGTGTGACTAGGACATTATGTTAGATGTTGAAATAAAATTAATGCACTCATGGTACTCAATTTCAATCCTAAGATAGTTTACAACCCTAAAAGTGGTTTTCCTATCACCATTTCACCTCTACCCTCTTGTAGAATTTTTTATCATGAATCCAAGGCATGTTGTTTCACTCCAATCCGAGTTCATATAAGGGTTTTATGGTCCTTTGAACACACCTTACTTTTCTTTCCTTTTTCCCCTATTTTCTTTTCCTTTCTTATTTGTTTTCTTGGATCAGCCTTGTCCTGGACTTTGAACGGGCCCATCCCACGTGAGGTGCGTCCCACCTCCTCATCATTTCCCCCTCAACCCCTATACTCACCTTGTTGTCTGGCTGCCCTAGAGCCATTGAACGAGCGAGAGCCTCAGATCGCCCCTCGATCTAATGACCATGACTTCCCAAACCTGCTCCGAGCAGGTACACTATGCATCATATTTGGAGCAGCTGACTAGCACACCCTGTGCTCTTCAACCACCTGTACCCGCTGCCTTTCGGCCGTGAGACCCGCTACCACAGCCAAAGAGGCTCGCATGCGGGCTGGGAAGGTAGCTGGCCGACTTGCTTTGCAAGCAGCCAAGGGCCGGTTCTGCCCCAAATGCTAGCCAAAATGGTGATTCCTCCCCCTTCTATTTAAACCACCCCAAGCCCTACCTTGACACCGACTCATCTTGTTCAACTACGTAGAAGCCCTATCCCTCTCTCCCGTCATCATTCATTGCTGCTATGGGTTGCTAGAACACCTAGGCAGAGGAAGGAGATGACCAAGGTCAACCATCGCCCTCATTCGGTGGCCTCCCTCAACGCGTCGCCTGCAACCACTCCCCATTGCTCCCATCAGTGCTTGAGAGAGGGTGTCATCCTCCTCGGATCACCTCTCACTGGACCAGAATGTTGCTGAGTATCGCTCACCTTGTGACCGGCCCATATCTGCTTGCCTCAAGCCCTTTTTACTCCTACTCGGCCCATTTAGGGTAAAATATGCCCAAAATCCAATTTCTTGCCCTAATTTCTAAGTAATTTATATCCCTCATTTTTTATTCAAATGCCAAAGTGTTATATATCAAAATGATAGTAAAAACCTCACCTTTGCAATGATGATGTATTTCCCCTAGTTTTGCTCATATCTATCCTGAATCACTATTTTATTGCACTAGTTGACATCTAATCGTTAAAACTTAATCAACTTTGCTTTTTTCATGATCCTAATGACTAATGATACTATTTCATGGTACCTCAGTAACTTATACTCTCTTAAAATGAGCTTGAACTGATCTAGCCCTCTTACTTGCTCTTTAATTCCATCTTTTATGTACTATGACTCATAAGCTACCTTTTTGGGTATTAAAATAATTTAACTTGAACACTAATGAGGTTTGGATCTTTTAGTCTCTATAAAGTTCTATCATTTTGAAATCAGTAGCCATGATTATGTCTTTTGCTCTCTAGAATAAATATGTCACACTTTTCTTTCATGCTAACATCATCAAACCTTAAGTGCTCACTCTAGTACATGATTATGATCTAAAATTACTTATCTTGAAACCATGCTTTTAAGGATATGAATTTACCTTACTCGTCTTGTTATATCAGCTTGGTTTTTGCCTTTATTATATTATGAACATGGACGTTTTCTTAGCCTAAGGCACCCTATGATATTGTGTACCATGTAGTGCACTTTGGTGAATATGATGATATGACTAGAACCATGCTTGTATTAAAATGGGACCTAAATGATTAAGAATGTCCATGTGCGTACTCCCACTCCATACTAATGGGAGATATATCCTTGTACTCTAGGTTGACATTGAGGGCCTTACCTTCAACTCTTGGTGCTAGGTTTTACTCTACACTTGCAAGGTACGCTTTTTACTCCTCTTGAATTATTGATATTATTATGACTTGGTTGCTAGCTGTATATGTAGAGTCTAAATGCTTGGCTATGAATATTGTGTGACATAAGGGACCTAATGATATCCTTTTCATGCTTTGATATATATTATATGTTGAACATCACCCTCAAACAATAAAGTAGAAAACCACTGTACAATAACCCTTGTGCCCTACCCAACACATGGGATGTGAGCGTAAGGCACAATGATTCCTCCTTGAGTTATCAAGAGGAGAGCAAAATACTTGGTTGAATATAGCGTGACCCTATGACTTTGATCTTTTGGGCCCCTCATGGTTGAAACGTGAAACTATTGGCTATTCCTTAGTTTTCCATATAGACTCTTCCTTTGGAAGTTGTCACACGAATATAAGGCCTTACGATGTTATTAAGTACAATGGTTAAATTCATCTAAAAGATGCTCTTGAAAACTTTGTTACATGTTTCTTATGGTTATTGTTCTTTGGTCTTTACTTCTTGTTATCTTGCCAAGATTATATTATGTTAATCCCATAATCTTGCTAGTTTTGTTTTGCAAAGTGTACCAATACACCGACATTGAATTTGCTTCCTATTTTTGTTCCCTATCAGGTGATCAACATGTGAATTAAGCTTTATGAAGGAACCTCTACAACAAAAAACAACATCTCAACATGGGTCTTTTAGTAAATAAATGGGTTTCTTAATCTCTTCATGTAATAGAGTAGTTATGATGAACTTGTAATCTCCACATTGTTTCCTTGAACTACATTGTACTTAAGACACTTTGGTTCAAAATATGATGATGGACACTATTTTTCTCTTCTTTACATATGCTTGTGTGTCTTGTGTTATTCTACAGACGGACGCTCCAACCCACTTGCCTTTGGCTATGTAGCCATTATGAGTGTGGATTTGGGGTAACAAACAGTTCTGTGATAGAAAATGTGTTCATGTTCCATGGAGTTAGTCTCTTAGGAGCCAAGTTTTTATCTACCCACACCTCATCACAATTTCCAGGGATGTAATTTTACCGTGGAGATCCTAAGGTGATTTGGATTCCTTAATAAGAACTAGAGTGTTTGAGGATGATATGAATTCATGGTCACCTTGAGTTAAAAAGACTCACACACCCTAATCATATTTTATCTCTTCCTTTTCTTTTTGTTTTCCTTCACTAACACATGGATAGATGTCATGTGCATTCACAATTGGATTTATTAATGCATAGTTATGTACTTATCCCGTTATCTCATATGTATTGACATGACAAGAGGATATCTAGTCATCTCCTATATATTGGACATAATGAGAGGATATATATATACCCATCTAGTAAACTTCTATGTATTGGACATGACGATAGGGTATATGTCAGATTCCAGTGAGAGTCACTGGAATACCATAAAGAACAACCTTAGGTTCTTGTGAAGAACTAAAAGGATTGGTTCCTTGATTATGGTGAAAAGGAAGTGTTGGGTGTAAAGGGTTACACCAATGCAAGCTTCCAAACTGACAAAACGATCGCAATCTAAATTTATGTTTGACCTTAAAATGAGAACTGTAAAATGGAAAATGTTCTGATATAATGATAGTTGTTTATATCTACAAAAGGAGTTGAGTGTATCTATGTTATGAGAACAACAAAGGATAATGTATGGATCAAAGAGTTCATATGGGTGAACTTGTGTGAGGTTCCAAACCATTGATGACATAGTAGAGATACTATGACAATAATGGAGCTATTGGTTAGGATGGGAATCTCAGATAGCATACTACAACACCTCCATCTCATATGAGTAGTTGTACAATGAAGATATGTGAAAAATTAGAAAATACCGACTTGAAGCAAATGTTGATGAACCTACTATAAAAGTACTTATGCAGCATTAACATGATAAAAATGTTAAGATCACTTGAAATATGATTCGTGGGTGATTGGCTCTAAGTTCAAGTGGGGGCCTGTTGATATGTATGCCTAGAGAGCCAATTATATGATGATTGGGATGTGGCATTATATATATGATTTAATAATAATAAAGATAATTTTGTCTATTATGTTTGTCTCAATCATGAGATGATGACATAGACATAAGTAGATGTCTAAAGACTGATGTTACTCGATGACATATGTCTTTAGGTTGAGGACTTGAACAATGAGATCATATGAATGATAAGAGTACATGCATTCTTATTTTTTCCCCAGTCGGATACTAATGTGGAAGCAAAATAGACAACAATAATACATAAGACTAGAGTGTGTGTTGACAGATTAGCGAGTCTCATTAGTCATGATATGTGATATCAAGTCAAGCATAGAGGTACATGTTAGAGAATAGTGTACTAGATAGACCCTCCATGAGAGTGATACATGGAGACCATGGGATGGTGTTAGAATCAACTCTCATAGTGATAGTTGTGATTGTGGTTCTTAGACAAGAAGTCACTACACTCATCACATGTTGTTGGGTATACTTTTACACCATCAATCTTAATCCTAAAATACAGGTTGCCATAACGGTGATGATTGGGTAGCTTTGACACATGGGGACTGAGTGTGAGTGATGTAGATGGGATTTTTCCCTCCTATAGGAGATTAATATCCAAGGCCTCTTGATAAGAGAGACTAAGAAATGTATATCCGTACTGATGTGGTTCAATATGTGATATGTGAACTCATATGCATCTCTGACAGTCTGCTCTAGTTCAAGGAACATGGATTGAATGTTGAGAGGATGATGATTCCATGCCTTGAGTTCCATCTGAATATCAGAGACAAAGGAATGATATGATCATGGCAACACTAATCACAGATTATAGGTTGAAGTTGTTCTCCAATTTTCTAAATTACTTAGGTAGCAATGATGTGTGACTAGGCACCTCTCTATGCTTCCACGACTGGTATCGGACATTGAGAATTGTTCTCACTCAAGAGCATAAGCTCTATGTCCTGGATACTCCAATTCCAGAGGAACCCGCTCCTAATGCACCAAGGACAGAAATGGATGCTTACAAAAAGCATTCTGATGATGCCATTGATGCAAAGTGCTTGATGCTATGTTCAATGAACCATGAGTTGCAGAGGCAACATGAGAACATGGGTGTCATAGAGATGATTCTGCATCTCAGGAACATGTATGAAGATCAGGCACGACAAGAGAGGTACAATGTTTCTAGGGCGCTGTTCAAGTGTGTCATGACAGAAGGTGATCCAGTTGGTCCTCACACACTCAAGATGATTGGGTATGTGGAGAACCTGCAGAGACTGGGATTTCCACCGAGCCAAGAGTTGGCTACTGACGTGATACTGCAATCGTTTCTAGAATCTTACAGTCAGTTTGTGATGAACTACAACATGAACAACTTTGATAGGCCACTATCAGAGTTGTTGGGCATGTTGAGGACAGCTGAGTTACAAATGAAGAAGGAAAAGCCTAAGTCCGTGATGGTGATCACGAGCAAGAAAGGCAAGTCCAAGCGCAAGGGCAAGGGAAAAGCTAAGAAAGGTTATGAAGCTAGCCAGGAGTCCAAGCCATCTTCAGCTCTCAAGGCCAAGGGAGGCGTGACAAAGAAAGGAAATTGCCACCATTGTCAAAAGCCAGGACATTGGAAAAGGAATTGTCCTCTCTACCTGGAAGAACAAAAGAAGAAGGAGGCGACTGAAGCCTCTACTTGAAGGTGTAATGTAAATAAACTTGTAACATTTTTTGAGATATATGATATCAAGATGTAAAGTGAAAGCATTCTTACTTGGGGCAAGTGTTGCCTTTATAGATAGGAATACTTTAGTTTATTTTCAGCCAATAAGGCATGTAATACAGTTATGAACTGCTATTTCATACTTGCCAATAGATAGAAACACTTTATTTTTGCATATTGTATGACAATGATGGCAATTAATAAAGTTGTGTTTTCAATCTTAAAGATATGATCTTTGTGGCAATGCCTTATTTATCTTGTGATATTTGATATGCATAAGATAAGACGATACCTAAAAGTTATAGATAACTCAAACAATTTAATTAGCATTAATCATGAGAAATTCATTTCTAGTTTCCATGTGATGGATAAAACTAGACTCTTTTGGTTAGAGAACCAGTAAGGGACATGAATATCTTGGACATGATTAATCAATCTTCACTAATGTAGTGGGAGAGTGATTATCCTATTAGGTATAATACATGTGATGTATTTACATACCTATTGGAATAAATGCTAATACTTCAAATGGTGTTTAGAGAAATACCAATATGAATATCTTGAAGTGTTCAAGATTATCATAAATGAAGTACAAATTTGGTAAAGTATTAATTCTTGATGAGATCAATGAATGAAATACTTGGACCAAATGTTTGAGATCCTTATGAGTGATTATGGTAGTGTATCATAGTGAACTCATGATTAAGGCATGGTGATGTCTGAATCAAGAAGGAATCATACTCTAAGGAGTTAGAGAATGATTATCAAGTAACTGAATTCTTCTTAATAAATGAATACCCCACACTAATAAAAGAAATTAAGAATCACAAGGGTTGTGAGTTCTTATATCTTTAACAGATACACCTCAATTATCTATGTGATGAGTTGTTCATGTGATGAGTCAACTATCAAGATGAATATGAGGAACCGAATCTTGAGTTATGGTTTAAAACCATTACATCCTAAATGACTTCCATGTGAACCATAAGGTGTGACCTTGATGGTAGCACTCATTGGATCATATCCATAAGTGCAGATGAGTCTTAAGTGTTAAGACACATGGATAACATTTTGAGAAGGTTGATGCTTGTTGCAACTTAATGACTAAGACATTTGGCATATGGATACTAAAACCACATTCCTATGAGGAATAAAACCAGGATGTGTACGTGACACAACCTACAAGGTTTATAAATCCACTAATGCAAATGAAGTCTATAAGTTACAATGGACTAATCAATGTGATTGATTGAGTTCAAGCAACTCAAAATTGAATCTTTATTTTGATGATATAGTCAAAGGGTTTGACTGATATGTCAAAGATAAAGAAGGGATCTGTGATTTAGTGGGAGCGTGTTCACATTCCACATATTGATGTGAAATGGAATTGTTCTAAAATGGAAATCCAAAATGGAAATTATCTTTAAGGAAGATAGAGATGTTTCCTATGTGATAGGAATATAGATCTATAGAGATAGTTCTCGAAAATCTCTTGACCTGGAAAGAGAAAGCATACATTGGCAATCTGTACTGAAGTGTTCGGTATGCACAGATTCAGTGGGAGAAAACTTGTCCATGTTACATGGAGTTCGTATCCCAAGGCCAAGTGTCCAATTCTTATGAAGAATGGGAACACTAAGAATAGATATGGATCTATCATGTATGTAATCATCCCATTATCTTGCATGTATGACATGGCAAGAATAAAATGCATTCATCATCTTGTATGTAGGACATGGCAATATGATGTGCTCATATGTAGGACATGACGAGTGGATGTCTGTCTGTTTCCAGTAAGGGTTACTAGAATACCATGAGAACTTGATAAGTTCTTGTGAAGTACTAGTTCTATGGAGATAAGGAAGAGTTCGATGTAAAGAGTTACATTGATGCGAACTTCCGAAAGGACAGAAAATTAATCGCAAAATATACATAAGATGTATAAAAGAGAATGTTTGTTGATAATTGGAAGTGTTCCAATAAAACCATTTAAAAGGAAATGCCAAGTATCTAGGTGTTAGTGAACAACAGTGGATACTATATGGATCTGAAAGTTCATGAGATGAACTTATATTCCACTCATTGATGACAAGTCTGGAATCCTTGATCATGCAATGTGGCTAAAGGTTAGCAAAGGAATACTAGATCGCATATTACAGCAACTCCATCTCATACATATGACGTACAGTGAAGAGATGAGAGACATGCAATTTATACAGACTTTAGCAAGGTGTTGCCATTACTCACTATGTTGGCACTAGAGCGCAGTAACATGTGGGACATGTTTGAAAATCACTATGAATATGATTCATGGGTGATTGGCTCGCAGTGCAAGTGGGAGTCTGTTGGTATGTATGCCCTGAGAGCCAATCATGTGATGATTGGTGGGATACATTAAGATTGATTTGATAAACATCAAAGGCAAGCTTCCAATTCATTCTGGTTCAGTCATATGAGATAGTGATAGAACAGATTGAATGTCTAGAGAATGACAACACTCAATGACGTATGCTTTCAGGTTAAGGACCTGGACGATGAGATCATACGGATGCTAAGAGTTTGTACATTCTTGGTATGTCCCTAGTCGGAGGTCATTGTGGAAGGTAGATAGACAACAATGACACACAAGACTAGATTGTGGTGTTGGTTGATGACAGAATCTCATTAGTCATGATATAGAGATATCAAACCAAACACATAGGTACTTGTTAGAGAACAAGTGTACCAGACAGACCCACCGTGAGTTTGACACATGGAACCATGAGATGGTAGTCACAGTCAGTACTCACAGTGATGGTGGTGAGTGTGATTCTTTGACCTGAAATCACTGCACTCAACACATGTCGTTGGGTACACTTTGACATCATCAAACACAGTCCTGAAACATGGGTTGTTATAAAGGTGATGATTGGGTGGCTTTGACACATGGGGCTTTTGAGGGGTGAGTGATAGATATGGGATTTTTCCCTCCTGAGGGAGTTTGATATCCATGGCCACTTGATGAGTAGGATTGAGAAAGGCGTGCACGCATGTGTGAATCAGTATATGATACTGATGTCATACATATCTCTTCCAGTCTACTCTGAGATCAAGGAAGTGAATGAACGTTGACAGGATGACTGTTCCATGCCTCGAGTTCATTCGGGATATCAGTGATAAAGGAATTATACATTCGCTGTAACACCATTCACGGATTGTAGGATGAAAGTTGTTCTCCAACTTTCTACTTTCACTTGGGTAGCACTGATGTGTGACTAGGCACCGCTCTTTGCTTGTGAAGTCATAAGTGTTATGAACTTTCACTGCCAACGTGAAATGGACCTGCAGGGTCACACACATAGGATTTAACCTGGAAGAGGAGTTTTGTCCACAAAGCAATGTTTAGATTGATTACTAAAGGAGTTTAGTAGTTCAATTAAACACTCAATCAGTCGATGGCTCAATATCGTATGGTTCAAGGTGTTGGACGCATTGATTGAAGTATCGGATTGATTGAAATCGCAATTGACTGATTTTGCCCAACCTGTGCTCCCAACCGATCGGCTCATGTGCTGAACCGGTCGGCTGAGGTGCTGAACCGGTCGGCTGGAGTGTCCAGGCCGATCGGGTCATGCCCAGGTTGAAATGACCGGTTCAAGGGTTGAACCGATCGGCTCAACTGGCGCAACCGACCAATTGGGAAAAGTCATGTCGGCAAGAATTTTCCTTTGGTTTCAAATTGCCCAATTCTATTGGGAATAATATTGGTATTCGATACCAATTGGAAAAGAAACAAGGAAAGTCTTTTTGAGCCGGATTAGGACCATGAACCGATCAGTTCAGGGCACCAACCGATGGGTTGGAGTGCCCCAAACGATCGGCTCAGGTCCAACCGATCGGATCAATGGCCGAACCGATCGGTTCAGTTGTGAACCGATCATTTCAAGTTGCAAACCGGTTGCTTTTTGTGGAAAATTCTCGAACCCTTCTACTCCTGCTTTAGTCCTGCATTGCCCGGGATGGAGAACCCTGTCCCATGACTCTCCTATATATATAGGGGTATTGGGGGCTTCTCACAGTACAGCTCAGTGCAACCAGTTGCTCTGCAAGTTGTCGTTCTCTCTAGTTTTGGTAACCGTGAGAGATCCCGAGCAAGTGCTTCTCGCAAAAGGGAGGTGCAGCAAGGGAAGGACAACTGTTGTTGCAACAGGAGGTAGGAGAGCGTGTTGGCGACTAGTACGTCAACAGGAGGGTGCGACTCCTTCCACTTCCTTGTGGGACAAGGAGTGTGGAGTTCCAGGTGGTCCGTGTGGACTACTACAGAGGCGGGAGGACACTTCCACTTAGGAGGACAACTGTCATCCGACAGTCCGGTTCGAGTAGGAGTTGTCAGTCCCGGTGCGACTAGGAGCTGCACTGACACCGTCGAAGTCCGGAGTTGAAGACCGCGCATTGCGCGAGGTATTGTCGCCGAGCAAGCCTCGGGACAAGGTATGATTCCGCAAACCATCCTTTCCTATTATATAGACGTTGACGCATTTCCTCGGTATGGGTTGGGGAGAAAATTTTTTGTTTCCACTGCCTTCTCTGTCTCCCCTAAAACCCAACAGGGAGGCCATCGTCTGCCGCTAGGAGGACAATGTTAGCCAACATTCCATAGTGAGACCATAGGAGCCGATGTAGACATTGTTCCAGTCTATTATTCATGGTGAAGACTAGGAGTTGCACAAACACCATCCAAGAGCAACTAGATGACAGTTGCGCATCTATGACTGCAAGGGTAATATCGATGGACTTTCTCCAGGACTAAGTATAACCTTGCAACCTTTCATTCCTAGATACATTGTTTTTGATGCAAACTTGTTGTTCTTGGGAAATGTGCAATTACATTTTTTATTTCCGTTGCCTATATATGCACCCTATTTCCCTTCAGTTAATCCTTTGGTAAGACATGGAAAGATAATGATGTTCTTGCAGGCGATTGAGATGTGATGGTCTTAATGACCCTTGGGCATGGCTGAGCCCTATTGGAGGTGTGATCCTCTTTCTTATGTGATAGAGAATGGTACCATGTAGTAATGTGATAAGATTCATACCTCATACATTTATATATTCTGAAGTTGTTATACCTTAATGCTTTCTAGAAATAAATTTGGGTTTGTATGTCCGGTTGTTTGATGTTGCCTTAATTCACCCCACCAACATAACTAATCCAGTGAAACCTTAATCATGTAGAGCCATGGGCTATAGAACCATTCAGTGTCAAGACTTGCTAGATGGGGAAATGATTACTCCTAAGAGATTCTTGGAGTCACATACATAACCTTGAGTATGCATGGGTGCAGGGAGTGTACATCCTTGACATCCTGATTCTAAGGTTATTAAGGGTTGCTGCGGTCATGCCTTAGTTTGAGAACTGTTGACACATGTGTATGTGATGAGATTGAGGATAGCTGCAGTTGTACCTCAGATAATAGGGTGGCATATACCATGTTTTTGGGCACCATGACCTTTATGCCAAGTGTGGTCCAATGTTTAGCAACTTGACTATATGCCACTACTGACAACTTGACTATTGTGTCACTGTGTTTCCACTTGTGCTGATCAAGGGGGTGAGATCTTAGGACGCTGACACTCCTAGATCTTATATAGAACTAATTGTGACCAAGCGGTGGTCAACTAGAGTCTGAGTGGTATACCTCACTCTCCCTAGGGCATAAAAAAAGACATAATACAATAGTGTAGCATATCTATTTAGGGTTAAATATGATTCACATTGGATGTTTACCCTTGTTTTGTTCCTTATGGTACTAGTTGCTTATAATATAGTAGAGTTTCTTAAAATGTATTACATATTTTGGCAATAGAAGTTAACTATTATACATGTTCATCTTTTCCTACTAATTACAAATGAAGCTTTGCTTATCTGTTGTAAGCTACTCAACTTGCTTAACTTGTTTAATTAGTTCAAATAATTTATTTAGCAAATCTGCTCATCCTATTTAATGGTAGTATACCTTTGGTAACAATAACTGCTGGCTTAGAGTTATATCTCTTGGTATGTATTCCTAGAGAGCCAATCATATGATGATTGGAGTGTGGCATTAAATACTTGATTTGATAATAATAAAGGTAATTCCATCCATTATGTTTGTCTCAGTCATGAGATGTTGACACAAACATAAGTAGATGTCTAAAGATTGATGTTACTCGATGACATATGTCTTCAAGTACGTTACTTGAAGAATGAGATCATACATATTCTAAGAGTAGATACATTCTTGTTATGTCTCTAGTCAGATATTACTGTGGAAACAAAATAGACAAGAGTAGTACATAAAACTATGGTGTGTGTTTACTGATGACAGAGTCTCATTATTCATGATATATGATATCAAGTCACTTACATAGATACATGTTAGAGAACAATGCATCAGACCGATCCACCATGAGACATGGAAACCATAGAATGGTAGTCAGAATCATCTCTCATAGTGATAGTGGTCATTGTGGTTCTTAGACCTGAAATCACTACAATCATCACATGTCATTGGGTATACTTTGACATCATCAAATGTAATCCTAAAATACAGGTTGCCATAAATGTGATGATCATGTAGCTTTGACACATGGGGACTAAGTGTGAGTGATGTAGATAGAATTTGTCTGTCCTACAGGAGTTTGATATCTAAGGCCTCTTGATAAGTGAGATTGAGAGATGTATGGTTGTACTGACGTGGTTCAATATGTGATATGTGAGCTCATATGCATCTGAGACAGTCTTCTCTAGTTCAAGGAACATGGATTGAATGTTGAGAGAATGATGATTCCATGCCTCGAGTTCAATATGGATATTAGAAATAAAGGAACTATACGATGACAGTAACACTAATCATGGATTGTAGGTTGAAGTTGTTCTCCAACTTTTCGAATTACTTGGGTAGCAATGATGTGTGACTAGGCACCACTCTTTGCTTGTAATGTCATAATTTGTTGTGGACATTCACTGCCAATGTAATTTTGTACCTATAGGGTCACACACATAGGATACACTTGGATTAAAGGAGTATATTCATGAATGATGTTTTGGTTGAATGTTAAAGGTGTGTAGGTATTCAATTAAATAATAGATCAACTGATTGGACTTAGAATCATCAAGTTTTAGTGTTAGACTAACTGTTTGGAGTGTCAAATTGATTAGAAACTAAATTGGCCGAGTTCTTCCAAAACTAGGGCATGGGATGACTGTCTTGCATGAGAGAGATGACTGGTTCATGGTCGTGAGATGATCGACTCATGTGAGTGAGATGAGCGGTTTGTGGTTGTGAAACAACTGGCTCATGTCAGTGAGATGTCCGGTTCGTGGCTACGAGATGCCAGATTTGTGGGGAAATTTGATTGCATTAAGGATTAGTGCTGACATCATGTTGATCATTAATTGGATTCAAATTGTCTATTTGATTTAGAACATGAAACTTTACAAAACAACCGTCTCACACATGAGACAACCATTACGCTATGCGAGACGACCGTCTAATAGTTTGTAGGTTCTAGAACATTCATTATTCCATAACCTTTTACTTCCACACCTATTAAGAACACTGACCCTGACCTCTACTATAAACAGAGGGGTATTGGAGGTTTCCCAAGATACACAATTGAGAACCAATTTCTCTGAAAATTGTTGTCCTCTCTGGTTGTGGTAAACAATAGAGAGCCCAAACAACTCCTACCCATTAAAGGAAGGGATAGAGAGGGAGAGAACGCCATAGGACAAGTTGTGGGAGAGCATGTCAGCGACTAGTACGCTGACAGAAGGGGACAACTCCTTGTTGGCTCTGGCAGCATAATATGGAGTTCTCGATGGTCCGCATGGACTATTCTAGAGGTAGAAGGCCATTGTCTATTGCTTGGAGGAAAGCGTTAGACTATATTCCATGCCGATACTGTAGGAGCTACTACAGACATTGTTCCAGTCTACTGTCCTTGATTAAGATCATGAGCTGCACAGACACGGTCTAGGAGCAACTAGACAACAGTTGCACATCTACAACAATGAGGAATATTATGTAGGACTGGATCCAGGACCAGGTATATCATAAAAACCATCCTTTCCATTATATAGTTGTTGATGCAATCTGCTAGTTTATGAGGAATATGGAAATACATTTTTTGTTTCCATTGCCTATATTTGCACTCTATTTCCCAATAGTGGTATCAAAGCCACATCAATCTACTATATTTGAGATAATTGATAGGATCATATTTTTGTTTTATCATTTAATATTACATGCGATGCGAAGAATTTCTTATTCAATCAAATACCACAATAATCCCATATATATATATATATATATATATATATATATATATATATATATATATATATATATATATATATATATATATATATATATATATATATATATATATATATATATGCAATTTACACTCGTCTCCCTAAAAATGAGTTTTTATGGTGGATGTATAGCATGGTTATGGCCAATAACCCCTATTATCAGTGCATTCTTGTGTGGTTGGTTAATCCTATTTTATCTCAATCTACGTACTGAGCCTCTATCTTATCTTCCCAATGTTAAGTTAATACTTTCCTGCCCTTGCTCCCCTCTAATGTAACTCCAAGTTTCTCTATAATCATGTAATAGTAGGATAGTTTACTCTCCTATTATGAAAAAGAAGAAATTTGTTCTGACGATGCCAACTGTCCATCTCAGAGAGGGGTCAATCAGTTGGAGGACCGAGGAGGACTAGAATGATGAGCCGAACTGATCACCTGGTGGACCCAACCGATCGACTAGAGGAGCCACTATATGGTAGACAGAAGAACCACACGACCGGTGAGATGAACAAATGACTGGCTAGGGGGCGAGCCAATCGGTTCCAAGGTTGAACCAAACAACCCAGATTGGAAAGCAAGAATCTTCATCAATAACATGTTTCTGCGTGTGATGTACACCTAGGTTGTGGTATTTCCTTATGGCTACAAGGAATTACATTTGGCTGGTCCTAACCATCACTTTTTGTTTATTGCATGTTTTTGTTGTGGGATATAACATTTTTATGATATGCACTATATATATGGTGATTGGATAAAGTACATGTATTTATAAATTCAAAACCCCTCAATACAATATTTAGTCTTAGATTCTTTCCATAAGCGGTACACATGAAAAGCTTGATCGACCAAGCGTGGGCATGCCCTAGCGTGATGCACTGTCTATCTCATAGAAGTGTGATGGTAGATATGTGGGTCTGCCCTAGCATGGTGCATATTCTATCGTGTTGTCTTTTGGGCCAGGCTTAACTAAGTGACCTTAATAAGATTAAGTGCCTAGAAGCATGCAAATGGATTGTGACAAAGAGTTGTGCACACCATCTATCTACGAGTTGCATGAGATGCAATTGGTAAATGTTGCCTACCCTAATGATTGGTCATGATCACCAACATTGGTTAGGTATTGACTTAATTATTTTGGATCTTGGCTCACTAGAAGGTTGTACGCTACAATCTTCCAAATCAATACATGAGGGTTATCAATTTAAACAAAATAGTGGGAGCGATAATTAATTTCAAAACCTAATAAGTATCATCAAATTCATCAAATCAAACCAAATCAAAAATGTTTTGAAAAAGGTTGTAATATCTCTTTGTAGGCTAATGTCAAACACAAACATGTTTTATTATGATCAGTCCTTAAGAAGGATAAAATGGGATAATATTCCACAACTGGTTTATGACTTTAAGAAGTGTTCTCAATGAGCGAAAGCCCAATGTCCTTGAAAGACTAGTACCAGAGGAACCCACTCCAAATGCGCCTAAAGGCTAAATGAATGCTTATTGGAAGCATGACAATGATGCCATAGACATCGAGTACCTTATTATTTGCTATATGAACTATGAGTTTCATGAACAACATGAAAGCATGGACATTCTCGAGATGGTAACACATCTTAAGAATCATGTAAAGAAAATAAGGTATAATGTCTTCAAAGCCTATTTGATTGCAAACTGAAAAAAGGAGGTACAATAGAGCCCCATGTGCTCAATAATATTGGGCATGTGGAGTGATTGAGATTTGTCTTAGGTCAAGATTTGACCATTGATATGATTATGTAAGCATTCCATGAATCATATCGTCGATTTATTAAATGCTTGACATGTTGATGCCAAAGCAAGAATGAAGAAGGACAAATCTGTGATGGTGGAAAGAAGAAGTGAGTCCTAGGGAAAAGGCAAGGCAAGAAGAGTTCTGAGGTGAAGTTTAAGTTCCATTCTTCTACACTCAAGTTATGCAGAAGGGTAAGTAGAAAAAGGAATTTTCCTTTTCACTTAATGGATTAAGGAATGAAAGTGCCACCATTGTCACCTGTCTGAACATTGGAAAGAACTATCCTCTTCAGAGAGGATCTCAGGAAGAAGATGGAGATATAGATCTCTACTTTAGGGCTAGATAAGAAGTAATCTAGAACTGTACGGAGCAAGGGTTGCGACCTCTATAGTGGGAAACTATAATTCATGGGAACATAATAGAATTAGTGAATTGTTATTATGTAATTGATATTGATGAAAGCATCATGTCTTATGTGATAAGAAAATTATGTTTCATTTTAAAAGATATGATCTTTTATGGGAATGCCCTGTGTCTCACAAACTATATATGATAGTTCTAAAGACAAATATGCGTATGATACATATACTATATGACTTGATGACTCAAACATTGAATACCTATAGCATTGTCATCTAGAGAACATAAATGAGAAATGCATTTCTAGAATCCATACTATGGTTATCAAGAATCTTTTGGTTATTAAACCAATAGAGACATGCATATATTATTTGTTGTGCAATGTGAAAAACACATGTTAACTAGATGTAGTGGGAGAGAGACTACTCTATTAGGGCTCATACATACTGATGTATATAGACCTTTTAGAATAAATGATTAAGGAAGTTACTAGTACCTCATTATATATACTGATGTTATCAGTAGATATGGAAATTTGTATTCAATTAAATACAAGTATGAATCTCTTGAAGTGTTCAAGGAGATTGTGAATGAAGTACATAACTAACTTGGTAGAAGTATTAAGATACTTAAATAATATTGATGTTGAAATATTTTAAACCAAGACTTTGAGGACCTTCTAGAGAGATCATGATAGTGTATCACAAATGAACTCCACCTGAAACATACTGATGTGTCAGAAAGAAGGTATCACACACCATTAAGTCATGGTGAGATTATCAATAAAATCTAGCTGATGTTATAATTACTTTTGGGGACATGCTTAACACTAAACAATGTACCATCTTAAATTGGTTAAAAAGACACCATATGATATATGGCATGGGAGGTGTCTCGATATGTCTTTTAAGGTGATTTTGGATGGATACCTATATAAGAAAATTGTTTCTTTAAAAGGCTTTGTCCATAAATCACATAAATGTTATTTTGTTATATCCAAATCCGACAACAAAGTGTTTATATTCCTAAAGAGGAACTTAGTTCCAAAGAAATCGATGGGAGTAAAAGTAGAACTCGAAATGTTCGAGACAAATAAGAAAACATTGAACTTAAAAGAGGTACAGTAGGAACAATGAGAATCACAAAGTGTTCTAGAATCTCAAGTTATTTATGTAACACAATACCTCGTAGTTCTAGTAGAACATGCCTTGAGTTTTAAGTATTATGACATCTCATAACTCAAGAAGGTGGTGAGTTGATCATAGAGATGAGTCAAAAACCTACCTAGATATTATTGAGGGACCAGAATATGAGAAATGGTTTGAGACCATGAGATCAATCAAGGACTTCATGTAAACCAACAAGGTATGACCTTGGTGGATCCACCTAAAGGGGTAAAACCCACTGGGTGCATTTGGGTCTCTGTAACAAGACCAACAAGGAAGGGTAAATTGGTTGAAAAAGTTTCAAACTAGTTAAAGATGTTGAACATGATGAAGTCTTTCACCAGTTACCATGGTTAAATCCATCTAGATCATGTTTGATGTTGCAACTTAGTATGACTATGAGATTTGGCATATGGATGTTAAAACCACATTCCTTAATTGGAATAATCATGAGGATGTGTATGTGATACAACCTAAATGTTTTATAAATCCAATAATCCAAAGAAATGCTATAAGCTACAAAGTTCAATCTATGGATGGAAGCAAGCATCTCAGAGATGGAAACTTCTATTTGACGAGATAGTCAAAGAGTTTGAATTGATTCAAAATGAAGATGAAATATGTGATTACAAAAGATTTCATGGGAGCATATTTATATTCCACATGATGATGGGGAATATTGTACTTAATCTCTCATATGTTAAAACTTGGAAAGGAAACTACCTTGTATATGAAGGGTTTAGGTAAGACATCCTATGTGATAGGGATTGAGATCAAAAGAGATAGATTTGGATAGATTCTTTACCTCAGAAAGAGAACATACATTGGCAAGCTACTAAAGGGTTCAACATGCAAGACTCAATGAGAGAGAACTTATCCATGTTCCATGGAGTTAGTCTCTCAGGAGTCTAGTGTCCCAATTCTTGTGAAGAATAGGAACACAACAATAGATGCAATACACATTTGCGATTGGACCTATCCTAAATGTAATGTTATGTACTTATCCCCTTATCTCATATGTATCATACATGATGAGAGGATATCTAGTTATCTCGTATATATTGGACATGATTAGAGGATATCTAGTTATCTCGTATGTATTGGACATGACGAGAGGATATCTAGTCATATCATATGTATTGGACATGATGAGAGGACATATATATACCTACCTAGCAATCTCATATGTATTGGACATGATGAGAGGGTATATGTCATATGCCAGTGAGAGTCACTGGACTACCATAAAGAATATCCTTGTGTTCTTGTGAAGCACTAACATGATCCCTTACATGGTTATGGTAATAAGGAAGAGTTAAGTGTAAAGAGTTACACCGATGCAAGCTTCAAAACTGACAAATTGATGATTGCAATATAAATTTATGTATGGCATTAAACGAGAATTGTCATCTAGAAAGGGTTCTAAGATAATGACAATTTTTTAAATCTACAAAAGAAGCCGAGTATCTCTGTGTTATGAGAACAATAGATGTTACTATATGGATTAAGAAGTTCATATGGGTGAACTTGTGTGAGGTTTCAACCATTGATGACACAATAGAAATACTGATGACAACAATGGAGCTACTAGATAGGTTGGGAATCTTAGATATCATACTAAAACACTTACATCTCATACGAGATGTCGTACAATGAAGAGATGTGAAAAATTGCAAAAAATACCAACTTTAAGAAAACATTGCTAAACCCGCTATAAAAGAACTTGCACAACTAAAACATGATGGACATGTTAAGATAACTTGGAATACGATTCGTGGGTGATTGTCTCTAAGTGCAAGTGAGATTCTGTTGGCATGTATGCCCAGAGAGCCAATCATATGATGATTGGAGTATGGCATTAAATACTTGATTTGATAATAATAAAGGTAATTTTGTCTATTATGTTTCTCTCAGTCATGAGATGTTGACATATACATAAGTAGATGTCTTCAATGAGTTATTCAATGAGTTATGTCTTCAAGTACATGACTTGAAGAATGAGATCATACAGATGCTAAAAGTACATGTAACGACCGGGCCCACTGCCCTTGGCTCTAGTAGAGTTTCAAGAATGACGACTGGCCCCACAGACCACCACTAGCCTTAACTGTGCACTTTGTCCACACTAACATGCAAGCCAAGATCAACTTCCCGATTGGTCACCCATCCTAGTACTACTCCAAGATGAGCACGCTTAACTATGAAGTTCTTTAGTGATGGGATCCCAGAAAAGGAGGTGCACCTTGGTGATATGGGTAGTCCAGTCATTCCTTTTAAGATCATGTTATCTGAGGCCTCAAATCCTGGGATGTTACAATATCCCCCACTTAGACTCTTGACGTCCTCATCAAGGCTCAACTATAAGGCCTCATAATCTCTTCCCCATTTCAGTGCAGACCCACAATGGCCCATGGACACCCAACTCCCGATCACGGAATACCAGTGCAAGGGTGGCTACGTCAACCATGGACAACCCTTTCCTACATGCCTGGACCGCACAACTCAAGACTGGCATGCCATGCCCATGTGGGCCCCACCTAATGGAGGGGAATTGCCTCTGATACCATTTGTAACAGCTGGGCCCACTGCCCTAGGCTCTAGTAGAGTTTCAAGAATGACGACTGGCCCCACAGACCACCACTAGCCTTAACTGCACACTTTGTCCACACTGACACGCAAGCCAGGATCAACTTACCGACTGGTCACCCATCCTAGTACTACTCCAAGCTGAGCACACTTAACTATGGAGTTCTTTAGTGATGGGCTCCCGGAAAAGGAGGTGCACCTTGGTGATATGGGTAGTCCAATCATTCCTTTTAAGATCATGTTATCCGAGGCCTCAAATCCTGGGATGTTACAGTACATACATTCTTGTTATGTACCAAGTCATATATTACCGTTGAAGCAAAATAGACAAAAATAATACATAAGACTAGAGTGCGTGTTGAGTTATGATAGAGTCTCATTATTCATGATATATGATATCAAGTCACTCACATAGATACATGTTAGAAAACAATGTATCAGATAGACCCACCATGAGAGTGATATATGGAGGCCATGGAATCGTAGTCAGAATCATCTCTCATAGTGATTGTGGTTATTGTGGTTCTTAGATCTAAAATCATTATACTCATCACATGTCATTGAGTATACTTTGACATCATCAAATGCAATACTTAAATATAGGTTTCCATAAAGGTGATGATTGGGTAGCTTTGATACATGGGGACTGACTATTAGTGATGTATCTGGGATTTGTCCATCCTATAGGAGTTTATATCCAAGGCCTCTTGATAAGGGGGACTGAGTATGTGATATGTGAACTCATATGCATCTTAGACAGTCTTCTCTAGCTTAAGGAACATGGATTGAATGTTAAGAGGATGACAATTCCATGCCTCGAGTTCAATTCGGATATCAAAGAAAAAGGAACTGTACAATCACGATAACACTAATCATAGATTGTAGGTTGAAGTTGTTCTCTAACTTTTAGAATTACTTGGATGGCAAGGATGTGTGACTAGGCACTGCTCTTTGCTTGTGATGTCTAATTTGTTATGAACATTCACTTCCAATGTAATTATGGACCTATAGGGTCACACACATAGGATACACTTGGATCAAAGGAGTATATTCATGAATGATGTTTAGATTGAATGCTAAAGGTTTTTAGGTATTTAATTAAACAATAGATCAACTGTCTAGACTTGGAATCATCAAGTTCAAGTGTTGGATTGACTATTCGGAGTGTCAGGTTGATTAAAACTGAATTGGCTAGGTTCTGCCAGAACTGGGGCATGAGGCTCACGCAAGATGACTGTCTCATGTGATGGTCGTGAGACAACCGACTCACGTGAGCAAGATGACCAATTTTTGGTCATGAGATGAACAACTCGTATGAGAGAGATGACCCATTCGTTGTCACAAGATGACTGGCTCATGTGAGTGAGATGCCCAGTTCATGGGGAAATTTGATTGCATCAAGGATTACTGCTGACGTCATGTTGAACATTTATTGGATTTGAATTGCCAATTTGATTTAGAATATGAAACTACACAAAACGACCGTCTCACTAAGTGAGATGACTATCTCGTGCATTAGATGACCATTTCACTATGCAAGAGGACCGTCTCATAGCTCACAGGTTCTAGAACATTCAAGATTCTGGACCCTTCTACCCCCACACCGACTGCGAACCCTGACCCTGGCCTCTACTATAGATAGAGGTTACTAGGGGCTTCCCAAGACACACAACTGAGAATCAATTTCTATGACAATTGTTGTCCTCTCTAGTAGTGGTAACCACTAGAGAGCCTAAGAAAGTCCTACCCATTAAAGGGACGGATAGTGAGGGAGAGAACAACTAAGGATCAGTTGTGGGAGAGCATTGAGACAACCAGTACACTAAAGGAAGGGGACAACTCCTTCCTTTTGTCTCTGGTAGAGCAATGTGGAGTTCCTGGTGGTTCGAGTGGATACTATAGAGGTGGGAGGCCATTGTATGCCTCTTGGAGGACAACATCAACCTACATTATGTAGTGAAACCACAAGAGTCGCTGCAAACGTTGTTGTAGTCTGCTGTCTATGGTGAACACCATGTGCTGCACAGACATCGTCTAAGAGCAACTAGACACCTGTTGTACATCTACAATGATGAGGAATATGTCATTAGACTTGCTCCAGGACCAATTATATCCTCAAAACCATCCTTTCCATTATATAGTTGTTGATGCAATCTACTGGCTTATGGGGAATATGTCAATACAATTTTTGTTTCTGCTGGCTATATGGATGCCCTATTTTCCAACAATATCTCTCGCTGGGACATCAATATCAATTTCCTAGTTTCCAAACCCTTTTTAGGTGGTCATTAGAGACATGGTAGAGACCACACTGTTGAGGAAAAGTAGGTTGGAGATCAATGAATACAGAAGGTTGTATAACTTCTAGTGTTGTAGTAGAGTCATATGTGTCATCCGTACACTCTCAGGTCCTAGAAGGGATGTCTTTTGTAGGTGATGCATATCAACACATGATTTATGTGGCGAATGATTCACAAAAACAAGATTAACTAATGCGGAAGCGATTACTAACAATGGATTACTAAAAATCACCAAAAATTAAAACCATTTATCAAGAGATCCATTCATAGGAAAACTCTTTCATTCAGAACCAAAGTAAATCAATACATCCTGGTTCATATATACATATCAGGTACCCTTGCTTCTCGAGGCATACAAGCATTCACTACTCTGTCTCTACTGTGCACAGTTAGTATAGGAACCTCGAGGCTTGAAGCCCAAAATCTCAGATCGAATTAGTAAAAGCGCTAACTCCTAGGACCTGAGAGTATAGAGATGACTCATAGGACTAACTATACAAAACCAGACAGCCAATATCTCCACCTGATGGATCACTACTGTCCCTGTTGCTGTTGCTGCTGCTCTTCCCCTACAGTAGGGTTTTTGCCTTTTTGTCTGCGTCTACCTAAAAATGTTGGATCCCACGGGGGTGAGACAATTATAAAAATTGCCCCAGCGAGAGATATAACTCTTCGCCAAAAGCATTATTATTGCAGTTTAATAGAAATAAACTAATAAGTGGAATCATAAGCTTACCAACAGATAATTTAATATCTATGCAGATTAAAGAAACATTCTCACTTAAGCTTATCAGTTTTAATTTGATAAACAACATGTCTAATATTCAATAAAGAATTGAAGAACATGTACAACATTTATCCATCTAGGATATGTTAAACAAGATAATCATCAACCAGTGATTCTCATATTTCAGTCTTATGCAAATACGCTACACGGATGATTACATTTTTAAAATCATACTTAAGCTCTGAGGAGATGAGGTATACCGCTCATACTCCAACCGACCATTGCTAAATTGAAATCAGTGCCATACATAGGTCAATGGAAGAGCCAGATTCCCATGACCTCCCACATCTCGGTCACTATGGCACCATAAGAAAAACTATTTTAACTGCTCAATATAGCTTTCCAGGGTATACTGGCAACTTCGCTATAAAGTACAACGTCAACTGCACTCTCATCGGCAGTCAAGAAATGTAATATTTGTAACGCCCGGACCCACTGCCCAAGGCTCTAGCAGAGTTTTAGGAATGACGACTGGCCCCATAGAGCACCACTAGCCTTAACTTCATGCTTTTGTCCACTCACACGCAAGCCATGATCAACTTCCGGACTGGTCACCCATCCTAGTACTACTCCAAGCTGAGCACACTTAACTATCGAGTTCTTTAGAGATGGGCTCCCAGAAAAGGAGGTGCACCTTGGTGATATGGGTAATCCAATCATTCCTTTTAAGATCGTCTTATCCAAGGCCTCAAATCCTGGGACGTTACAATCTCCCCCACTTAGACTCTTGCCGTCATCGTAAAGGCTCAATTGTAAGGCCTCATAATATAATCCTATTTTAGTGCAGACCCACAATGGCCCATGGACACCCGGCTCTTGATCATGGAATACCAACACAAGGGTGGCTACATCAACCATTGACATCCCTTTCCTACATGCCTGGACCGCACGGCTCAAGACTGGCATGCCATGCCCATCTGGGCCCCACCTACTGGAAGGGTTTTGGCTCTGATACCATTTGTAATGCCCGGACCCACTGCCCAAGGCTCTAGCAGAGTTTTAGGAATGACGACTGGCCCCATAGAGCACCACTAGCCTTAACTGCATGCTTTTGTCCAATCACGTGCAAGCCAGGATCAACTTCCCGACTGGTCACACATCCTAGTACTACTCCAAGCTGAGCACACTTAACTATGGAGTTCTTTAAAGATGGGCTCTCGGAAAAGGAGGTGCACCTTGGTGATATGGGTAGTCCAATCATTCCTTTTAAGATCATCTTATCCAAGGCCTCAAATCCTGGGACGTTGCAATGTTTATCTCCATCGACCCGACATTAAATATCATTGGGAGATTAGTGATACATCCATCCCAACCATCGGGAGATTTGTGATACATCCATCCTGACACAGGAAGGATTGAGAAGTTTAATGTTTACCTTCCATCAATCTCTTTACTAGGACGTAAGGATATTTTCACCCATTTACCCACGCATATTCAGAATATGCGAATTCCAGGAAATTCCATAGGAAAACCTATTTCACCATCACCAACTACTGACGATGATGGATCTATGGTCAAAGCACTACATGAACAGATTTCACTCGGTTAATTAATTACATTTTCATATTCTTTTAGCATCATCCAAGTTCTTAAACATAATTTATTATGACAATGCTATAAAGAGACAAGTACTATTTTCATCAATTACTTATCAGTCTTTAAAAGACATTGGGAACTCAGTCCCTCATTTCAATACTGGGAATTCTCATCCCTTCACAATCTCATTACCAAAATCACATGGTTCTGGGTATTCAAACCCTTAGCTCATCATTGAGCATTGTTACCACTTTTCAAGGTAACTATCACCTTTAGGTCATCTGACCAAGGTAAACATGATACTTGCTATTACAAGAATCACTCATGGTACTTGAGGCCCATTAACTCTCTTGTTACCTCTTACCAGAAAACAAGGTATATTATGGCACACAAGGCCCAATAAACAATAATGAATAAAATATCATGGCTCATACCTGACCATGATCACCATTTCAGAATACCTGCATGGTTAGTGCAGATGATAATAATAACTTCAATTACATATTAGTACCATGCAGAAGAAATATGGATTCACTATTCAAGGGTAACACCACTATTCCCTTACTAGGGTTAGGGTTTCCCATTTCATGTCATTTGGGAACATTCATCCCATTACCCAGATCAAGGTTATGGTTTATCACCATATTGCCCAAGATTAGAGTTTCATAAAACATTACATAGCATCACCCTGGATTTGAGCTCCACATCACATCAAACATCAGGGTTTCTCATAAAATCACCCTAAGTTAGGGTTTCACATAAATTTCAACCCAGAATAGGGTCTACATTCAATAACCCACAATTAGAGTTTACTATTCATCCCAATTAGGGTTTTATGTTCCATTACCCATAATTAGGGTTTACTTTTCATCCCAATTAGGGTCTCATATTCAATTACCCCAATTAGGGTTTATCTCTAAATAGGGTTTACTAAACATCTCAATTAGGTTTTCTATTCAAGTACCCATAATCAAGGTTTACTATTCATCCGAATTAGGGTTTTCTATTCAAGTACCCATAATTAGGGTTTACTATTCATCCCAATTAGGGTTTTGCATCACATTACCCTAAATTAGGTTTACACATATCATCACCCCGGATTAGGGTTTCACTTAGAATTGCCCTGAATTAGGGTTAGGGTTCAATAACCTTGTCGATTAGGGTTTATGCTCATGATTAGGGTTTCACGATCTCTTTGTTAAGGATCATACCCTTAATCACCGCATGAATCATACTCATGTATTAATTCCATTCTATCATCCTCTCAACTTGATTAGGTTATATCAACCCTTCAATCAAGTACATACAACTATGATTTTTTTTTTAAAGGTTAAGCCAGGGGTCACTTTTATTCATCCCACACCCCTCTTGTGGGCTAAATCACAGCAAAAAAATACATCTCCCTCACTTATAACTCGGGTATTTTCCCAATTCCCACAAGAAAAAACCTCACCACTGAAATAAAAAACAACGACAGAAAACTCACTCTAATACCTCTCATCCTCGCCTCCAACTTCTGTTTTCTTTAAAACCATGTAGGGAGTATATCTTTTTTCCATCAGTGCCAGGCCCCTAATTTGCAATGGCATATTAGATAGATATAAAGAGACCAACATCTCATGCATTCTGTTCCCCCATCTTCCTAATTCACGAGGTATCAAGTTGATAACCTTATGAACTAATGAACCAGAAATCATGGATGATACTATCTCTTCTCGCAGCTCTCTAACAAAGGATTTTGTCCGCCATGGTTCTCTACCACCATGCCATAGAACCTCGTATGTATAAGAATCGTCTACTTCAATACTCTAGATGCTCAAAGCATGGTCACCTGCTAGTTTTAGACCAATGGCGCATGCTTGCATATACACAAGGAAATAATCAGAGCTCCTGATCCATGCTCGGAACACAAGGCATATATTGGCATTGTAGTTACGGATGGCACCAGCTGCCCATCTTCTATATGTATCGTGGGCATCCCTATCCCTCCCAATCGTGACATTAAGCTTGAGGTTATGTAAATCCGGGTTCTCCCATCGCAGCAATACTATATGTTTTATTATTGTCTTTGGTTCCCTCAAGCCCATCATTTTCATCCTGTCATAAATATCGCTATCCATAGCAATAGGAAAGGCTATCCTCTTCAAATGATTATTTAGGATGCTCATAATATAGTCCCATTCATGGTTGAACGACTTCATCTTACCATCATATTTAGCTCCACATCTTATGTGCCATATGCTGTGAGGAATTAGGATCGCCAAATTACCTGCCAACCATTCAGTTATGTTCTTCTTATTAGCCATCGCACACCTATCCAGAAGAGTTCTCATATCAAAAGGCGCCTCCATATCAAGCAGCTCGTTGAATTTCCTCCAATAAGATTTGGTGGTCTGCCCATGGAATAGCAAATGATCCATATCTTCCTCCTATGGGACAGAGCAACAATAACATTTAGATGCAAGAGGGATACCACATCTGAGTCTAATGTTATCATCTGTGGGAATGGCTCCTCTAGCCGATTTCCAGATAAACGCTGCCTCCTTTGGGTACCCAACCTTCCATACCATCCCAAGGCCGTATGGACCTTCCTTTTCATTATGCATCAGCATCCTCTTTGCTGAACTCATAGAGAATCTACCACTCCTCTCAGGACCCCACGCCAGCTTGTTATCTTCGTTGGATATCCATACCTCAACATCGCATATCATCTGTAGGCCTTCTTCATCCACGATTAGCTCAAGCGATTCCCAGTCCCATCCATGTCCTTCTAACCAAAAGTCCTTTACCAAAAATGGGTGTCTCCTGTCACTGGGTATGATCGCGTGATCAGCAAGGCATTTCTCGCACCACCATGAGTCCCAAAAGGACAGCTCACCATTTCCATCCACCCATCGACATAAAGGAAACATGTCCCACATCCTCTTCCAGAAAGGTGACGGTAGTAATCCTCTTCTCAAAGTACCAGGATATAGATTGTCCCAGCCTCCTTCCAAATTTGCATATTTGGCTTTGCAGAAAGATGCCCAAATAGAATCCTTTGTTAGTACCTCCCAACATGCTTTTGTAACAAAGGCTTCATTGATCGACTATATCGAGGGAATCCCTAGCTCGCCCAGTGAAAAAGGTCTAGAAACCCTGTGCCATCCAAGCCACACCTTCCTGTGACGATCCTCCCTGTCACTCCATAGAAATCTGGATAGTTTGTCTTCAATCCGCGCTACGATCCCAGTAGGAATGCCCACCGCCTCCGCCGTGTACACCGGGATAGAAGCTAGAACATGTTCAATCAACATCCTCCTCCCCGCAAAGGATAATAGTCTGGACTTCCACGTAGCAATCTTTTCATTTATCTTGCTCATTAGGAACTCAAAGTCGATGAGTCTCATCGCTCCTTTCTTAATCAGTATGCCCAGATACTTCAAAGAGTCCGTAGCAGAACCCACTCCAAGGGAAGTGGCTACTCCATGAGCTACAACCTGGTCCTTACCTCCTACCACGGATGTAGACTTCATTTTGTTTATTCTCTGACCGGTTTCCCATTCGTAAGCATCAAAGGTACTACTAACCATGTTCATCGATCCTTGGTCATCTGTAAAAAAGACCACAATATCATCCGCATAAAGAAGAATGGCCGGAGGTACAACCTCCCCCCGCACCTGGAATCTTGAAATGGCCCCTTCGTCATATAGTCTCAAGAATCTTCTGCATAACATCTCCTCAAACAATATGAAAAGAAATGGAGAAATCACACTTCCTTGTTTTAAACCTCTACTCATAGGAAAGAATCCAGCCGTTTCCTCCCCTATAGTCACCATTGCTCACGTATTTGAAAAGAAACTCAAGCATAACTTGATCACCTCCTCTGTAAGGTTGAACTTCTCCAGGATTTTCCTCAGTGTAGACCAAACGACCCTATCATATGCCCTCGACATATCATACTTTAGGATCACATTAGGATCGTCTCTCCCTCTATTAATATCATGCATGAGCTCCTTAGCCAACCGGATGTGGTGAGATATATCTGTACCTCTCACGAAAGCTCCTTGGTTCTTGGAAATCAGGCGTGACATTATTGGAGCAAATCTCTCACTGAGTATTCTTGCAAGGATGTGAAGGGTGACATTCTCTATGGATATCGGTCTGAAATCCTCCGGTAGTCTTCTGGGAACATCATTCTTCGGAATAAGCAAGATTCTGCAGCAGAAAAGGCCCCTGAAGCAAGCCTGTCTGCTGAAGAAACCCTTCGCCAAATCCATGAAGTCTCTTCTAATGATAGGCCAAGCCTCTTTGAGGAAAGGGAGGGTGAACCCATCTGGCCTATGGGCTGCTGCTGCATCCATCTTCAGCATCACCTCTTTGATCTCCTCTTCCTACAGAGTCACCACTAGAGTGAAATTCTCATCAAGAGAGACCATCTCTGGAATCGAGTCTATGAAATCCCCCAGCTCATTTTCATCAGTATCTGTTGCCTCATTGTAGAATTGCTGATAATGATATGCTGCCATCTCCGCCATTTGCTTAGGATTCGTAACCTGAGTGCCATCCTGCAAAACCACCTGATTAATCCTTCTTCACTTTCTTCTTGACTTAATAGTAGCATGATAGAACTTGTTGTTTCTCTCCCCATCTTGAAGCCAATCTATTCATGCTTTCTCTTTCCATAACTTCTCCTCCTGATCCAGAAGATGTTGGAGCTCGATTTCCACCTCTCGCAAGTTGAACTCATTGATAGTAGTCAGATTTTCATCAAATGCCATTTGTGTTGTAAATACCACATCCTCCATGTCAAGAATGCGCTGCCTATTAGCACCAAAGGTGTCCTTGCTCCATCTGCGAAGAGCCTCACAGACCCTTTTGAGTTTAAGACAGAAAACAACGGAGGGGTGACCGCTCATTGGTTCATTCCATGCTTGTTCAATTATTTTCATGCAATCCTCATGCTCGAGCCAGGTCTTCATAAATGAGAAATGAGACTGCTTTTTATCCATCGACCAATCACCGGGGATCGTTAAAACAGGACAGTGATCTGATACCCTTGCTCTAGTTAGATGAATTGATCTAGTTGCAGGCCTCTTCATCATCCATGCTCCATTCACAAGCACCCTATCAATTCGCTGCCACATTGTAGGTGTTAGAACCTACTTGTTCACCCAAGTATATTGACTCCCTTCAAAAGGTACTTCATCCAGAGCTGCATCTGATATCAAAGAATTAAAATCCATCATGTCCTGCAACCCAGGTTGGTTTCCCCCCCTCCTCTCCCTAGGATGCCTCACCACATTGAAATCCCCTGCAATTATCCATCCTTCATCCCCTATAATTTCAGCCATCATCAATAATTCATTCCATAAAGATCTTCTTTCTGGGATGTTACAACTGTCATATATTTCCGTTACAAAAAGTCTCGAGCCTTCGTTAGCTTACATGCTTACCGTCAAGTGCTGTTTATGTCTTCTAAAAAGGCTAGGGTTCAAATCTTTATCAGCATAGAACCATATTTTCCCATCCTCTTCTTGATTATCAGCAACCCAGTCGAGTTTCACAATGTCCAACAACTCCACTGCTTGTTCAGCATGAAGAAACGGCTCAAATAGACATACCACTCCAAGTTTTTATCGACTACACAATCTTCTCAGAACTCTCCTCGTAGGATTATTTGATGCCCCTCTAATATTCCAAAAAAGTGACGTACAATCTATAGGAAAAAGATTCACGCCTGTTCCTCTCTACCCAGCCATATCAATGAATGTATCCTCCCTCTTGCTCTGACCAGCATATATCCGAAGTATCCCTTTCCCAATCATATTGTCTTCCTCTTGAGAAGTTCCTTCTATGATGTCGTGGTTCACCTGTACGCCTCACAGATCTGGACTGACTCCTTCATTCTCTTCTTCTGCTTGCCCTGTATCTATCGTGCTCAAAGAAGATGAAATCCTCAAGGCACCTGTTGGATAGGTATGTTCTACTCCCTTCTCTGTCGATCACCAACCTTCTATGTGCTCGGGTTTGATGTCTTTCTGGAGAAGGACTCCTTCGATGCGGTCTAACAGCAGGTACTAATGGCCCCGGGTTCACAGGAACCGTAGCAGATGTCTCTGGCCTTGATTCCGGCAATTTGAGCGCTTTCAGAGGGATCCTAGAATCAACACCGACTTCAGTAAGATGTGTAATACCTGAACGCACTGGCCCTCTAGCCAGCATTCGGAAATGGACAGATGTTCTTCTTTGCCCATACGTGAGCGAGACAAACTGAGGGATGTCTTCACTAAAAGCCTCCACCAAGATAAGAAGTCCAGACAAGCCATCCTTCTCCTTCTGCCAATCAGAAATATGCACAAGATCTCCAAACGTCGACACTATCCTCGACAATGTATCATCATCCCGACATGTGATCGGTAGGTCATCTATCCAGAACCAAAACGCCTCCTTGCTTTGATGTCGTTCACCTTCAATCATATGCGTCAGCTCCACCCGACGACCACCGAAATTCTGAATTCCTTTCATCACCATCTCCTTTGCCTCCTGCTCGTAAGAGAAGAAAGTAATGGCCTTTCTCTCCGCGAACATGTATATGTCCGCTGCACTAGGCCAACTATGACGTAAAAATGGACCGATCTCCTTCCAAGCCACTCCGTATGGCCAGGAAATCTCTACTGCCCTCTCTAGGGCAGATATCTTACTCCTCCTCAGCTCATCATCCAGTCCAACGTCGACCGAGATCCTTTTCGGAGTATGTTGTGGGGCACCCCTCGCCGGGATACCCGTGGGCAGCGGTGGAAAGATAGTCCTAGAATGGACATCAGGCGGCCTGGTTTGTAAAGCTAGTTGATTGCACCTTGTGGCAAGATGCCCAGGTCTTTGGCACTTATAACAGACTTTGCTCCTTCTGCACTGCAATTGCCAATGGCCATGTTCCATACAATGGAAACAAGTATCATGTGGGATGCCATACAAAGGGATCTTCCTTGGTGCGTGCTCCGGTCCCGTCCAAGAAGGAGGTCTTGTATTTCCCATCACTTCCATGGACTTATCCGCCACCGTCTGCGACGTACGATCTCCCACCGCCGGAGAAGACCTCGGGCTGCTCGCATGTTGATTCTCAGAAGGACTACCCGGCGTAGGGTCCTCCACGCTCTCTGGTCCAGGCACGTCCGGTTTTCCTTCATCCTGCCCTCCATCCGATAAAACCCTAGGCGGCGACAGGTTATCATGTCTCTCTTCCTCGTTTCCCAGCACAACCCTAATGTCCGGTAGCACTTCCTCTGTTGGGACGGCAGTCGCCAGCAAGTTGTTTCTCCTCTCCGCAACGGCCTGTTGTGCATGTACTCCCCTCATGCTTTGTCGTGTTACCCTGCGTAATAGCAGCGACGGCAGCATCGTACTCCAGGACTTAGTGACGAAAAGACGGTGGCCCCCGGTAGGCGGAATACCTAACCGGAGTGTAATGGCAGCGGCGCCGCTAGGGATCGCCCGATCGCCCTAGGGATCACCGTACTAGATCGCCCTAGGAAATCTCTTTACTTACCCTGCGTACATACAACTATGATTGACATAGTGTACTAAGTTATTGTTCTTATAAGCAATTATGGTTTATCCCTTTAATGGTACTAATCATTTAGGTAATTTTAGGATTTCAACCTTTGTACCTTCATTGATTACCATCACTATCAATCATTGGATCATTGGAACAATCATCACCTTCAATGTCCAAATGATTGAATCACAATTGACCTTTATTCGGTTTTGAGGTTTCATGACCAAACAGTTTTGAAATCGTTTGACTTCAAACGGTTTTGAAACCGTTTGACACCAAACAGTTTTGAAACCGTTTGACACCAAACGGTTTTGAAACCGTTTGACTCCAAACGGTTTTGAAACCGTTTGACCCCAAATGGTTTCAAGACCGTTTGTACTCAAACGGTCTCAAGACCATTTGGTCCAAATCAGTCTCAAAACCGCAAGGGTTCATTAGGTACATTCATTAATTGGTTGAACATGATTTGCTACATTGAAACCTTCAATCGATTGAGTTAATGAAGTACAACAATTATTGGCCCTTGGATTTTTAATCCTTTAATCATCACCCGTGACCATCCAAATGGTCTTGAGTTGCTTGACCTTCATTCAGTTTTGAAACTGAATCACCCATTCAGTTTTGAAACCGAATCACTTCAATCAATCTTGAAAATGATTCCAATCATTCAGTTTTGAAACCGAATCACCCATTCAGTTTTGAAGTGATTTATCCAATCAACCTTAAGTATAATTACCCATTCGGTTTTGTGTATTTAACCCATTCGGTCTTGAATGGAATTACCCATTTGGTCTTGAATGGAATTACCCCTTTCGGTCTTGAACTTAATTGGCCATTCAGTTTTGAAACCAAATCCACTCATTCGGTTTTGAAACCGAATTAGTTCATGCGGTTTTGCAAACCGTTTGATTCTGTTCGTGATTGAGGTGTGTGCTTGTGATGATGTCATCATCATCAACCTTCAATCCCACGAAATCTACTACCATCTTCATGGTAATTGCATCAACTAATCAAAGGTATTACAAGAAGAACCATTGAATCAATTGAATTGAGAAATTGAGTTCAATAACAATAGTAAAGGGTTCAAGTTATATAACCCACCTTCAATTGAGTTTCAAAGATTGGAGCTTCACGTCAACAATGGTGGAAGAAGATTTTGCAACTCCCCTAAGGCTCGTCGTCAAGAGTTGGAGTGAAAAGACTGGCTAGGGTTGAAGATGGAGTGAAGAAAAGAAGAAATTATGCATTGGTTTATGATTTCCACCATGAAATCAAGATGAAAGAAGGTCAAGAAGCTTACCAACAGGTTGGGGGTCATCCTCCTGGTCCTTAAAAGCTTCCTTGGTCGTTTGCAAGCAAAGGGTGGAAGTGAATTCGAAATTCCCCTTTTATAGTATGGATAAATGAGCATATATGTGAATTTTATTGAAAATTCAATTAAGAGAGAGAAAGTAGGAATTATCTCCTAAATTCCCTTTCCACTTGCCCCCTTATCTTCCTCAAATACGAGGCTATCCTCCTTGCCTCTTATTCCTCTCAATTATCCACAATATAAAGAAAAGCAAATTAAGCACCTTAATCCATTTAATAGTAATATCCATAAGTGAGTGGATATTTCTTTTTCTTATAATAATGTGAGTGGGTTTTCACCTCCTTAGGATATTTCGTGGCCCTTGCAAAGAACAAGGACGTCCACACATATCTGAATTCAACCATTTCAATTTTGGTTGAAGGTCCTTCAATTATTTTATTTATTTTTGCATTAATTTGAATTAAGGTTTCCATTATGCTTAAATCTTGATTATTTTAATATCAAGATTCTCTCTCCTTCAAAGAGATACAAATGAGATGCCCCTCTCATTTTCTTTGCTCCACAGGATCCCAAGAAACAGTAGGGACCATTTTGAAGTGGTAATTTGCATATTGAACCCTAGGTTTTGTGTAAATTGCACATTACACTAAAACTAGGTTTTAATGCACAAACATTGCTTTATCAGCTCTTTCTTGGTATTCAAGCTATCACAAGCCATACCTCTACATCATCTTCATTATCATGATGCTTCAAAACACGAGGAACATATTATCATGAACAATTTGCAAATAAACCCCTCAACTTGGGTAATTTGCACTTTAGTCCAAAACAAGCAAAACATTGATTTCAACAATATTCAAAAAGGACTAAAATTGCAATGTAAGTTCCTCTTGAGCCTTAATTACTTTTAAAAATATAATAGCAAGCATATAATCACTTTTATTAAACAAAACACCTAGGGTTAAAACATAACCCATGTCAGGGATGTTACAAGTTTATCCACCCCTTACAAGGATTTCAACCCCGAAATCATCAATGAAAACATTAAGAGAAAAGAGAAGGGTACTTCCTCCTCATCTCTTCCTCTAGCTCCCATGTATCTTATTCAATGCCATGGTGATGCCAGAGAATTTTTTATAAGACAAATGTCTTTCTTTTTCAACTTCTTGATTCTTCTGTCAAGAATCAACACATGTCCTTCAACATAAGATATATCATCATTTAGTTCTACCTCCACAGGTTACAGAACCAACTTTGTGTCAGGATGACACTTCCTCAGCATGGAAATATGGAACACTGGATGCAATCTATGCAGCTCAGGTGGTAACTCCAACTTATAGGCTACCTTTCCCATCCTCTCAATGATTAGATAAGGCCCCAAAAATCTAGGAGTTAACTTTCCCTTCTTTCCAAATATAAGGATACCCTTCTAAGGTGAGACCTTGAGATACACTCTATCTCCAACTTGGAATTCTAAGGGTCTATGACACTTATCAACATATGATTTCTACCTATCCTAGGCAGCTTTCAACTGTTGTTGTATAACTTTAATCTTCTTAGTTGTTTGCTGAACCAGCTCAGGACCCAATAGTTGGTACTCTCCTATTTCATACCAACATAAGGGAGATATACAACGTCTACCATATAATGCCTCATATGGTGCCATCTCAATACTGTGCTGATAGCTATTTTTATAAGCAAACTCTATGAAGCTCAGATGTAAATCCCAACTTCCTACAAATTGAAGGACACATGCCCTAAGCAAGTCCTCTAAGGTTTGTATAGTCCTCTCAGACTGTCCGTCTGTCTGTGGGTGAAAGGCTGTACTAAACCTTAATTATGTACCCAAAGATTTATGGAGTCACTCCCAAAAATGACTTGTAAACTGGGGACCTCTATCAGAAATGATAGTAGCTGGAACTCCGTGCAAATGCACTATCTCATCTACATATAACTGTGCCAGCTTCTCAGCAGTGTAGGTTGTTTTGACAGGAAGGAAATGTACTGTCTTAGTCAACCTATCAACTATCACCCAAATGGAATCATGACTTTTGGTTGTTCTAGGCAAACCAACCACAAAGTCCATGGTTACATGATCCCATTTCCACGGCAGTATAGGCAGAGGTTGCATTGTTTCTGTAGGCTTTTGATGTTCAGCTTTAACCTGCTGACACACTAGACATCGCATAACAAACTCAGCTACATCTTTCTTTAATCTAGGCCACCAATACATATCTTTTGAGTTATGATACATCTTGGTGCTTCCTAGATGCATAACATACATTGAATAATGAGCTTCTTCTAGAACTAACTTCCTTAAGTTATCAATGTCAGGTACTACCATCCTATCATGGTAACAGACTACCTGATCATCGGAATCATGGAAACCATCCCATTTCTCACTACCATACTCTGACCTGATCTGTTGAATCACAATATCAGTTTGCTATGCTTCTTTAATATGCTGTCTTAGAGTAGGTTTTATTTGCATCTCAGCTAACAACCCAGCTAACAATGACACTTTAAGCTGTACATTGTCTAGCCTCAAGGAGATAAACATATCTCTCTTAGAGCACACTAAAGAATTCAACTATGCTTTATCTAGGGCTGGTGTTGCTGATTTCCTACTTAGTGCATCAACAACTACATTAGCCTTCCCTAGATGATAATCAATTGTAAAATCATAGTTCTTGATTAACTCCATACAGCGGCGTTGCCTCATGTTTAGCTCATGTTGAGAAAATATATACTTTAGGTTCTTATGGTCTGTGAAAATCGGGAATGTTTCTCCATAGAGATAATGTCTCCAGATCTTCAAGGCATGGACCACAACAGTTAGCTCTAAATCATGTGTCAGATAATTCTCCTTGTGTTTCTTAAGCTGTCGAGAAGCAAAAGAAATCACTTGCTTATCCTGCGTCAACACACATCCTAAGTCATTCTTAGATGCATCATAGAAGACTATGTACCCCTTTCCTTGCTCAGGTAGCACTAACACAGGCGCACTAGTTAACCTTTCCTTCAGCAACTAGAAAGATTGTTGACACTTGTCATTCCAGACAAAAGGAATCTCCATCATGGTCAACTTGGTTAGAGGTAAAGCTATTGAAATGAAGTTCTTAATAAACCTCCTGTAATAGCTTGCCAGTCCTAGGAAACTGCGTATCTCCGTTGGTGTCTTAGGCTATTCCCATTGCAAGACAAATTTTACTTTCTTAGGATCAACACAAATACCTGATGCAGATATTACGTGTCCAAGAAAAGAAACTTCTGGTAACCAGAACTCACATTTTCTAAACTTAACATACAACATATGCTTTCTTAGAAAAGTCAAAGCTTGATGAAGATGTTGCTCATGTTGTTGATCATCTCTACTATATATTAATATATCATCTATAAAGACGACTATACATTGATCAATAAAAGGTCGAAAGATTCTATTCATGAGTTCCATAAATGCAGCTAGTGCATTAGTTAGTCTTAATGACATAACTATGAACTCATAGTGACCATACCTCATCCTAAAGGTAGACTTAGGTATGTCACTCTCCTTAATACACAACTGATGGTATCCCGACCTCAGATCTATCTTAGAAAAGATAGTTGCACCACGCAACTGATCAAACAAGTCATCAATCCTTGGTAGAGGATACTTGTTCTTTATAGTTACTTTATTTAACTGCCTATAGTCGATGCATAAATGCATAGATCCATCCTTCTTCTTAACAAAGAGGACCGAAGCACCCCATGGTGAAGTACTCGGTCGGATACAACCCTTCTCAAGCAACTCTTCCAGTTGTTTCTTGAGCTCTGCCATTTCAGCAGGTGCCATTCTATACGACGTTTGTGCTATTGGTTGCATTCCCGAGATTAGATTAATTTCAAAATCAATCTCTCGGGGCGGTGGAACACCTGGAAGTTCTTCAGGAAATACATCTTCAAATTCCCTGACTATTGGAACTTCAGAAAGATGAGGGCTCTCCATTGTGGTATCAACCACATGGTCTAAGAATGCACAACATCCTTGTCTCATCAAATTTTTTGCTACCAAAGCTGACACAAGACAAGTTGGAAGAATCTTTCTATCTCCATGAAAGATCCATGTGTCACCATTGTCTGTGAACACAACCTACTTGGAACCACAATCCAAGACAACTTTATACTTGTCTAAGGTGTTCATCCCAAGAATTATATCAAACCCATGCATTTCAAGTGGTATAAGATCCACCTAAATGTGGTAATTAGAAAAGGAAAGATTATAGGGAGAACACACTTCCCGTAATACTGCAGATCCCAACAAAGGTGTTTCTAACAACATGCTATCTGCTCTATGACTGAGAATCATGTTGCAGTCATAAATCACTTCTCGAGTGATAAAAGAGTGCGTAGCACCCAGATCAATTAACACAAATACTAAATAGGATGAAGATATATTAGAATCAAATAATTCCATCTGACCTGTCACAACCCTGGGATTGACAACTGCTTCGAGCTGATTCATAGCATAGAATCTAGACGTTGCTTGTTGTTGACCCTATGCTCGATTGTTGGATGTCGACGAATCGGTTTGGGATGTTTGTCCACATCCTCTAGCACCACTGCCAGACTGCTACCTCTGAGAGCCTTGCTGACTCTACCTCGGTTGCTGGGTCACATTCCTAACTTTTTCAGGACAGTCCCTCACCACATGGACTTCTGTTCCACATCTATAACAGGTTACATTTCCCCTCTGTGGTATGGGTGGTCCTGTTACTGACATTGAGGCTGAGCTGTGAGCTTCCTTCGGTGGTAAACTATGGCCTCTACCCTTACTTGACATCCATTGCGTCTGTGTATTGAACCTTGGTGGTGGTGTAGGCACATAATACCTTGGTTTCTTAAAACTTCTAGAAATCTGTCCTTGGAACTGTGGGTACTCTTTCTTACCCTTGGTCTGTCACTTCTCAATTACAGACCTCTTTATTCATCTTGCAGACTCGACAAAAGTGGCAAACCTCTCCCGGTTCTCCAGAGCAGACACTGGAGTGGTCAATTCAGCGTTCAACCCTTCTCAAATTGCCGAATTCTCTCCTCATCTGTAGATGCTATATGCGGATAGAACTGCAAAAGCTCCATGAACCTAGCTTCATATTCACTAATGTTCATTTGTCCTTGCCTCAACCTCTTAAATTGAGAGCTTTTCTCATCAAGATACGTCTTTGGAAAGTATCTAGTGATGAATTCACATCGGAATTCATCCCATCTGATCACAACACTAGGTCTTTTGCCTTCCTCAATGGTCCACCAGTGGCCAACACTCCCTTTTAGGAGATATACAACATGCCTCACCTTCTCATCATCAGGAATCATGAGGATTTTGAAGGCTTTCTCTAGTTCAGTCAACCATAGGTCAGCATCTACTGGGTCAGTTGTACCAGCATACTCTATGGCTCCTACCCTCCTAAGCCGTTCAAAAGTCTTGCCGGCTCCATGTCTTTCATCATGGGGTGGTGCCCTAGGTGCAAGTAATGGCATCCTATCCGTCATATGGGTCATAGCTGCCATAAACTATCCAAACATATTTTGGAAAGCTAGATTCCCCATATCAGATTGGTTGAACTGGGGTTGATCAAGTACATGCTCCTCCCTATCTGGATCTCTTGCACCTCCTCCTGGTGCAGCAACGCTGCTCTCAGCAACATGTTCATCGTGTGATCCAGATATCTTTAGTTCTTCTTGTCCTCCTATATGAGCAGAAGAAACTATTAGACAGACTGGAAGACACTAGAACAGACTCAACAACCTTAATCCTATGTCTCTGTAGACTCAGCAAACCTAGAGCTCTGATACCCCTAAATTGTGGCGAACAATTCACAATAACAATATTAACTAATGCGGAAGCGATTACTAACAGTGGATTACTGAAAATCACTAAAAATTAAAACCATTTATCAAGAGATCCATTCACAGGAAAACTCTTTCATTTAGAACCAAAGTAAATCATTACATCCTGGTTCATATATACATATCAGGTACCCTTGCTTCTCGAGGCATACAAGCATTCACTACTCTGTCTCTACTGTGCACAGGTAGTATAGGAACCTCGAGGCTTGAAGCCCAAAATCTCAGATCGAATTATTAAAAGCACTAACTCCTAGGACCCGAGAGTACATAGACGACTCATAGGACTAACTATACAAAACCAGACATCCAATATCTCCACCTGATGGATCACTGCTGTCCCTATTGCTACTGCTACTGCTCTTCCCCTGCAGTTGGGTTTTTGCCTTTTTGTCTGCGTCTACCTCAAAATGTTGGATCCCACGGGGTTCAGACAATTATAAAAATTGCCCCAGCGAGAGATATAACTCTTCGCCAAAAACATTATTATTGCAGTTTAATAGAAATAAACTAATAAGTGGAATCATAAGCTTACCAACAGATAATTTAATATCTATGCAGATTAAAGAAACATTCTCACTTAAGCTTATCAGTTGTAATTTGATAAACAACATGTCTAATATTCAATAAAGAATTGAAGAACATGTACAACATTTATCCATCTAGGATATGTTAAACAAGATAATCATCAACCAGTGATTCTCATATTTCAGTCTTATGCAAATACGCTACATGGATGATTACATTTTTAAAATCATACTTAAGCTCTGAGGAGATGAGGTATACCGCTCATACTCCAACTGACCATTGCTAAATTGAAATCGGTGCCATACATAGGTCAATGGAAGAGCCAGATTCCCATGACCTCCCACATCTCGGTCACTATGGCACCATAAGAAAAACTATTTTAACTGCTCAATATAGCTTTCCAGGGTATACTGGCAACTTTGCTATAAAGTACAACGTCAACTGCACTCTCATCGGCAGTCGAACGATTTAATTTTTATCTCCATCGACCTAAAATTGAATATCATTGGGAGATTAGTGATACATCCATCCCAACCATCGATAGATTTTTGATACATCCAGCCCGACACATGAAGAATTGAGAGGTTTAATGTTTACCTTCCATCAATCTCTTCACCAGGACATAAGGATATTTTTGCCCATTTACCCCTGCATATTCAGAATATGTGAATTCTAGGAAATTCCATAGGAAAACCTATTTCACCATCACCAACTACTGACGATGATGGATCTATGGTCAGAGCACTATATGAACAGATATCACTTGATTAATTAAGTACATTTTCATATTCTTTTAGCATCAGCCAAGTTCTTAAACATAAATTATTATGATAATGCTATAATGAGACATGTACTATTTTCATCAATTACTTATCAGTCTTTAAAAGACATTGGGAACTCAGTCCCTCATTTCAATACTAGGAATTCTCATCCCTTCACAATCTCATTACCAAAATCACATGGTTCTGGGTATTCAAACCCTTAGCTCATCATTGAGCATTGTTACCACTTTTCCAGGTAACTATCACCTTTAGGTCATCTGACCAAGGTAAACACGATACTTGCTATTACAAGCATCACTCATGGTACTTGAGGCCCATTAACTCTCTTGTTACTCTTACCAGGCAGTAAGGTATATTATGGCACACAAGGCCCAATAAACAATAATGAATAAAACATCATGGCTCATACATGGCTATGATCACCATTTCAGAATACCTGCATGCTTAGTGCAGATGATAACAGTAACTTCAATTACATATTAGTACCATGCAGAATAAATATGGATTCACTATTCAAGGGTAACACCACTATTCCCTTACTAGGGTTAGGGTTTCCCATTTCATGTCATTTGGGAACATTCATCCCATTACCCAGATCAAGGTTATGGTTTATAACCATATTGCCCAAGATTAGGGTTTCATAAAACATTACACAACATCACCCTGGATTTGAGCTCCACATCACATCAAACATCAGGGTTTCTCATAAAATCACCCTAAGTTAGGGTTTCACATAAATTTCACCCCAGAATAGGGTCTACATTCAATAACCCACAATTAGAGTTTACTATTCATCCCAATTAGGGTTTTATGTTCCATTACCCATAATTAGGGTTTACTATTCATCCCAATTAGGGTCTCACATTCAATTACCACAATTTGGGTTTATCTCTAATTAGGGTTTACTAAACATCTCAATTAGGTTTTCTATTCAAGTACCCATAATCAAGGTTTACTATTCATCCCAATTAGGGTTTTCTATTCAAGTACCCATAATCAGGGTTTACTATTCATACCAATTAGGGTTTTGGATCACATTACCCTAAATTAGGTTTACACATATCATCACCCTAGATTAGGGTTACATCCTTACCCTAGATTAGGGTTTCACTTAGAATTGCCCTGAATTAGGGTTAGGGTTCCATAACCTTGTCGATTAGGTTTTATGCTCATGATTAGGGTTTCATGATCTCTTTGTTAAGGATCATACCCTTAATCACCACATGAATCATACTCATGTATTAATTCCATTCTATCATCCTCTCAACTTGATTAGGTTATATCCACCCTTCAATCAAGTACATACAGCTATGATTGGCATAGTGTACTAAGTTATTGTTCTTATAAGCAATTAGGGTTTATCCCTTTAATGGTACTAATCATTTAGTTACTTTTAGGATTGCAACCTTTGTACCTTCATTGATTACCATCATTATCAATCATTTGATCATTGGAACAATCATCACCTTCAATTTCTAAATGATTGAATCACAATTGACCTTTATTCGGTTTTGAGGTTTCATGACCAAACGGTTTTCAAACCGTTTGACTTCAAATAGTTTTGAAACCGTTTGACCCCAAATGGTTTCAAGACCGTTTGGACTCAAATGGTCTCAAGACCGTTCGGGCCAAATCAGTCTCAAAACCGCAAGGGTTCATTAGGTACATTCATCAATTGTTTGAACATGATTTGCTACATTGAAACCTTCAATCGATTGAGTTATTGAAGTTCAACAATGACTGGCCCTTAGATTTTAATCCTTCAATCATCACCCTTGACCATCCAAATGGTCTTGAGGTGCTTGACCTTCATTCAGTTTTGAAACCGAATCACCCATTTGGTTTTGAAACCGAATCACTTCAATCAATCTTGAAAATGATTCCAATCATTCCGTTTTGAAACCGAATCACCCATTCGGTTTTGAAGTGATTTATCCAATCAACCTTGGGTATAATTACCCATTCGGTTTTGTGTATTTAACCCATTCATTCTTGAATGGAATTAACCCTTTTCGGTCTTGAACTTAATTGGCCATTCGGTTTTGAAAGCGAATCCACTCATTCGGTTTTGAAACCAAATTAGTTCATGCAGTTTTTCAAACCGTTTGCTCCTATTCTTGATTGAGGTGTGTGCTTGTGATGATGTCATAATCATCAACCTTCAATCCCATGAAATCTACTGCCATCTTCATGGTAATTGCATCAACTAATCAAAGGTATTACAAGAAGAACCATTGAATCAATTGAATTGATAAATTGAGTTCAATAACAATAATTAAGGGTTCAAGTTATATAACCCGCCTTCAATTGAGCTTCAAAGCTTGGAGCTTTACGTCAAAATGGTGGAAGAAGCTTTTGAAACTCCCCCAAGGGTCGTCCTCAAGCTTTGGAGTGAAAAGATTGGCTAGGGTTGAAGATGGAGTGAAGAAAAGAAGAAATTATGCATTGATTTATGATTTCCACCATGAAATCAAGATGAAAGAAGGTCAAAACGCTTACCAACAGGTTGGGGGTCATCCTCATGGTCCTTCAAATCTTCCTTGGTCGTTTGCATTCAAAGGGTGGAAGTGAATTCGAAATTCCCCTTTTACTCTATGGATAAATGAGCATATATGTGAATTTTATTAGAAATTCAATTAAGAGAGAGAAAGTAGGAATTATCTCCTCAATTACCTTGCCACTTGACCCCTTATCTTCCTTAGATACGAGGCTATCCTCCTTGCCTCTTATTCCTCTCAACTATCCACAATATAAAGAAAAACAAATTAAGCACCTTAATCCATTTAATAGTAATATCCATAAGTGAGTGGATATTTCTTTTTCTTATAATAATGTGAGTGGGTCTTCACCTCCTTAGGATATTTCGTGGCTCTTGCAAAGCAAAAGGACTTCCACACATATATGAATTCAACCATTTCAATTTTGGTTGAAGGTCCTTCAATTATTTTATTTATTTTTTCATTAATTTGAATTAAGGTTTCCATTATGCTTAAATCTTGATTATTTTAATATCAAGATTCTCTCTCATTCAAAGAGATACAAATGAGATGCCCCCTTCATTTTATTTGCTCAAAATGATCCCAAGAAATAGTAGGGACCATTTTGAAGTGGTAATTTGCATATTGAACCCTAGGTTTTAGGTAAATTGCACATTACACCAAAATTAGGTTTTAATGGACAAACATTGCTTTATCAGCTCTTTCTTGGTATTCAGGCTATAAAAATCGATACCTCTACATCATATTCATTCTCATGATGCTTCAACACATGAGGAACATATTATCATGCACAATTTACAAATAAACCCCTCAACTTGGGTAATTTTCACTTTAGTCCAAAAGCAGCAAAACATTGATTTCAACAATATTCAAAAAGGACTAAAATTGCAATGTAAGTTCCTCTTGAGCCTTAATTACTTTTCAAAAGATAAGAGCAAGCAGATAATCACTTTTATTAAACAAAACACCTAGGGTTAAAACATAACCCAGGTCAGGGATGTTACCATTTAGGCATTACACCTTGGTTGTATATATATGGCACGAACATGTGAACATGATCTTTTGTATACCGATTGTGGATAAGGCCAAGAGACAAATATAAATACTTGATACAGAATATGTTGCTATGCAAGTTCTGTGGACCTTGATGTAAATGTTTCCTCTCTTGCTAGTAACGTTTAAATCAGTTTTAATCTACCTATTTTTGTGGTAAATTGGTTATTTAGTTTTTGACCGCCTATTTTGATTTTGTGTTATCACGTTGTGTGATGTCTACACATCATAGTTTGGTTAGTATCAGATCCCTAGGTTCACTGGGTCTACATGGACACATGATTAGGTTCGTGTCTATTCTTGAATTGTCCAACATATCTGATCATAGATTTTTCTTATGCAGATATGTCTGGAGGACATGAAGAACATGTAAAGAATAGTGTTGTTGCACCAGGAGGTGTTGTGAGGAGGCATACCACAATAGATGGAGTGCCTGAGGAGCCTCAGTTCGACCCAAAAACCATGTCCAATCCCACTTTCAGTCTATGTTTAGATAGTTAATGGCCATGATTACACATTTAGTAGATCGAGCGCTCATACCCCAAGCTAGGGAAGCTGTTCCAAATGTGGAATCCCAAGGTTATGGAAAAACTTTTTAGAGGTTGAGGCATGTGGGAGCAATAGAGTATGCTGGTATGGCAGATCTGACAGATGCAGAAATGTGGCTGACGGAGTTGGAAAAGGCATTTAAGATACTCATAATCTTTGAAGAAGATAAGGTGAAGCATTCAATGTACATGTTGAAGGGTAGTGTTGGCCATTTGTGGGCCATTGAGGAGGAGAGGATACCTAATGCGGAAGTTGGGAAGAGTTTTAGTGGGAGTTTGTGGGCCGATACTTTCCCTAGATGTATCTAGATGAGAAGATCTAGCAGGGATCAATGACGATCAATGGGTATGACACCAAGTTTATGGAGCTTCTGGGGTTTTGTCCTCACATGGAGGCAAAAGATAAGGATAGAATCCATAGGTTTGAAAAGGGCATGAGTACGGAGTTGACGGAGACAGTGTCTGCTTTGGAGAACAAGGAGAGGTTTTCTACCTTCGTAGAGCCAGTATGAAGGATCGAGTGGTCTTCCATAGAGAAGCATGAAGCCAACATTAAGAAGTGATCGACCTAGTTCTGGGAGTAGTCTTCTAGAGGCTTTGATAATCCTAGGTTTTTTTCCACCTCAACCACAATAAAGATCGACCTTTTCTAAGTCAAGATTGCATGTACAGTCACAATGTTCTCCGAGCAAGGGCAGAGGCTGTAGTTTCTCACCTGTAGGAGCTCAAAGGGAAGTGTTAGTTTCTATGACAGGGTTAACTAGGCTACAATATCATACTAGGAATTGCTACAGGTGTGGATAGGTCAGGAATATGAAGTGGTCTTACCCTATGAGGAATGATGAAGTGACACAATAGTCAAAGTAGAGTCAGTAGGGTTTGCAACAACGTCAGTTTATTAGTGATGGTGATAGAGGACGCAGTCAGGCATCACAGATTGGATCTTCTGGACCAGATGGAACGGTTTGCGGACAACAACAAGCCAAGACTCAATTCTATGCCATGAGTCAGCCGGAGGGAGTGGTCAATCCATGGGTCATGACAAGTTAGATGGAGTTTTTTCATTCTGACTAGAGTGTGACACATTATTTTATCACTAGAGAGGTGATATGTAGTTGTTCCTTGCTTGTTAGTCATATATTTGGTATTCTTCGGTTACATACCCCTCTTGTTGGTTCCGCTGAGTTGCGGGAGGTGTGTCCATCCTATATTCTTTCTTTCTTAGAATGCAACATTGAAGTGGACCTTATGCCACTTGACATGTATAGATTCGATGTGATCCTTGGGATGGATACCTTGGAGAAGTACAAGGTGGTCTTAGATTGTAGTCCTAAGGTGGTGAAGTTCCTTGAAGGTGATGTTTCATGGGTCCTCCAAGGAGATAGGAAGATTCTTTTGACGTGTTTGGTGTTGTCTATGATAGTGGAGAGGCTGATAAGATAGGGATGTGAAGCTGTTATGTCCCATTTTATGGATAGTGAGAGGTCCTAGTATCCAGGAGGTACTGGTGGTGTGAGAGTTTGAGGATGTCTTTCTCGATGGGTTTCCTAGTGTTCCCCATCCTAGAGAGATTGATTTTAAGATCAATCTGGTTCTTGGAACACATCCCATAGTGCATTCTCCATAAGGATGGCACCGACATAGATGCTAGAGTTGAAGACGTAGTTGCAAGAGATGTTAGATAATGGTTTTATCATACTGAGTACTTCCACTTGGGGTCCTCCCAAGTTATACATAAATAAGACAAACGGTTCCATGAGGTTGTGTATAGACTACCAACAACTGAACAAGGTCACTATCAATAGTAAGTACCCATTGCTGAGGGTAGGCAACCTATTTGATCAGTTGGGAGGTTCCACAATGTTCTCCATAATAGATCTGATATTAGGTTACCACCAGATGAGGATCAAGGTGGATGACATACCCAAGTCAACTTTCAGGACTAGGTATGGTCACTATGAGTTTTTGGTTCATTTGGATTGACCAACGTGCCAACAACTTTTATGGATCTGATGAATAGAGTGTTCATATGATATCTTGATCAATTTTTGTTGGTGTTCATTGACGAAATCTTGATATACTCCAAAGTTGGTCATCAACACAGGAAACATCTATGCCAGCCGTTGACGGCATTGAGACAACATCAACTATATGCCAAGTTTAGCAAGTGCGAGTTCTGTTTGATGGAGGTGTCATTCCTTAGACATGTTATATCTTCTAAGGGCATCTGTGTAGACCCAAAGAAGGTTCAATCAATGCTATAGTGGGATCATTTAAAGATGTCGATAGAAGTTCCTAGTTTCAAAGTCCTGGTAGGTTATTATAGGAGGTTCATCAAGAACTTCAATTCTATGGCGATACCCCTAACAAAGTTGACAAGAAAAGATGTTCCTTTTCCCATGGATGACAAGTGTCAGTGTTATTTCTTGTTTATAAAGGAGAAGCTGGCCAAGGCACTAGTGTTGATTCTTCTAGAGCAAGGTAAGGGATGCATCATCTTCTATGATACGTTGAAGACTGGCTTGGATGCGTGTTGGTGCAGGATAAGAACATGATTTATTTTGTTTCATGATAGATTAATAAACATGAGGAGAACTATCTGACGTATGATCTAGAGATTGAAATAGTGGTTCATGCCTTGAAGATATGGATGAAATACCATTATGGATAGAAGTTTAAGATCTTCACCGACCACAAAAACCTTCAATACATCTTGTTAAAGCATGAGTTAAACATGTGACAGAGACACTGGATGAATTTGATCAAGGACTATGATTGCATGATTGACTAGCACCCAGGTAAGGAGAATGTGGTGGCAAACACTTTGAGAAAGAAATCTTCATCATCATCATATGCAGATAAGGCTCATTTGAATGCTTTGGTGTGTCACAAGCGAGATATGTTAGTGTCTCTTCATTAAATGAACGTGAAGTTGGAGGTGTCCTTGTTGGCAGGACCGTTGGATTAGTTTCATGTTAAGCCTACATTGATGCAGCAGATTGGAGATGCTCAACAAAATGATACTTTGATACAGAAGATGAGATCAGAGTTTGGCAGTGGGAAGCATGATGACTTCCATGAGAAAGAGGATGGGATAGTGTGTATCCATGGTAGGATAGTGGCACCTGATGCTGATGGTTTGAGGAAGATGGTTATAGAAGAGGCACACTCCTCGATGTACAAAATGCACCCTAGTAGTACTAAGATGTACCATAACTTGAAGGATTTGTATTGGTGGGTAGGTTTGTAGCATGATGTGGAAGAGTTCATGGCTAGATGTCTAGTCTGTCAGCAAGTCAAGGCTGAGCATCAAAAGTCAGAAGGAACTTTGTAGCCTTTGTTGACACTGCAATGGAAATGGGATCATATCACCATGGACTTTGTGGTTGGTGTTCCTATGATAGACAAATGTTATGATCCCATTTGGGTGATTTTGGACATGTTAACTAGGTCATCTAACTTCTTTCTAGTCAAGATGACATATACAACAAAGAAGTTGGCACATATCTATGTTGATTATATACTCTATCTACATGGTATTCTGATTACCATAGTGTCTGACAGAGGTCTGTAGTTTACTAGTAATTTTGGGAATGACTATATACATCCATGGGGATACAATTGAGGTTCAACACATATTTCCACCCATAGAAAGGACCATTTAGATCCTAAAAGATCTTTTGAGGGCTTGTGTCTCGCAATTTATTAATAGTTGGTATGTTCACCCGAGTCTAATTGAGTTTTCCTACAATAACAACTATAAGAGGAGTATAGATATGGCACCATATGAGGTGTTTTATGGGAGGCATTGTCAGTCACTATTGTGTTGGTATGAGATAGACAAGTATCAACTTTTGGGTCCTGATATTGTGCAACAGACTATAGAGAAGATCAAGATGATACATCAATAATTGAAGGTAGCCCAGGACAGACAAAAGTCTTACTCTAAAAAAAACCATAGACCATGGAGTTCTGAGTTGGAGATCAAGTGTATATGAAGGTATCCCCTGGGAAAGGCGTGTTGAGGTTTGGTAAGAAGGATAAGTTGGTTCCTAGGTATATGAGACCTTACCCTATTGTGGAACATGCTGAGAAGGTGGCGTACAAGCTTGAGTTACTACCAAATTTATACAGGTTGCACACAGTCTTCCATATTTCCATGCTGAGGAAGTGTCATCTAGATACCAGGCAGGTGTTGCATGCAATGGAGGTTGAACTGGAGGAAGATGTGTCATATGTGGAGGGTCATGTGTTGATACTAAATAGGGGAGTGAAGAAGTTGAAGAAGAAGGTATTCATCTTAGTGAAAATTTTGTGGCATCACCATGGTGTGTAGGAAGCCATGTGTGATTTAGAGGAGGAGATGCTTAGGAAGTACCCGTCTTTGTCCACTTAGGATTTCAGATGTGAAATCTTTATTAGGGGTTTATGGTTGTAGCACCCCAGTCCTGGATTAATAAGTTGAACACACTGAATTATCATAATTGGATGTTTAAAACCTTAATATAACTTTATGTAATGCTTTTACATCATGTAAAAAGCTTAAGTTTCAAGTTTGGTCCACTTTGGACACTGTTTGAGCAAGTTATGTAATTTTCTGCATGTTTTGGATGTTTCTACAATTTACTCATATATGAGATTTTTATTGCATTTTTTCACATGATTTATGTGCCTTACATGTTTTCATACCTTTCCTAAGTTGTTTGTGTCTTGGAGTGCATAGATGTACCTTGGTTTGGTGGTGACACCTCTATGGGGTGAGTTATGATTTTTGCTCTCATGGATGAGCTACCTTGAGAGGCCATCAACCGATGGTTCCCCTAGATGGATGACAAATGTTGGTCATACTCAAGTGGGGACAACTGATGGTTGTATCTATATGTGTTAGGCTGATGGTCTTCTCTCTTGGGGTCCCTTGGACTGATGGTTTGCTTAGAAGGGGTGACCACTTGATGGTTTTTCACCTAGTGACCTACAATTTCTTGAAATGATGGTCACCAAGTGATGAAAATCGATGGCCTCCATGGGAGGGTCAAGATTCAATGTCCTATAAGACTCCAAAACTGATTGATTTGATTCTTTCATTGACATGATGTCCCTTGGCAATGGACACTTGGCAAACATGTCAGGACACCTTAGCTTCCTCTTCTCTCTCTCCCCTAGCTATATGAACCTCCTACCTTCCGTGAAAATGAACTTTTTGGACTCCTTTCTCTTCCTTTCTTTCAAGAAGGTGCCCAAGGTAGAAGACGGTGGTTGATCTCCTTGCATGTGCAGCTAGGGTTCATATCTACCCTCTTTTGGAGCTTATGGAGCTTCATTTGCTTGTTCTTGACATAAGCAAGTAAGCTATCCATTCTTTGCTTTGTTTCCTTTGATGTCTTACCTCCTTCCTCCTTTTTCTTGGCCATGGACATGGCTTTCCATAGTAGGGCTTGCTCTAGAGATTATAGAACCCTTCTTTCTTTCTTCCTTGACCCAGTGTTTGGTTTCTTTCTTATAGAAGAAGCTTGCTTAGCCGTGTGGAGTGCTAGGCTAGGGTTTCCTTGCTCTTTTGATCAAGTTGTCTTGATTAATGGAGTTTTTTCTTCTTCCTATAGGCAAGTTATATAACTTTATCCATGTTTATTGCTTACTTATATCTTGCATATGTTGGATCTTGCTCTAAAACTCAGTTCTAAGTAGAACGATCCTACCTTCACCTAGGGTTTGAGCTTAGGTGCTAGTTCCTTGGTGGTTTATCTTCTTCAATGTATTCTAAATCTTGTATACGACCTTCCTAAGCTAGAGGATTCTTTATCATTTCTTTGCATGGAAAATGATGACTCTTAGCCTCTCTTGAACTATGGACAACTTAGGGTTTCCAGGGCTATTTTTCCACCTTGGTAACTCAATGGTTTTCTTTCTTGCAAGGACTGACGGGCAATATTTTAGTGCTATTTTACTTGTGTTTTTCATGCCAATCGATGGTCCTACCTTAGGTTATGTTTTTACTCTTTTGATGCTTCAACATTTATGGTTTTAGTTCCCTAGTGTGGCTCCAACCAATGTCTCCCTTTTCCTTCATCAAAGGATGGTTCTTCTAGGGGTTTTGTCTTGTTTTCTCACCTACAATGACAATTGATGGGAGTACTGATCCTGATAATAGATGTCCGTCTTGGTCCATCAACCAATGGTTGTACTGACTCTAAAACTCGATGGTTCAATGACCTATGATCATCGACGATGGCTACATTGGTTCGACACTCGATGTTTTCAACCAATGGAGGTTCTGCCTCGATGATCTGATGGTTGTCCTAAACACCACAACCGTTGGTGGTCTTGGACACTACAACTGATGGATTTCTTTCAGTGATCAACTGATGGTGTCTCTCTTGAGTTAACAACTGATGGTGTTCCTATGTTGTCAAACGATGGCTTGACAAGGTTTAGTTGGAGACTCATCTTGGTCACAGCTCGATGCTTTTCTAAGTGGTTTGCTCAAGGTGTTTTACTTATGTTACAACCAATGGATTTACCTTTTCAAATCCCTTGGTTTTGAGGTGACATTTATGGTATGTTTGCTTGGTTTGTATGATGTAGAATCTGATGGCGATTTGCCTTTAATCATGTAGTCATACCTTTCCCCTTGTATGAATATAAACTTATGAACACCACAATGAAATGAGGTGTAATGCTGAGCTAGCTTATCTTTGATACACTACACCCTAATGCAATTAAGTGGTTATAGTTGGTCATACTTAATCTAGCTGTTGAATCTCACACAAATATGATCCAATGATAGTGATTTCTTATGCTTGAATTTCTTGTGCAACTTATGTGGTGATAAGAATATCTTCTCAATGTGGGTGTAACCCTAATGTGTTGTCCTATGAACAACTTATTACAATGCAATGCTAACATGTGTATCATAAGTATGGTGATGGGTTGTTAAGACTTTTGTAAGACATGGAAAGATAATGATGTTCTTGCAGGTGATTGATATGTGATGGTCTTGATGACCCTTGGACATGGTTGAGCCCTATAGTAGGTGTGATCCTCTTGCTTATGTGACAGAGAATGGTATCATGTGGTGATGTGACAATATTTAAACCCCATACATTTTATATCTTCTGAAGTTGTTATACCTTAACTGTTGCTAGAAATGAATTAGGGTTTGTATGTACACTTGTTTGATGAAACCTTAATTCTCCCAATCAACATAACAAACCAAATGAAACCTTAATCATGTAGTGCCCTAAGCCATAGATCCATTCAGTGTCAGGACTTGCTGGATGGGGAAATGAGTAATCCTAAGGAATGCTCAAAGTCTCATACATAACCATTGAGTATGCATAGGTGCATGGAGTTTACATCCTTGAAATCTTGCTACCTAGGTTATGGAGGATGGTTGTGGTCATTTGAGAACTGTTGACACATGTGTATGTGATGAGATTGAGGACAAATATGGTTGCACCTCAGATAATAGGGTGGTATATACCCTAGTTTCAGGTGTTGTGACCTTTATACCAAGGATGGGCCAGTGTTTAGTAGCTTGACTATAAGTCACTGTCGATAGATTGACTGTTATGGGACGTGGGATTTTATCGCACTAACAAACTCACTCGGGGTTGAAATCCCTGAGCTTTTACCAAAACCAAAGTGCAATAATACCACCCGCAAGCAGACGGGTCTTATCGCAGTATAGTTGAGGATTGAACCCAAAATACAATGTTTTTAAGAATCTTTGTCAGTCTAGTCTAGTTCTAGATAGGGATAATATTTAGAAGGATTGGTTGATTTGAGGTTAAGTAGACTAATTGTAGGAAAATAGAAGCAGAATTAAAGTTGGAATTAGATCAATGATATGGAATCGCTGGGATGGTATCAACTTTCACCACTGCTACACATGCAAATGTATTCAATTGTAAATAATCTAGGCAAGGTATAACAATCCAAATAGAGCTACTGCAGAACCCCCCATACGGGCATCACTTTCGCATAAGCATCACCTTAGGCATCAAATGTCTCGTCACCAACTAGATCACTTACTCACGACTTCGAAGATACATAAATTCAATGAAGGTTGTGGGTCCCCTATACAAGCGTCAGGCACACAGAAGCATCACCGAAGGCTAGATGACTTGTCCCCTCACAGATCATACACTTACGACCTTGAATAAATCCCATTCTATTTCTAGTTTGGGAGTCAACCACATTAATCGATAAGCGAGCAGGTGATAGATGTACAAACTAACATCGATGATAAACAAGATGATACAAAATCCAACTAAGGCTATGGTCCTCCCTGAGGGATGTTTAGACCGCAGAAGCGTCACCGTAGGCTAGATGTCTCGTCCCCTCACGGATCATACACTTACGACCTCAAGGAATCCTTTCAGAAGTTCTCGTCAAGGAGTCGAACTTGTAAACCACCATTCCATCCCATACTTAGAAGATTTTGCAATATAGGAAAGAACAAGATGAAAGCAAGGAGATAATCAACTATGAAATACCAATTAATAATGAAATGGAAAGTTATATACATTGCCATGGAGATTTTAACAAAAGAAGGAGAGAGAATCTGCCATCAACATGATGTAGAAGGTAGTAGCAACTTAGTGAAGATGATGCAGTCTTCTACGTTGTGTCAGAGCAGATCTGAACGTGGAGGAAGAACCACCAAGGTAGGCTGGGCAATCCTTCTTCTTCACCTTCTCTCTCCTTCTCTCCTTACTCGGTGTCAAGTGGAGCAGGTGGATGTGTGAAATGGCGTGGAAGTAGAAGCTGGACCAGACCTTGGGCAGCCTGTCGGCGTGCTGCCGTCGATACCAAATCAGGACCCTTGGGGGTCTATTTATAGGCTCAGATGGGAGCTTCACATAGTTGGTGTGAAGCAGCTCGAACGGTCTTGAGACCATTTGACGTTAAAATGGTTTCAAGACCGTTTGACTTCCAAATGGTCTTGAGTTCTATCTTCATTCGGCCTTGCGAGCAAATGGTCTCGGTAATATTCTGCTTTGAACAGTTTAGTCAAATGGTCTGGGGACCGTTTGGTTGGCCAAACGGTTTTGGGGACCGTTTGGATGGCCAAACGGTTTTGGAAACTGAATGGCACCAACAGTCTTGACTTTAACGATCTTCCTCTGACTGGTCTTGTGTCTTTTACAGACTGAATGGTGCCAAATGGTCTTGGGACCGAATGGCTCCAAATGGTCTTGGGACCGAATGGCTCCAAACGGTCTTGGGACCGAATGGCTCCAAATGGTCTTCGGACCGAATGGCTCCAAACGGTGTTGGGTGATCAAATGATCTTGATCCAAACGGTTTCGATTGTTCAAATGGTCTTCATCCCAAATGGTTTAGAGTATCCGATCGGTCCTAGGTCCAAACGGTCTTGAAACTGTATGGACTCTAACGATCTCGGGATCGTTTAGGGTCATGCGGTCTTGGAACCGGATGGGCTTAAACGGTCTTGAGGCTGTGTGGGTGAATATATGAAACCGAAAGGTCAGAACTGTTAGAGCAGACCGTTTGGTCAGGATCAAAAGAGGGAGGTTCTTCGGTGAATTTCATGTGATGATAGAACTTGATTTAGACCTGCATCAAATCAATATAATTTTGATCAAAAATTATAATAATTAGATTTATTTAGAGAACTTGCAATATTGTGAGATTTAAGAGATAAATCGAAAGTATTGAATCAGATTGGTTATTAAAAGGGCGACAGGAAATCAGGATGAATATGAATTCATCATTATGTCAATATCTTTTCACTCGTACTGATAGAGGGGGTGAGATCTTAGGACACCAACACTCCTAAATCTTATATAGAATTGATTGTGACCAAGTGGTGGTTAGTTGGAGTCTAATTGGTATACCTCACTCTCCCCAGGGTGTAATAAAAGATGTAATACAACCATGTAACATAACTGTATAGGGTATATACACTTCACATTGAATCTTTACCCTTGTTTTATTCCTTATGATGCTAGTTGCTTATGATATAATAGAGTTTCTTAAATTGCTTAGTGATTATATATTGTTGAAATAGAAGTTAACTATTATACATGTTCATCTTTTCCTTTTAATCACACATGATGCTATCCTTAACTATTATAAGCTACTCAACCTGCTTAACTAAGTGTAATTAGTTTAAATAATTCTTTTAGTTGAACTTGCTCATCCTATTTCACAGTAGTATATATGTGGTAAAAATAATCACTGGTTTAGAGTTATATCTCTCCCTGGGACATGGGTCTCACTCTCATGGTTTCCACACCCTTTTAGGTGGTCATCACGATCATGATGTTAAGGAATTGTAGCTTGGAGATCAGTGAACCGTAGAAGGTTGTATATTAATAATGTTGTAGTAGAGTCCTACATGTCATCTCTGAACTCTCAGGTCCAAGGAGTGATGTGTTTTGTAGGTGATGCATATCAACATGTGATTTTGGAATTACACCTTGGTTATATATATGTATATGTATATTTGTATATATATGTATATATATGTCGTGTTCATGTAAATAGATCCTTTTGTATATAGGTTGTGGCTAAGGCCACAAGACAGATGTATATACATGATACAGTATATGTTGCTATGCAAGTTTTATGGACCTTGATGTAAATGTTTCCACACTTGTTAGTATTGTTTAAATTGGTTTTAATGTACCTACTTTTGTGGTAATGTGGTTGTTTCATTATTGATTGCACACTTTGGTTTTGATTTATCTTGTTTTTTGATGTTGAGGCATCACATATTGAAAATGTTTCCACTTATGTGTTTGTTGTTTCTCTCATTGCTAGTTTAAGCATATTTTCTCCCCCACTCTTGACAATTTTCATCTAAAAATAGAAATTACCATGTTACATTATGCAACAATGTACATGTTCTTGAAGAGAACTTTATTTCTTAGATACTTCATGCCTATTCAAGAATGCCACAAGCATATTTTTTCCCTCATTGGGGACATTCAAGAAACCCTATAGAGAATGGAATACAAGATGCTTTTATTCACTCCTCCTAAAGTTGGTGGTAATCAATGATTATCAGTCACATCTTGGTTTGAAGGGGGCATTAGGAAGAAATTTTAATTGACCAACAATGTTCAATGTAGATGTGGTACATATTCTCTAGTCATTATATAGAGGTACCAATGGGAATAAATATAAGAGATATATGAACGAATCAGAGAAAGTGATTAGATTTTTAAGTACTAGGTACCAAGGGGACAACTTTGAATTCCAAATAGGATGTAAAGAAGTTGTAATGGCGAACTCAAGATGGAAAGATAAACATTTCAATGATGATAGTAGAAGTCCTAGGTGCTAGGACCTTCGATGCACTACATGACTATAGTGATGGAGAGGGTATGTGGAAAGGAATTGAGAGGTGTATCGAATGCTGGTTTATAGTGGTAAGAAAGTGTTGGGCTACATGGTTATGAATATAGAAAAGAATGATATTTGCATCACCCAATTTGTGATTGGATGTTGGCATGTATGGAATTGCATGAATAAATCTATATTTGTAAAGGCCTTAGTGAAAATGGAACACCAAATTAGGTACATAAAGATGAAAGCTCAGATGGTGATGAAGGCTTGGAAACATGTTGAGGGAATCTCTCACAAATAGTCTGACTAGAAACATGCCTAGGAGATGTCAGAAATGTTTATTTGTTGAATTTTAGCAATGTGTGCGCTAGTTATAATTATATGGTTTCCAACTCATTTGACCATGTGTTACAACCTCAATTTTGCATATGTTTTCATATTTGAATTGTAAAGATTTTGGGAATATGGACTTAATGGAAAAGGTTGTATGCTTTGCTTCAAAAGTTAGATTTCTTTACAAATCTCCCATTTGGTAGGAATTTTGTATTTTCTAGATTAATCCAATAATGGATATAAAAGAGAAGAAAAGAAGAAAAGTCCAAATAAAAGGAAAAGATACAAGATAATGGACATTAAGCAAAGTAATTATAAGAAATACATGGAAATCTCTAGAAAGTGGAATTAATGGCCACAATTAAATAAATTTCGTTTCTACGGGATTTCTAATAAAAGAAATATGAAAAGGGGAAAAAGGAAATAAAAAGGAAAAGGAATCAATTAATAAAGGAATTGGTACGATAATGGCTTGTTGGGATATTGCATAATTGAAATATAAGATGATATGTGAAGGTTTCAAAAGAAAATAAAATGCATGATGTTTAAATAATTAAAGGAATACTTGGAGGACAAGTATGGTTTTATGTGGCAACCTATTTAATATATTGTCCTACTTTTCCATGCATGCTCTATATCAATCATAAGAAATAAAAGATGGGAGATCGAATAATATCCATCCTAGTTGGTATCAAATTATCGCAATAATATAGAAAGAAGTAATTGTATAACAATGCCAAATTAAATAGTATCTAGCCTTTTGGTTTCCTTAAACCCCAAGGAGAAAAAGAAAGAAAACGAGATAGGAAAGGGAAAAGGGAGAATATATATATATATATATATATATATATATATATATATATATATATATATATATATATATATATATATATATATATGGTCCTCATGGTACACGATTGAAAACAACCCTTTTTCCCTCATCCCTCCCTCTTACTCCATCGTTGTACAACCCCATAACACGACTCCAAAGGACTGTTGAGGCTGTGGACTCGATCAACAGGGATGGAAGCAACGTCCTAGATCGAGGAATCAAGATGACCTCCCTGACACCTAATCCTCCTCCCCATCTTTCTGTAGGCAGAGAGGGCACCGGCACACCCTGTCGTGGATGTCACCTGCCATGGACACCGTGTGTCATCCTGAACCCTAGCCTTAGCCATCGCAACATGTGGCTGTGGAGAGAAGGTAGGCTGATGAAACTTTGTCCATCCGTGGGGATGAGAAGGGCGATGGAGAGAGAGTGGCAGATATAGCGTCTTCGACACGGCTTGTGTGCACGGGAGCACGACTGAGCGGTGGTGTCTACATCACGATGCTGGGTGCTGGTGGTTGGACCTTGGAAGTTGGAGTCGGGTCTGGTAATGCAAGGACGACCATAAAAAGCCGCCGTGCCATCATGGTGGTGGTGATTCTGGAGTAAAGGGGTGTAGGAGAGGTGGTTGGCTATGTTGCTTTAGGGCGTGGAAGCCATGCTGGCCTAGCCGGCGTACGAACAGAAGCACTCGAGGAGGGGTCTTACCGCTGCGTGAGTAGTTGAGTGCAGGAAGGCTTGGCATCGTAGGAGTTAGTGGTGGTGCTCTATCCACGACGGGGGAGGAACTCGATGAGCCGCACCCGAGAGGCCGCCGACGTTGCTAGGTATGGACGTGCGGCTGGATCAGGGATGAAGGGGGGGTGCGACGGTTCTCTCTCACAGTCGCTAGGGAGGGAGACGCACTCGTGTGAGGAGGAACCAAGGCTGCGAGTGGGGAGCCTAGGCGGTCGCAGAACCATCATCACCAGTAGTCGGAGTCGGCGGGGTTGCAGTTGCATCTTGATCTTGGCCGGTTGTGGCTCGGGCAGCGACGACAGACAGGCGGACAGTAGGGTTGCGCACAAGCAAACGCGAGCCACAGGGATCGCGTGAAGGAGAAGGGAGAGACAGATCCAGGTTGCCCATTAAGAGGATCTTTGTCTCAGACCCATGAGCCAGAGGAAATATAAAGGTAATACGAAATGTTAATTTTGATGACGTGGCTGCTGGTGATTGGTTTGATTATGCATAACTTGAAATAAACCTAGAAAATAACATGTAAGTCGGAATATATCAAAATTACATATGGTTTTGATCGGGAAAACGATAAGAACACAAAGAAAATATAATTGAGATCTGATTAGACCTTTTGCTCCAAAAAAATAGGGTAACATATGGTAAAGTTGGGATTAGCACATGGAAACCCTAGTTTTGGGTATTATAATGTTGGAACCATTTAAAGTCTTTCTTTTATTCTATTACATGATCTTATTGAGCATAATGCTAATTAATGTGATAATGGAAGTAATGATAAGGTCATTAGGATTTCTAATGTGAACCAACATGCATAGGATGATTTAGAGTTTAAAGATCCCAACTTGCTATATTGTTAATGAACATATTTGATCTAAGAGATCTTAGGGAAAGGATAAGATGGATATAGAAATTAGGGTGTTCGATTGAATCAAGGAAGAATTAATAATAAATAGAGTTCATATGGGAATTAGACGATCATGAATTATGAGTTGTTAATCTGAAAGAAACTAAAGGTGATAATTGAGTCTAATGACCTTGAAATAACTTAAAAGGATAAAGTAGGTAGTTTTGGTATAAAAGAGAACTAATAGACTTTAATTGGGCTTATGATGTTGAAGTTAGGATTTATGAACTAAGAGAGCATTTAATATGATAAAAGAGTTATGGAGGCAAAAACCCTAATAAAACCCTAATATGGTCTAGAACGCCTAAGGTGGAATCCAAGTCTAGCTTTAGAATGTTCTGGATAAACTATAACACTTGGAACATATGCATTAATTTTAGGATATTATTGATTGCTTGTTGATTGATTCTTTATCCTTATTGCTTAGACAATCAAGTTTCTCTGGATCAGGTTTGTGGTTAATTATGAATAACCGCCTTAGTTTCCCAGTGATTTTTCAGATGGTTAATCACATTGAATGCAAATTATCAGTTTGGATGTTCATACTTTCAAATTATAAAGTCACTATGATTATCACATTAATAATAGAAGTATGGATTCTCGCACCTACATGCCACCCTGATGGATGATGCCAAAGGTCATGCCCAGATGGGTAGACCAATGGACACCTTGAGTGGTGACCCCAGGCACCAAGAAGGTGGCCTATGATATTGCATGACTAATGGGCACCATGAGTGGTGACCCCTAGGCACCAAGCTCGAGATTGAGAAGGTGGCCTTAAGTCATTGGCAAGGGCACCCTAAGGTGGGTATGCCAGGGTTAGGGCAAAAGTGGTGGAGAATGTCATACTGAAAAGTGTAAATTGGCTTGTTAATTAATTTGATTGTGATTATTAAATTGTTAGCCATATTTGCAAGATTTTGGTTGTTCCCACATACCTGTATATTTCGATATACTGACCGACGTTTTGTTTGTCGGCGTTTTAGGAACAAAAATTGAAAGAACAAACAGTAAAGTGTCACATTGCAGAAAAAGAAATAAAGTGCAAGGAAGATTAGATAGAATAATTCAAGACCAGGATAGATAGATTTCCAAGGTTTTCAAAGGTAAGTAAAGTTTTAATTCTATACCAAATTCCAGTTAGTTAGTAGAATTTCATAATTGTTATTGATTATTTGTCGAACCTTTGATCATGTTAATTGGATAACGACACCGACCTTTCGGTCTCCTTTAATTGGGGGTTACCGGGTGGCGGGGTCATTACAATTGGTATCAGAGCATAGGTTCCTCTATTAATCTTTAATAATTATTAAATTTTACAAATTATGTAGAAACCAAGGGAGTTATTAGAGGATTGTATGAAAGACTGAGGTGTCAAGAAAAGGATCACGTCCGGGGGCTGGCAATATTTTCCTCCGCACCGCTAGTCGGAATACGAGGACTCCCGGATTGTGTGACTGCCTGTCTGATGTCTGAGGGTATGACTCGAAATAAGATACCTTAGGGCTCTCTCATCTTGTTCATCCCTTCTCAACTTAAATTCTATTAAGGACCTTAAGGATTAGGGTTTTCTCTCTTCTCCTCACCCTATTGAGGTATGGGAAAAGTTAATAAGGTCTAAGGAATACTCCACCAAATTAATAAAAAGCATGTAAATAAGATGTAATGGATAAAAGCTTAATAGATTAAGCACAAACTAAAGAATAGATACATGCTTAGGTCATATGACACGAGTTGTCTTTGCCCTCAGGAGAGACCCGAGGATAGACCTCCTTGTCTGGAGGATGAGTAGAGAGAATTAGTCTTGGAGGTAGAGACCTCCATTAAAAGTAGAGACCTAGCACATCCTTTTAGGATGATGTTAACCCTAACCCTAAGTGAAGATTAGAGAGAGAGAGAGATGACATGATGAGTTAGATGTCATGGTTGACCAAATGTTTGGATGGTCATATGAGCCATGTGAGGTTGGGTGACCTAGCACCTTTGGTAACCTGGGGAAGGGTCGTGCATGTTAGAGCAAAGGGTAGCTCCTTCATGGATGAAGTTAAAGAAGAACCTATAGAACCCTATGGGCTTATGTAGGTAGGGTATAGCTTGCACCCAGAGTACGTCAGTAGACAGAAGTAGGTTGAAACCCTGGCCAGAAGGGCATGATGGATGGCTTATGACATAAGCATAATTAGATATGAATAATCTTGAGCCAAACATGAGTTGAGCATAGGCTTCAACCACATAGGGGTTTGCTTGAGAATATGAGCCTTCGTGGGGAAGGGACCTCTAGTAGGTATGGTTGGAGGTGGTTTTAACTCTAGAGAGAGGAAGCAGGACCCCCACAAGGAAGTTGGAAGTCTAAAACCCCGAAACTTGAGGAATAGTGGGGATTTAAGGATGATGCGACCTACGTGGATGATAGTGGTTGCCTTATGCTTGATTTCTGGAGGCTGATGATATCTTGGTTGCCTTTAGAGGAACCAAACCCTAGAGAGAGGATGATGCTTCTAGTACCCATGGTATAAGTGGTTACCTGCTGGATGAGATAAAGAGTGCTTTAGATCCTGAGGAGGTTTGAGTAACTAGTTGTGAGGCTTTATACCTAGTTGGTTGTCCTGGAAGAGGACTCAACTCCGAAGTGTTGCTCGAGTAGAAGGATCATGGAAGTACATGACATACCTTGGACATGCTTGATTCGTGGTTAAGAGGTTGAGCATGTAGTTGGATACCCAAAGGAGAACCTAGGGTTCCTAGGCCTAAGAGGGGAAGCAGTGTATCCGATGCTCATAATGAGATTTGAGTCTCTATAGTTTCGAGCTTGGTATTCCTCATGATTAGAGGAAGAGGAAACCCCTTAAGTTAAGGGTATGTTTGATGAACCCCTCACAACTAAGTTGATCTAACATTGAGGAAAGAGAATAAGTATGACCTAGCATGGTTTAATAGGTGGTCTTCTTGTGCCTTAATAGCCTACTAGGGTTAGGCATACTCATGTGGATGTAAACCGTAAGGACGGTTGTGACCTTGTTGTCAAGAGTTGTAGTTTCCTCCCATCCTGGGAGAGGGACCCTTTTGTTGGGAGTTTACCAGTTTGGTTGGTTTTGAGGTAACCTAAGGAGGTTTCGTAGGATCTTAAGAAGCTAAGTGAAGAGTACATAGCATGAGAATGAACCTATAGACCCATAGATAACCATCTCTATGTGCATGTGGATGTGTTACCATGGAGGTAACCGGTATGGGGCTTGACCAAGGTAGACAGGTCACCATGACCCTTATGAAAGGATAAAAGATAGCCCAAGAATGCAGAGAGAGATGATGAAGGATTAGGTAGGGTTCTGAGTTGAACATGTACTATGATAGAATCCTAAGTCTATCCAAGGGTCAGGTAGGGATAAGACCGGTGAAAGACGGAGTTTCCTAATTCCCTAGTTGCACATGACCATAGGGTCGGGAGGTAACAACTATCATTGTCTGAGGGCCATGGGTTAGGAGATTGATCACCTTCATGAACTCATGGGACCCAAAGGGAAGATGAGTAGGGCACTCTCTGGATGCATAAGGGAAGAGGGATTACCCCAAAAGTGCCGGCACCCTATAGACCTAGAGGAGATGACCAAGGATTGTGTGGTGACCCAAGTAGGTTTCAAATCAGTATTCCATGGAAGTAATTTTTGATATCATGATGTTTGTGATGTGGAGACATGAGTTGCATGTTCCAACTTAGATTTGAAGGTGTACTGGCAAGGTGGGATGTACCATCTCTACTCCTAGAATGGGAAGAACTCTGTATTTGGATGGCCGCCAAATGCTTATTTCTTCTGGTTATGGGAGTGAAAGATAGGACAGTACGCATGCCTTACACCAAGGATAAAGATGATGTAACTTGGAACGTAGCTACAAGGTATGATGATAGAAATGATAACATACCCTGGTGAAGTGAATGATACATGGATGGTTCACAAACACTAAGAGAGGTAGTGTAGTCAGCTCATCAGGATGTTTTACCAGGAACTATGTGGAATTTGCAAGTTAACCAAGGTCGAGTTTGATCACAGTGAGGATGAGCCCAGAGCTTCTTGATGAAGATAGACATATAGTTTGAGATGAGATGATAAGTATAATACATGGAGGGGTATGTTACCTAACACTTAAGGATGAGAGGTGGTAATGAATGCTCTGGTTGAGAGCTAGCTGCCTAATTAGAGGTGAGAAGAAGTTGAGGTTGTTTGGCTAACCCTATGTTTGAGAAGAAGATGTGTTTTGGCTAACACTCAGATGTAATAAGATATGTTGAACAAGGTAATGGTTGTTTGGGTAGCCCATTTAGTCCTTGATGTAGTAAAAGGATGGTGATGGAACCTCAGATATACTTCTTTGGATAGGAAGGTAATAAAACCCTTTTGAGAGTGGTTTAGGGTTTTCGAGGTATCAAGCTTGAGGAATCATAACAATACAGGAGGTCATGATATACCTTGATACTACAAAGATAGTAAGTGATGGTCGCATTCTGGATGCTTAAAACAAAGTTTCATGTAGCATGTGGCCATGCAAGCCAGGAGGTGAACGACGAACACCATTAACCCAGTGCATGGATGTAAAGTATAAAGAGTTCCCGAGAGGGAATGGGAGTTCATCACTATGGATGTTGCGAGTCTCTCCTAGACCAAGAAGGTCAAGATACAATATGGGTTATGGTAGATCGCCTTACCTAGATGACATGAGAAAGGAAGAGTTCTGTCAAGGGACAGATCTGGTTGAACTACATATGAAAAGAGATGGTTCAACTACACCATGATGCGAATTCAAGAGTTCTTGATGTGACCTAAAGGTTCACTTCCATGAGGTGGAAGTAGATACATGAAGAGCTCAGTGTTTGTACAGTTTATCACCCCATACTAATGGACAGTATGATCTGGACTAGAGGGTCTGATGAGAACATGTGTGCTCATTTAGGGTGGTACCTAGAGACAGTTCTTAAGATGTGATGTTAACCACCATAGCCTTTATCGGGATGCAAGAAGTTCTATAGGGAGGTTGTGTCAGTCACCACTTCATTATGATGATGTTGGTGAAGGAGGCCTCGTGAAGGTCATAAAAGAACCACACATGTGTGCAGATGAAGTCTCTTTGATCGTGCAATGGCTGAGAGAGAGCCTAGTGGAGACATGAGTCATGAGATGATGCAAAGCAGACTGATATGCAGTTGACTATGGGAGAATATGTGATGTGAAAATCTGACCCCTCTAAGCAACAACTGAGAAAGCTGAGTCTCCGATACATGGGTCCATTTGAAATGGATTGGTGGATATGGTTAGGTTTAGCCTTACCCCTCAGGATAACGTGATGAATAATGTGTTCCATGAGTTCGATCTAGAGCACTATGTGAGGTACCCAAGCCATGTGCTGAGCCATGAAACCAATTAGCATTGAGAGAAGCTGAAATGTCCTGAGTCACCTATGAAGGTACACGGTACCAAGGTGAGAAAGAACTCAGATGCAAGAATAAGAGATAATGAAGGTTCTTGAGAGGCACCATGGAGAGGGTAAAACCACATGGGAGCCATGATGGACATGAGGAAGTCTTATCCTGTTTGTTTGTATGTTTGAGGGAATTTTGAGGGCAAAATTCCTATAAGAGGGGAAGGATGTTACAACCTCAATTTTGCATATGTTTTCATATTTGAATTGTAAATATTTTGGGAATATGGACTTAATTGAAAAGTTTGTATGCTTTGCTTCAAAAGATAGATTTCTTTACAAATCTCCCATTTGGTAGGAATTTCGTAATTTTTAGATTAATCCAATAATGGATAAAAAAGAGAAGAAAAGAAGAAAAGTCCAAATAAAAGGAAAAGATACAAGATAATGGACATTAAGCAAAGTAATTATAAGAAATACATGGAAATCTCTAGAAAGTGGAATTAATGGCCACAATTAAATAAATTTCGTTTCTATGAGATTTCTAATAAAAGGAATATGAAAGGGGAAAAAGGAAATAAAAAGGAAAAGGAATCAATAAATAAAGGAATTGGTACGATAATGGCTTATTGGGATATTGCATAATTGAAATATAAGATGATATGTGAAGGTTTCAAAAGAAAATAAAATGCATGATGTTTAAATAATTAAAGGAATACTTGGAGGACAAGTATGGTTTTATGTGGCAACCTATTTAATATTTTGTCCTACTTTTCCATGCGTGCTCTATATCAATCATAAGAAAGAAAAGATGGGAGATCGAATAATATCTGTCCTAGTTGGTATCAAATTATCGCGATAATATAGAAAGAAGTAATTGTATAACAATGCCAAATTAAATAGTATCTAGCCTTTTGGTTTCCTTAAACCCCAAGGAGAAAAATAAAGAAATAAAACGAGATAGGAAAGGGAAAAGGGAGCATATATATATATATATATATATATATATATATATATATATATATATATATATATATATATATATATATATATATATATATATATATATATATATATATATATATATATATATATATATATATATATATATATATATATATATATATATATATATATATATATATATATATATATATATATATGGTCCTCATGGTACACGATTGAAAACAACCCTTTTTCCCTCATCCCTCCCTCTTACTCCATCGTTGTATAACACCATAACACGACTCCAAAGGACTGTTGAGGCCGTAGACTTGATCAATAGGGATGGAAGCAACGTCCTAGATCGAGGAATCAAGATGACCTCCCTGACACCTAATCCTCCTCCCCATCTTTCTGTAGGCAGAGAGGGCACCGGCACACCCTATCGTGGATGTCACCTGCCATGGACACCAGGTGTCATCCTGAACCCTAGACTTAGCCGTCGCAACATGTGGCTGTGGAGAGAAGGTAGGCCAATGAAACTTTGTCCAGCCATGGGGATGAGAAGGGCGATGGAGAGAGAGTGGCGGATATAGCATCTTCGATACAGCTTGTGTGCATGGGAGCACGATTGAGCGGTGGTGTCTACATCACGACACTGGGTGCTGGTGGTTGGACCTTGGAAGTTGGAGTCGGGTCTGGTAATGCAAGGATGACCATAAGCAGCCGTCGTGCCATCATGGTGGTGGTGATTCTGGAGTAAAGGGGTGTAGGAGAGGTGTTTGTCTATGCTGCTTCAGGGCGTGGAGGCCATGCTGGCCTAGCCGGCGTACGAAATGAAGCACTCGAGGAGGGGCTTACCGTTGCGTGAGTAGTTGAGTGCAGGAAGGCTCGACATCGTAGGAGTTAGTGGTGGCGCTCTATCCATGACGAGGGAGGAACTCGATGAGCCCACCCGAGAGGCCGCCGTCGTTGCTAGGTATGCACGTGCGGCTAGATCAGGGATGAAGGGGGGTGCGGCGGTTCTCTCTCACAGTCGCCAGGGCGGGAGACACGCTCGTGTGAGGAGAAACCAAGGCTGCGAGCGGGGAGCCTAGGCGGTCGCAGAACCATCATCACCAATAGTCGGAGTCGGCGGGGTTGCAGTTGCAGCTTGATCTTGGCCGGTTGTGGCTCGGGCAGCGACGACAGACAGGCGGACAATAGGGTTGCGCACAAGCAAACACGAGCCACAGGGATCGCATGAAGGAGAAGGGAGAGACAGATCCAAGTTGCCCATTAAGAGGATCTTTGTCTCAGACCCGCGAGCCAGAGGAAATATAAAGGTAATACGAAATGTTAATTTTGATGACGTGGCTGCTGGTGATTGGTTTGATTATGCATAACTTGAAATAAACCTAGAAAATAACATGTAAGTCGGAATATATCAAAATTACATATGGTTTTGATCGGGAAAATGATAAGAACACAAAGAAAATATAATTGAGATCTGATTAGACATTTTGTTCCAAAAAAATAGGGTAACATATGGTAAAGTTGGGATTAGCACATGGAAACCCTAGTTTTGGGTATTATAATGTTGGAACCATTTAAAGTCTTTCTTTTATTCTATTACATGATCCTATTGAGCATAATGCTAATTAATGTGATAATGGAAGTAATGATAAGGTCATTAGGATTTCTAATGTGAACCATCATGCATAGGATGATTTAGAGTTTAAAGATCCCAACTTGCTATATTGTTAATGAACATATTTGATCTAAGAGATCTTAAGGAAAGGATAAGATGGATATAGAAATTAGGGTTTTCGATTGAATCAAGGAAGAATTAATAATAAATAGAGTTCATATGGGAATTAGACCATCATAAATTATGAGTTGTTAATCCGAAAGAAACTAAAGGTGATAATTGAGTCTAATGACCTTGAAATAACTTAAAAGGATAAAGAAGGTAGTTTTGGTATAAAAGAGAACTAATAGACTTTAATTGGGCTTATGATGTTGAAGTTAGGGTTTATGAACTAAGAGAGAATTTAATATGATAAAAGCGTTATGGAGGCAAAAACCCTAATAAAACCCTAATATGGTCTAGAAAGCCTAAGGTGGAATCCAAGTCTAGCTTTAGAATGTTCTGGATAAACTATAACACTTGGAACGTATGCATTAGTTTCATGATATTGTTGATTGCTTGTTGATTGATTCTTTATCCTTATTGCTTGGACAATCAAGTTGCTCTGGATCAGGTATGTGGTTAATTATGAATAACCGCCTTAGTTTTCTGATGATTTTTCAGATGGTTAATCACATTGAATGCAAATTATCAGTTTGGATGTTCATACTTGCAAATTATAAAGTCACTATGATTATCACATTAATAATAGAAGTATGGATTCTCGCACCTACATGCCACCCTGATGGATGATACCAAAGGTCAGGCCCAGATGGGTAGACCAATGGACACCTTGAGTGGTGACCCCAGGCACCAAGAAGGTGGCCTATGATATTGCATGACTAGTGGGCACCATGAGTGGTGACCCCCAGGCACCAAGCTCAGGATTGAGAAGGTGGCCTTAAGTCATTGGCAAGGGCACCCTAAGGTGGGTATACCAGGGTTAGGGCAAAAGTGGTGGAGAATGTCATACTGAAAAGTGTAAATTGGCTTGTTAATTAATTTGATTGTGATTATTAAATTGTAGCCATATTTGCAAGATTTTGGTTGTTCCCACATACTAGTATATTTCGATATACTGACCGACGTTTTGTTTGTCAGTGTTTTAGGAACAACAATTGAAAGAACAAACAATAAAGTGTCACATTGCGGAAAAAGAAATAAAGTGCAAGGAGGATTAGATAGAATAATTCAAGACAAGGATAGATAGATTTCCAAGGTTTTCAAAGGTAAGTAAAGTTTTAATTTTATACCAAATTCCAGTTAGTTAGTAGAATTTCATAATTGTTATTGATTATTTGTCAAACCTTTGATCCTGTTAATTGGATAATGGCATCGACCTTTCGGTCTCCCTTAATTGGGGGTTACCGGGTGGCGAGGTCGTTACACCATGCGTACATAAAGGTGCATAAATATTTAGAAAAAGACCTAATCTAAATAATATAGCCTCAAAATCATCAATCTAAACAACAATTGCTGCAAAACTATCAATAAGGAACATCAATAAAGAATCAATAAACATGTTATGTCTGGGAATGATAGTGAGTTGGAGATACACAATATCATATAGGAGTTCTTATGGAGGATAAAGAGGATGCTAGAATGCTTAGTCCATCTAGGATGCATATAAAACATTTGTAGGTGGCAACCCCAAGCTTCAAAAAACAATTAAGTCCAAAGACAACATGAAAGAAATGTTATGCAAAAATGAAAGTGTTGGCATGTATTTTCCAAGAAACAAAAAATCCATTAGATGACATCAAATTCTTGAATACAATGCTAGCATCTACAAACTTACATGATGATCAAAATCTATTCCTCTAGAATAGTATTTCTAATGAAAGGCAACTATCAGAAATAATAAAGGATGTTGTTCTGGAGAGCATAGATGATGGGTGAGTAGCTACTCTACTTTCTATTTTCAACATTGTTCTAGTTGTGTGAAAAGCTCGGTACAACCTGCTCCAAAACCCAGGGATGATCTTCAACCAAACCACATGAATTTGAAGGGACAAGTATTTGCTAACCAAACAGAAGCAAAGCTTTAGCAGTCACACCATTAAAGATAGAAGATCAGCATGTTGCTATGAAGCTTGAAATCTAGAGCCTAAAGACATTGATCAACAACAGTCCTAGCACAACTCAAAGACATGGATTGTTCATTTTCTAAGAAAATATTATCACCAACATTTTCTAATCTGAGCACTGGTTAACATTTCAACTATCCCTGTGTAGATGCAATACACATAATTGAAATGTTCAATGGGAACAATAAGCAAGCAAAAGATTAGACTTTATGGCAAATATTAATTTTTTTATCATGAGAAATAAGCAAGATAGAGAGCAAGGGTAACGAACACAAGCTGGAAGAAGTTATCAGCATTACAACATAAAAAAAACTGGCAAAATCAGGTCCATCCACACCATAATTGATGGAAAAAGAAAAACATAGGGGATCAGGGAATATAAATCAACCATCAAACAAACATAGTCAACAAAGAGCCAAACTTCAATCCTGTCCTCCACCATGTAGATTATAGCATCCTAGATCTACCCTCTCGGGTGTGTGTTGAAAACCTCCCAAATAAGGTTCTTGGATGTTAGCTCACCACAACGACAAGGCTACAAACTTGTAATGCGGTGGTCTTGAACATCCAGATCATCACAAAATTGGCCTCCCAGAATTACTCCATGTTGTAGCTCAATCTGTTCTTTCTAAACACAGAACAACTATTCATATGTGAAAATGGGGAAGATTAGGGAACCGGTCATGTTCCACCTAGAACTATCATTTTCCATGAAACTAGACCATCAATGGTGAACATGACATACTCATGGTCCCTTTTGTCTGAGTTTTAACCACTCACTATTCAACAACAAAGACTTGATGTGGTGAGAAGGAGAAGAGGGTGAGATGAAGAGAAGGGGACCAGATTGGGGGTTGTGGGGGAGGATAATAAAGTGAGAGAGAGAAATAGGTGGGTATGACACTATTGAGGTGGATGGGGGCATTGTTCATGAAACTGCACCAACAGGGGTTGTGTGCAAAAATTTTAATTTTTTTTGTCATTTTTGGAGAGAGGTATATGAGTTCGGGTGGAGCATTATATAGATCTAATTGAAATATGTATCTAATACATTTCTATTGTTTATATTTTCATTATTTGTAAAGTAAAGTAGTTTTCAACTACAAATATAATATATGTAGTTACAAAAATTGTAGTTAAATCATCTTTTTTTTGTAGCATATATGAATGGTGAATATATACATGTGTGTGAATGAATGTGAAGATGAATGAATACAATAAGAAATGCATTTCTACATGTCATGAGAATGAAATTGGTGTATATGTGAATGAAATATATATAATATGTGTGAATGAATGTCAAAATGAATGAATATGATGAGAATTGTATTTGTACATGTTATGAGAATGGATCTTGTATGTGGGTAGATGAATTGTGTGTTCCTGTTATTGTAGGTTTTGCAGGTGTGTTGGTATGTTGTTAAGCTAAACATAGGATGGAACATGTAGTTCTAATAAACTGTATGTTTTGCATCCTTCTGAATAGTCGAACATCATGTCTACAAACATGCTATTTAAAAAAAACATATATGTGTTGTCAGTTATTATAACAAAACTAACATTGTACGTCTTTGTTGTCAGTTACTTTGGAAAACTGACAACATAAGATACTCTAAAACTACTGTGTTGGGAAGCATGGTCATTCTACTAGCTAGCTTGTGGTGTCGGTAGTTGTGCTAAACTGACAACACAACTATATAAAACAATCATGCTAGAGAACATGGTCATGCTACCATGTAGCTTGTGGCATTGGTGTTGGTTGTAAACTGATACCATAGATTTGTAAAGCATTGGTTTTATTTTGCAAAACTGATGAGACAACCACCTTTATTTAGTTTAAAAATGTCACTTGGTATGGAAGTGCAATGTTAGTTTTTGAGCCAACCAAAAATACAGAGGTATGTGTCGTCTGTTTGCACGTTCTAAAAAACCTGATGCAATAGGTGCTTGAATGTAGTGTCACCCACTTAGGTGTCAGTACAAAACTGATGTTATAGGGTTATTTTAACCAACACTAGAGGTGATATCTGTACAAGTGGCACAGTGATAGATATTGCTCCTTGCTTGCAAAATGTAACAAAGAAAGCCTCGCGTAATAGGGCTACTAGAGTGGGGAGAGAAGCATCAAAGGAGGGGCTTGTGTTGGTAAGAAAACCATCGCTTGAGCTGCAGTGGTGGCCGCATACATATAGGAGTTCTTGGATAACATCGAGGTGCAACATGGACTAACACCCAATGCTGGTCACCACCACAACTCTACCAATCTACAAGATTGAAGACGAAGTGTAAGATCCTCAAATTAGGTAAATTTGAATTCGATGAATATAAGGCTCGAGTTGATAAGAAAATTCCCTAATTTCATAATTGATATTATAATAATGTTATCTTTGAGGGATGGGTTCAGCCCAAGGCCCAAGTGAGACCCATGATACTATTTTCTTTACAAAAGGGTCCTTGGAGCACAAGTTTAATAAATAAAAGTAATTCATGCTTAAATAAGTGATAATGGCTATTTGAGTTGATAAAAATTGAAATAAGGAATACTAGGAAAGCTTCCAAAATATCCTAAGATGATTTGTGATTTAGATAATTAATTGACTATTTATCTAATCCTGACTTCTAGTACAAGTTTGTGTATCAAATAATAATAACTCAATCTAACTTCTGGACAACTTGATGAAAATGAGGAAACTAAGATAATTCTAGGATTTGCGATAAAAAGGACTTTCCATGTGATGTGAATAAGTGAATAAAAGTAATGCTTAAAGGGAAAGTTTCAACTATGATAGTTATCCCAATAAATCCAAAAATTCTACATAAGTTGGAAAGGTATTAATGAGTTGCCCTCCTGAGAGCATCTTAAAGCGCTAATGGTTGGTAGCCCATG